>CM023483.1:133707865-134031860 GCA_013339685.2 Hyalomma asiaticum | reverse complement strand
TGCCTGCGGGTGGTTTAAAGGGTGACCCTCCCAAAGACTGCTCGGAATACCCCGACCGTTCCCACTGACCGCGTCAATTGCCTGCCACTCCGCTGACGGATAGTGCCTCCACGTGTCTGATCTGTCCGACACCGGACAACCCTTGGCAACATGATTTCCCTACAGTCATCATCCACGTCGGCCTTCATCCGGGCCCACCAGGTCATGTGGGCGCCGCTCCTCGGAAGGTGAGACGGTCGGCTGCACATGCGTTACAGCCTTCATCGTGGCAGCCTGCACTCACAACTCCCGTCTGAGCCACTGTGTGTATACTGAACGAATGTTCCGTCAAGCCTAGGGGCTTTTTTATGGCGCTTTTTTTTTATTTCGTTAGTGGTCCCTGCATTACCCGTCAACTCGTTCCGGTAACGCGTGACACGAGACCGGTCATGCAGTTCGGTTCCACACCCTTATTTCACCGACCTATAGAACTACAGCGCCGGCAGACTAGTTTGCGCATCACAAAGATGTTTTGTGAACGCTCCAAGGAGAAAAAGATTATCCCTTCTCCTTCTTGAAGATAGCTAAAGTTTGCTTTGGCTAGAGTAATATAAATCAGCTTTCAGCGAAGACACCTTAAGCAGCACTTTGGCATATTTGAGAAATAGCAGCTGGCATGATACTCAAGAACAAAGCAACCATGTAAGACAGCTCCTCTACTACGAGCACCTTTCAGTGCTATTCTATCCTGCTTGCACTCGTCACGATAGTGTGCTCAGGTCATTACTACTTCCCTCCGTGACTCCGCATGGATGCGTGGTCTTCTTCATGTTGACAGGGGTACTAAAGCGTGTTATGTCACTTGATATAATGTGTATTGCACATTCCCTCCATGTTCAATAGCATTAGCATCACAAGGCTGCTGCGCAGATTAGAGATCGCGTGTTTAATGCGTTATTTGCCCAACACGAATGACAGCGCTAGAACACAAGTTCATGTAGAACGCAAAGAAGCAAGTAATTTGACAAAGGCTGTACATGCGCGACACACAGCGACAACATATTTTTGCCGGATGGGAATCCTCACTGAGAATTCAGCGAAAGACTACACGAACTTGTGCTTACACAAATAGCAAGGAGAAAACGGCGCCTGCCTTCGCATTTCTTTTTCAGAAACGTTTCACCAGTTTAATCAATCTTGGGCATAATTTAGAGCAGCTGCGCCTCCCTGCATTAGATATATAAATATTTAATTGTAATTTCACTTCTATTTTTTTGCATTGAAGTGCTACGTTGGTGTGTACGATTCAGCGCCCCCTAAAGGTTCGTTCTTCTACGCTCGTCGTCCCAGTTGATATACCTGTCGGCAACGTCACCCCGCAAGATAAATTCCTCCTCCATATACTTCTTCGGTTGTTTTTGCTTGCTCACAAGCTCTCCTTTCCTTTAGTTCTCAGCTAAGTTCTGGCATTCAATTTTGGAGGGTGAGGGGTGTGAGAAGGGAACCTTACCGGAGGGGGCAATGACCCCTCGGCACGTGCCCCTTTAACCCTCCCTTTCGTCCACCCCGCCCCCCCCCCTTCCCCTCCCTGGTCTCCCTGTGCTCTGCGCCTACGCAGTTCCCTAGCGCAGAGAGCAGAAGGCGCCTGGATAGCTAAATAACGTGCAAAAAGAAAATAGCAATGGAGATGCCTGCTCAAAGCTTCCCGCACTAATACGCATGACCTCTTTGACGGCGTCTACAAAGGCCTACAAGATTTGTTTATGGGCAAAAGAGTTATACATTGCGTTCTTCAAATACCTCACAAGGCGTGTTTGAAACAATTTGACTGCAAGAATCTGGCGAGATTAAGAAGAAAAAAAAAGGGAAATGGGGTTCGTGACGTCGTCCCCTCACTGTTTCTGCGCGCAATTGAAAACAAATTAAACGTTGATCTTGATTTTTCTTTTCTAATATTGAACATCAGAAGGGAGAATTAGCGACAGTAGTGTTCCAGAACAATTATTTATCCATCTGAACCACCTTGATGTCTCACTTTAGTGCAGCATCAAAGCGGTTTAGTGTCCTCAAGAAGCACATGTTTTTGGGCTAGTTGGTGACTTAGCTTGCTAAACATGTTCAGGCGCAAAAAGAAACGGGGAAGAGACTAGAACAAAGGAAAGATACAGACGAGCGGCGCTTGTTTGTATCTTTCCTTTGTTCTAGTCTCTTCCTTGTTTCTTTTTGCGCCTGAACATGTTTAGACAGGTTAATGCCTCGTTCACACTGGTAAATCCGGCGTCTACATTCGACGGAATTCTCTTGCCGCCGAAAACCGCGTAGTTCACACTGTTTACCGCCGCGGAACCGGCGCCGCCGGAAAGTGACATAGCGCCATCTGCCGAGCGCAGGTCGAACCTTTAAAAAAATGCGGCATGGCCCGGATGTACACGCGGTTCCACCGGTTCTACGCTCGTGCGGATCTTGTACGTTTTGTTTGTGTGCCTGAGAAAGAAGCGGTACTGCTAGGCTGGCTGCGAAATACGTTCTGGTGATGTATGACAGGCGGAAACACCACCAGCGGTGGTGTGCTCGTCCTGGAATACATGAACGCGAGAAGCTTGGTGACGCCGTGAAAGTGCTATTCGTTGTGCGAAATTGTGACGTGGACACGTGGATTCCTACAACGAGTAAGTTGAGAATGGCTGTTATTCGTGACACTACTCAACGCGCGGCGTTCCCCGAAGAAAAATGGGTGTTTACGATCCAGTTGGATGTCCAGACGGGCTTCGAATACAGAGACAATCGAGCCGAACTTGGCCGCCATTTTTCGAATTTGTGACTCGCGCTCCTATTGGTCCGCGGCGGGAAATCCGGCGGCAGCGGCCGCAAAAATCGCTCCCGGAGCGATCGGCGCGGATAGGGCTGTTTCGGCGGATCTCGCTGTCGCCGAACAGGTTTCCGCGCTTCTCCGGCCGCCGGATTGCTCAGTGTGAACGCCCCATTAGTGTCCCTTTAAGATCGGGAGGACAGCGCGCTCACACAAGACGAAGAGAGACGAGACGACACACGTCTCTCTTCGTCTTGTGTGAGTGCGCTATATCCTTACCCGTGATGAACAAACTAGCTCGAAATATGTTTTTCATGTGCCTTTAACATATCCCGCAGACATCCCGGATATGTACAATCGCTGAAAATGATGCTCCTAGAGTGCGGCACGATTACCGGCAACCGATGGACACATGGTACATTCGATTGACGGGAAAAAAAGCCAGAAGCGAAAGCGCTAGCATAGAGTGACCAAACGTCATGAATAAGGACGATTGCATGAATCGAGTTTATTCGACTTAGCGTCGAGCGACCATTTCCAATGCTTGGACACAAATTCCAGATCCCCACAACAGTGTGCTTGGCTGGGTTAGTTGATGCATTATTAAAACGGCATGAAAGGCGTTTCAGACAAAGCGGAGTGAACAACAAACACGGAGTTGTACTGCTCGCCGAGATGGTCCTTTAGCGCTGTTTCATTCCGTTCCAGAGCTGTTACTCACACATATTCGTGCACATGCGCATGTTATGCTTGACAAGTAGGTGTTCGCACCTTGAAATTCGCGAGAACATTTCCAAACATCAGTACAGCTTGTCAATCGTGGGGCTAGTTGATACTGGTTGACGCTGGTGTCCCAGAGCACATTTCTCTCTTCTTCCTAGCGCAGCTTTTCGTTTTCGCTGACGTTCACGAAGATCGGTGTCGGTTGATCGACATTTGCCGCTTCATAGTAACCTTGGTCTCATCACCTGTGCGGCATAGATTAGAAAGGCACTCGTTGTTTTCGAGGTATTTCCGTCCTCGTCTGGGGTCGCATGTCGAGCGCTGTCATGGCATGCCCCGGAAGGCTATTACAAAGCTTTTAGTTTAAGCGTCACTATATTTAAGCGTTAACTCTCAGACAAGTCTTGGAGCGCATAGATGCCCATTGTACTCCACGTGCGCATCAAACATCAGCAATAATTGGAGAAACGTTGAAGTAACTATTAGCTGTTATCGTTTCTTATTTTTATGTGTACTGCACTTTTCGAGCCAATTTGCCAAGAGTCAGCAGAAAAACGATATCATGGCATCTGTCTTATATGGCGTTAATACCTGAATGAAAAGAAAAAAAAAAGAAGAGCTTTTATATGGCGAGAACCGAGCGATATTTGTAGAATCGTAAACTCGGGATCGCTAACTGCTGGCGTTTTACGCGCCAAAACTACGCTGTGTTTATGAGGCGAGCCCTGAATCAAGTCCCCAGATTTTCCAAGCCACGCGGTAATGACATCCAGAGTAATTTTGACAACCTGGGCTCCCTTAATGCGCATCTGAGTCTAAGCACGCAGGTTCTCTGTATTTCAGACCCGTCGAAATGCAGCTATCGTGCCCGAGGTTTGATCCTGCGACCTACATGTTAGCTAGCCATTACCCTAACCGCTACGCTACCGCGGCAGGTCTCGTGATCACTAACTGCTGAGAGCTGCAGAGAAGTTGGGAATGCGGCAAACAACGCGCTGAGGAGGTACGGCGAGAAAATTTGCAAGTGTGTAATAAACTCTGCTCTCGCGGATCAACAGTGACTACAGGTCACGCAGCTTTCATCCTGGATAAGGAATGGCTGCAGTAATGAATATTAATATGGAATAATCTCACCTATGGGGTGTTAGCTGTTCTGAATGACGGAATCTCCAAGTAAAGAGAGCAAGCAAAGCAACACGTCTCAATTTATGAACTTATTATAAGTGTAGAGTTCTGGCATTGCATTAAAAACTAACAGACTAACGCAGACTACATTAGTTACGTCTACGAATCGCTCTTCCACACCATCACCATAAGCGTCTGTACTGTGTGTCATTCAAACTAACAGAATCTGATAGGAAGATGAAGGATTGAATCGATGAAGAGATAGCTGAAGGCAGGGAATGTGGCTGTAGCCAACGTTTCAACAAGTGGACTTCCTCAGGACGGCAACTCAGGACAAGCCGACGAAGACAAGTCTACTTGTCGAAACGTCGGCTCTAGCGACGTTCATGTATGTCATCCTTTTTCAACCACGTCTTCGTCAAGAGCTTATGTGACAACACTAAGGAAAGCAAACTTAGAATTCGGTTTTCTTAACTCGCACGGGCTGCCCGAAACGGTAGCCATTCGCGCCAGCGGAACCGTTACCTGGCATTTTGTTACTCTGTTTCAGTGGTGAACGATTTGTCCAGGAACTATATGTGAACAGGAGGTCTTCCATGCGGTAGCTTGCGATAAGCTGTTGCTCTAGCGAACGCAACCGGCAAAAGGAGATTCTATTCCTGGATTTTTACGTCCCAGAACCACCATATGATTATGAGAGACGTCGTAGGGGACTCCGGAAATTTCAACCACCTGGGGTTCTTTAACGTACCTTGACATCACACAGCAAACGGGCCTCAACACTTCGCCTTCGTCGAAATGCAGCCGCCGCCGCCGGGATTCGATGCCGCCACATTCGGATCACCAGCCGAATGCCATAGGCATTAGACTACCGTAGCGGGGCACCGTCAATGAGTGATTGCTTTTTAGGTACTTGCGGTTATAACTCTGTGCAATGACAAAAAGAAATGTAAACGCGCGCTGACCTGATGACCTTATTCGTTTGCTGGTTCGTAATACATCTCAAAGTTTTAGAGAGCGCACAAAAACGACGTTACTGTGTAGAATGTAGTAGCCAGTGTCTGTGCTTTAGTTCACCTTTCAGTTCTGTGGAGGCCGCGGTGCAAACTTCTAAGCGATATAAACCCTGACCATTAGTTCCAGCTACGCTTGTGTGCCCCTTTGTTTGCTTATGCACTGACATCCCTTTGTAGGCAGAAGCGCTGCTGCTCAGCGCCTCCAAACTACTGATAACAGGACATTACTTGCAGAGAGAAACTGCGCGGTGAACATGGATCTGATAAGTTAACACGACGGCTGACTACAAGAACCTGGAATGTTGATGATGCAACGAGACACAGAAGGTTGCGCCACGAGGCCATCGCGTGCAGTAGTCGAGGCTGCGCCGCTATATTTAGCGGTCATGAAAGAACGCTTGTCCGCTGTTGTAGGCCTTGATCGATGCGCGGCACGGGCGGTGTACGCTACGATAGCGCGGGGATCACACACATATATTGGCAATACGTGACGTGCCAGTGCTGGCATGCGCCGTTGGCATATTGTCGGCAGCCGCGATGGCTAGGCAAGACTCTCACGCTATTGGCTCGTTGTGTTAGAATCCCTTTCTTTACTCCTTTGCGTATCGAGAAAGAGAGGAAAAATGCGGAAAGGTTAACCATCTTTCACCTGCTTTGTTACGCTACATACAGAAGCGTACGTCGCACAACCAGCGAAGCAAAATGCTGGAACCGTTGCCTGGAACGTCAACGCTGCGGCACTTCAGATTCCTGCTGTTTCTATTGATCGCTTATCTTAATATGCAGCATTTTGCCTTGCGGTTGAATTCCCCGGTGCTAGAGGGAAAGGGAAAATGTTGGACTGGTATAGCGCATTATGGAACAAAAGAAACGGTCAAGCAGACCGAGACAAGAGGACAGAGCGCTACGGTCTGATTGACCGTTTCTCCTGTTCCATAATGCGCTATACCAGTCCAAGTAGGTCGATCCAACTCGCCCAATCTTCAACACTTAAAGGAAAAATCTTCATGTTCGTATTGGTATGACTGTTAGCTGAAAGGTACGCCAGGCAAGCAACATAACAGTGTTAAGGAAAGAGGCAAGCAGGACACTATAGAGAGCGTCGTCACCAAGGAATAAAATTTACACGAAGGTAATTCAGTGTGTTCCGCACTTGTACTCTGTGCACTATGCCCGCACAAAGTTAACATGCTATGGCGGGTGCAGGCAGGTTCGCAGTCAGAAGTGCGAATCAACTGAAGTCAACCCGAACCTTTCCTTTAACAATGGAATAAGAATTTACCGCATATGGCTGCTGCGTACATCAGCTTCTGGCCAAGCCAATTGCAGCGGTCAAAATTTCTGTCACTCTGTCACTCTTTAGTTTGAAATCTGCTCGATGATGATTTCTGGGGCTTTACGTCCCAAACCACTCTATGATTATCACAAGCGCGTGACACGCTGTGACACGTCTTCATCTTCGTGCTCGGCTTCAGAAGGCAGCCACGACGATGTCACGTTACCTTCGTAAACAAGGATTCGAAATTTCATGCCAAAAGTGTGCAGTGGTGGCATTCACCAGGAAACCGATGTTTCCATATAACATCTCCATTGACGGACAGCTAATGCCATACAGAAGTCATAGGTTCCTAGGAGTAGTAATTGACAGAGACATGTCTTGGACTCCGCATGTGAACTGCGTGAAGAAGCGGCTGACTGCTATCTTCCACTTGTTCAGATTCCTCGCAGGAAAAAAAAATGGGTCCTGTCCATACACGCTACGCTACAGCTGTACAGGGTGCTGCTCGTCGGATTCCTGCGGTACAGCCTACCTGCTATCGCGAACACCTGCAAGACTAACCTGCGTACGATACAGAGCATTCAAGCACAAGCTCTTAAGATATGCCTTGGCTTACCGAGCAGCGCGTCAACGCCTGAAACCATTGCCATAGCGCAGGATTTCTCTATCACGACGCACATCGCCGTTGAGACCATGCGACTTTACACTCTTAGTCAGGTCCTGCCTAGAGTCCACACCTGCAGGCGGGAAATCAAGTCAAATTTGGGCCGCCGCTATGCAGTTCGTTAGGCGGCTCCGTAGGAGGCATCCAGAGGCAGCGGCCCAATTCTAAGCGGCCCCACCCCGTAGCCGTGACGGAACTCACGCAGGATTTCAGATCAAATTTTTCCTGGCTAGACGCGGCTTGCGCTTCATGCGTGAAGCCAGACAGGCGGCCCCGCGTTTAGGCGGCCCCAAGGCGGCTGCGGAATAAAATGTTAATTGCAGCGCTCATATGAGCATTTAACCCGCAATTTTCGCTACCAGGTAACATGTCAAGGCACTTACAGACAGAAATCAAAGTATGCACTCAATAGGACACTCGTACACAAGCAACAACCACCGCGGAATCGAACCCGGGTACGCACGCACCGCAACCCGATGACTTACCGATTACGCCACAGCGCCACCACACATCGGCGTGCATTTTCACGGGTATATATATACCATGTGTTCTTTTTTGTCCCTCCTTCGTCAGCGGTGCTCGTAACTTATACGTTTATCCGCATGTATGTCTCTGTGTTCGCTAAATACAGGACTTTTCGGGAGCTATGAAAACCACTGCAAACCGCTCTTGCCTGAACGTTGCTTCGGTTGGTCGTTTCGTGCCGGTAACGTCATAAATTGTTGACCTCTCGACTTCTGCTTCATGAATCACAAGCGTCGCTGCCGCAAGAAGTACGCAGCAATACCAGCATAACGATAACGTCTGAATGTGCCACAATGAAGTTCACGCATTCCATGCGCATATGCTGTTCAGCAGTAAGCAGTGTTGTGATTATTGCAGCCGCGAGCTACAAGCGTCGTGAGGCCGCAGCGTGCTGTTGGCGGTTCGAGGAATATCTGCTATTCGCATATAAAGTTAGATACGGCAGTGCCGAGGCAACACAAATATTTAAAAAAGTCTATAACACCATGTACACATTTAGCGTACGCGTTCTCGCGAACTACGGGCAACCGCAGTGGCCTATATCGAGCGATTCGACGATCAGCTGTTTTCGCAATCAGCGCTTGCGCTGTGGGCGCTTTGCTGCGGCATGTTCTCTGCACAGCACTCGGCGCACAAATATTTAAAAAAGCCTATAACAACATATACGCACTTGACGTACGCGTTCTGTCGCGAGCTACGGGCAGCGGCAGTGGCCTATATCGAGCGATTCGACGATCAGCTGTTTCCGCAATCAGCGCTTGCGCTGTGGGCGCTTTGCTGCGGCATGTTCTCTGCACAGCACTCGGCGATATAGAATTTTTACGCTGCCAAAGGTGCTTGTCTTACTAATGCACCTTCAATTTCAGTGTCATGTACTAGAAGCTATCACAGCGTATGTGAAAGGCGTGCATCGGGGTGAAGCACAACTTCCACAAGTTCTGCAATGGCAGGTTTCCTTTTAAAAATAAAAACTTTTGATACTTCCCTGTTGCGAACGCCGACGTGAGATCTCTTGCACAGATACTGTGGTATGACTCTGAAATTATCTGTGACTGTAGTTTTCAATGAAAGGACCAAACAAACAACATCAACAGCTTCTATAATATTTCTCGTCACAGGTGCAGAAACGTAGGCTTGTTGGTATAATGGACGGTTAAGCACGTTACGCACACACACGAGACGGAGGGCTCTGGTTCCCTCAACACGTGTACCGTGCCCTTGATGCTTAAATTTATTTCATAACAGATGCTTTCAATTTACCTGATTATTACATGACCAAGCAGCCCTTGTTCGATCACCACTGTTAACCCCTTTCTCTCTGGCTTCACGTTTCCCGTTTAATTCGTGCAATATGTCGCAACAAACTTTTAAGTCTGTTTGGCGCAACATCTGCAGTAACAATGAGAGGCACGCATTTTCGCTGTTTATTTTCAACCACGAGTTCTGTTCGCATGCATGACAATTGGTCCCACAACTGACACAACAACATTTGTTGTTATACTTTATTAAAACCAAAACAACAAGACTTGTCACGTCAACGTGGTGACAGACAATTTCATAAGCACGCACAGAACCGCTGTCGCACGTTGCACACATGGAGCAATAACATACACAGCACAGCCTCAGTGTTGTTTATTAACATTTTTCATTACACGCTCAGCATTGTGCTATCAATCGTGACGAGATTCATCACTCTTTCTCATCGTCGTTAAATACATAATTGATGGGTAGTGCATAAGTAACCTGTTTAAAATGAACACCGGACACCATGGCTGCAAAGTCCCCTTGGAATTAAGCTACGACATCCGTTAAGTTAGAAATTGGCTTCCCATACTGGCTCGTTGCTTGGCACACCGAAGCCAAGCACATATTACATTATGAGCCTAAACGGAAGCTGAGAACATGTAGTATGGAAGTAGCCAGGGCTTAAGCTTGTTGAAATGAAATAAATTTGATGCTTCAGCGGCATACTGTTTAGAAAGGTTTGCAGGCGGTACTGTGCACAACACGCTGAACCATTCCCAAATTTCGCTCTATAGTTCCGAATATGCTAAATCTTTGGTATTGTGTACTATAAGGCCCACGAGAGTCGAGAGTCTTCCCACAATGGAAAGCCTTGTGGTACAAACAAGTGGGTCAGCAATTCTTGCTGCTTTACCGGAACGGGCTTCCTGAAAAGGACAAAGAAAAAAAGAGACTCATTAGGTATATTTGGAAACAAAAGTTATGTTTCACCCAATATTCCTACTCGACTTCTCTTATTCCAGAATTTTGTTTACAAGGCACATAGTAGGCATTCTACAGAGATTCTGCTAAGTGTTTTTAGGGCAGCGTTGTGCCGCACTAACATACGTGCGATATGCTGGAAGGCAAATAAATGTGAAAGAAAGTCAGAGGTGGAGTTCTGTCGTGTCCATCTCTAGACTTACTCGTCACGGTCACTGATGTTAACGCAGAATGTTCACTTAAAATAGTTGAAAATTTGTAAATATTAGCAAAACGGATTTTGCGATTAACCACGTTGGACAAATGCTTTTTGATCAAACACAGCTGCTGACGCAGTAATGACACTCACACGTCGTCGTCCTGACTGAGGATTAAAAAAAAAATCAGGTACCATAACTGTGCGAATATGATAGAATTGAAATTATGATCATATGACGGCGTGATAACCGCAGCCTTTCGCTTGAGTAATAACTTGTGGGGATTTACGTGCCGAAGTCACGATGCGAATATGAGGTGTGGTTATGAGGCACACCATAGTGCCGCGGACATTTCGACCATTATCGTTCTCATTAACGTGCATTTAAATCTACACGGGCCACTAGCTTGACCCCTATACCAAAATGCCGCCGCCGCAGCCGGGTTCGAGCCCCCGTCTATGGAGTCAGCAGCCGAGCACCTTAAGCACCGAGGCGCCGTTTCGCTTCGTTTTATATTCAGCAAAAGCCCCATGCAGCCACACTCAAGCTTTATCGCAAGCAAATGATATCGCACAATATGCCTATCATGGGCGCTCGCGTCTGTCGATCGACTGCCCGTGAAATGACTTCATTGCCTTCATCTGTTTCCAAACACACATTTCTTTCACGTCGATCGTTGCTAAATGCTAATACTCGATCTTCTTACTATTTATTGCGCGTTACTGACGACACGCAGTGTCGCACGACACCTGCGCGGGCCTCTAGAGAGAAATACAGCTGCATCACTCACCATTCGTGTTCTGTACTGGGCCGTGCCTGCTTCGGTGTGCGCAGCGGCTCGCTCACTTCAGCCTTCATGGCGAAGCCTTCTTGTAGAGCGCTGTGTTGTACTGTCGGCGTAACACACCTTTCGCGTTCACTGAGGAGACCACACGGCGAATCTCGCGGCACAGATACAGCACAAGAGGCCGACGCGGTTTCACAGCCCACAGTCGGCGTTGGCGTAAGACTCCTTTCGCTTTCACTGAGGAGACCACACGGCGAATCTCACGGCACAGAAACAGCACACGCGGCCGATTCGGTTGCACAGCTCGCAGGCGGCGTTCACAGAACAAAGAGATCCAATGGCGAAGCCCGCGACGACTGCGCTTCGGCCCTTCGAGCGTGCACAGCGCCGGCGTCTCCTCGCCCATTTTCTTCCTCTTTTTTTGCAGACCGCAAGCGTGCGCATGCGCACATGCATTCCGCGGCGCGGAGGGAGCGTCACGGCTATTTTTTTTTCGCTCGGCTTTCTATAGCCAGCACGCTAGCCGTGAGGCTGAGGCGTACCGCCTCCAGGCAGTTCGTTATCCAGTACCTGACTAAGAGTGTACCTCAGGCATGTGGCTAGCGCTCCCTCACACCATCTGGCGAGCCTCGTTGCTGCAAGGCCCCGCACGTCATTCAGCGCTAATGTCAATGCACACAGTACGGCGTTTACTCCTGGGTACGCACCTGCGGCTAAGCCAGTGATCTCTCCGTGGTGTTTGAGCCTCCCACAAGTTCAGCTCACAATTCCTGGGTGCAGAAGTCAGATCTACCAGTACCTCCGCTAAAGCAACTGAGCTTACACCTGTTGTACGAACATAACGGTAACCCCATACACATATACACCGATGCATCGACTACGTCCTCCAGTTTTGGCGGAGCGGTGGTCCTACCAACTCAGGGCATAACGCTTCGACTGAAGACGTCTCATGTCACGACGTCCACGGCGGCAGAACTCACGGCTCTACGTCGTGCACTAGAATTCATCCGTACTAAGAGGCGCAGAAAATGGGCTGTGTTTTCGGACTCGAAGGCGGCGTTACAGTGCATGCGGTCAGCTCTTAGGCGCGGATGCCACGAGCAGCTGACGTACGATGTAAATGTGCTCCACCACCTCATAAAAAATGGCCACGGCACTGACTTTCAGTGGGTGCTCAGTCACTGCGGAATCAGCGGCAACGATTCTGCAGATGGCGCAGCTCGTACTCATCAAGAAGCGAACATTGTTTCGATTCAGCTCTCAAGGACAGATGCTGCAATGCAGCTTCGACACCTGGCACGCAGTCTCTCACTGGTTGTGTGGAACACGCCAAACATCACACGAACGCGACTGTACCAGCTAAACCCTTTCCTGCATCTCCGCCATCCATCAGGACTTCGTCGACATGAGGCCCCGCTTCTTTGCCGACTTTGGCTGGGAGCTGCCTTCACAAAGGCATACTCCGCATTTATTGAGCGATCGACAGTGCAGCATGCGACGTATGCGACACCGACGAAACCCTCGACCATTTGCTGTGCCATTGTCCGCAATTCGACGCGGAAAGAAAAACGCTTGTTCAGACGCTATGCCAACGCGACGATCGTCCACTTTCTGTGCAAATGCTCCTTGAACACCGCCCTCATCGCTCGTCAGCCCACAAGGCACTGAGAGACCTCTTGCGCTTTTTGAAGACGACGGGTTTGCGCGAACGCCTTTGACTATTGGACTTGCCCTACAACGTCTCTTTCATTATTCCCCTTCTTCCTCTCTTTCCCATGCTTCTGTTACCCGTTCCCATTTCCCCAGTTTAGGATAGCCAACCAGACGCCTTTCTGGTTAACCTCCCTGCATTTTTGTTTTTACCCTTCCTTCCTGCCTTCATGACAAACGCGTAGTGAGGGCTCCGGAAATTTCTACCATCTGGGTTTTTTTTAAGCTACACACTCATGACATCGCCATGTACACAGGTCTCAAGACTGCACCTCCACCGAAATGCAGCCGCCGAGGCCGTGGTTCGGTCCCATGGCTTTCTGTTCAGTAGCCAAGTGCCATCTAAGTTATCGTTGCGCGGATGATTATCCTGGCATTATTGAAGAAAGGAGGTAGTTGTGTTTGAATGAAAAGGTTGCAAAGATCTTCAATATCCTCGAAGGACCTCTGAAATTGATGGCTCAAATTTGAATTTTGAAGTTTATTTCTGTCTTATACAGAAAGAGGAGTAAGAGCTAAGGGTGATTTTCCTGACGGAGGATTTTACTCCTATGCCCATTCGGCGTGCATGTACATCGTTTCTATGCAAGTAAAGCAATACAACAACAACCAAAGAGGCAGACAAATAAACTGAATATGCATGTGCGTAGTTTTAGCTGCAAATAAAAGAAAATACATCAAACGGACACTTCATGAAAACAAAACATATGATTCAGGCACTTCATGAATGTACGATATACATATGCGTACCGGAATATAAGCCTTCAGCACAACCCGGAAATATAGATGCACACACACACACACACACACACACACACACACACACACACACACACACACACACACACACACACACACACACACACACACACACACACACACACACACACACACACACACACACACACATATGTATATATATATATATATAACGAAAGGGAAGGGGGTCAAGAGCTCGCTTTTATTTGTTAGAAACAAGTTAATGAAACATATATATATATATATAAACAAAACAAGAATGATGTACCTGAAAAGTTACGGAGATTTATGTTATTGATAAGATATCTGAGAATTTAAGAGAAAGTTTTTCACGAATTGCTTAAAGTGGGGTGCATAAAAATCTATGTGACTTTGAGCGATGTTTAATAACCGGGGTACTTCATACTCTAGTTGCTGACATCCATAGTTAGTTCTCATGAGTGGCGGCATTTTCGTTTGGTGGCGTAAGGAGCTGCACCCAGTATTTTGTAATCATTTTTTTTAAGTGGAAGCATCTGTTGTTGCTGTCATTTCCGAAGTACTAACGTTGTCCTCCCTTTCAACAGTCGCCTTTCAAAATTTGCGAAAACGGACATATCCACCGCGTATAGGAACATTCAGGCTGATATTGTAACGAACAATTCAGGTAGGTTAGAAAAAACAGCCATTTATTGCTATGGTCACAGTGGTGCTGGGTGCCTGGCACGCGGAGATTACCGGTAGTCAGCTTGCTCACGAGCATGCCCGCGAGATTAATAGCCGGGCGCCGGTGGTCCCCTGGCCGTCCCATAGCGGACGGCCGTCCCTAACGTCCCATAGTGGACGAGGCACACTTCTACAAGAAAACTCTGAAGCAGCACTACAAGATTCTCCGGCATTCTCATTCATTGCAGACTTTGCCACCACCACACCTTTCTCTCCCCACTGCCCAAGCACACACACTCAGAGTTATTCAACTCAAAACTCTGATCACTCCAGCACGCCTATTCCTTTATCGCTACCGTTCCGACGATGATTGTGGTTCGGTTAGGAAAGGACGCTAATTTCTGCAGCTCATGTAGGGAGCACGGCTAAGCGTCCGTGGGGGTGGGGGAAAGGGAGTGAAAGAGATAGAGAGAAAGGCCGTAGTGGAGGGCTCCGGAAATTTAGACCACCTGGAGTTTTTTAACGTGCACTGACAACGCACAGTACACGGGCCTCTGGCATTTTCGCCTCCATCGAAAATGCGACCGCCGCGGCCCTTCGTGTCCCAATTGCCCATTTACGAATGCAACCTAGAACGTGTCCTTTTCTCATGCCACGCCGCCCTACAGTCCCCTCACTATCCTAAACCCCCACCTCCCCAATGGCGGGTGTGGTTGGCGTCGGCGGCCTTCGCCGACCAGCTGGCCATGGTCCTCCTGGCGAAGGAATATCTATACGTCTTAGTCTGACCTTCAATAAAGTCATTTCTCCCTCTTTACTTGGAGCAATAAGCGTTCCTCGCAACAAGTCCAGAAGCCCTCTGTTCTCGAGCGCGGTCTTCTTTTTTCCTTGCCACGCGATCGCGTGCCAAGAATGCACGTGTCATCATGCCCTTTGCCTTGTTTCACCAATGCGCCGCTGATCTCTTGGAGCCGCTGTTCTTTTGTTTCAGCAATGTCCGCCGCGGTGATGTAGTAATTACGGCGCTCGGCTGCCACCCAAAAAACGCGGACTAGATACTGGCCGCGGCGGTTGCATTTTCGATGGAGGCTAAAATGCCAGAGGTCCTTGTAGACTGTGCGTTGTCAGCGTACGTTAAAGAGCCCCAGGTGGTCCAAAGTTCCGGAGCCCTCCACTGTGGTTTTTATCTCCTTTCTATCTGTTTCATTTTCTTTCCCCTTCCCCCACGGACAAAAATTAGCGTTCTTTCCTTAACTGAACCACAATCAATCAAGCGCGCGCGCGTCTCTTAAACGGGACCTTCAGAGTTTTTTTCCCGGTGTTCTGATATCGCTGTATTCCGTTGGCACTGATAGTCCTGCAGCAGGTAGAGTGGTTAAATTTCCTCAGGGACTCACCAATAGTCTCAAATAAGCCAATGAACGATGTGCTTCGTGCAGCGTACGCGATGACATCACAGCGTCCCCGCCATCAAAAATAGGGCGCTGGGGCCCGAAAAATGAAAGCGGTGCCGTCATCCGACGATATGTGGAGTTATGCCAGCTTTTCTTAACTTGACAGCGACGATTTAGCGCTCTCGTATCACCGTTTTGCTCTCGGTCGCCAGCGGTTCTGGTGTAGGCAACGTTGAAGGTAAGGACGTCAAAAACACAGAATGACCCCTGTGGGAATCGGCTAAAATTTTTAGAATTCCTTTTCAGGGACACTAAAGCACTTTCAACTGCCTGGCTTGACATATATTATTGTTGTACCGAGGAAAAGATATAGTAAAAAAATGGCCGCGTATCTCCGTGCTTCGCTGCAAATGTCGTCGAAAGACGATAGTCTTCTACCGGCCGTACTACATGAGTCCCGGTTCGCGTGTTTCTATTTCCCCGAGGAGTCGCGCAAGCGAGAGGGAAAACGAAGAGACGCGAGGAGAGAAAGGGACCGACCGGAGTGGCGAGCGGCCGTTCCGCTGCCTTGTGCTACCCGTTCGGCACGAGCGTGAGATATGGGCGCCATCTGGCCATTATATCGGGAAACGCAAGAAGCTTGCGCAGTACGCAGAAGTGCGTAGGAAACGTCCGCTTTTGCGCATCCTAACAAGCACTAGGGTTAGAATTACGCATCTATGTATTTTCTACTAAAGCAACACACCGTCTAATACTTACGTATTGAGGTTGCGCCTCAGATATGCGTAATATTTGCTTTTTGGTCGACTGTGATCACAAGTATGAACGCAACTGGGTGGTCGCAAGATGGGTGGTCGTTTAGGATGGGGTTAACCTTTCGCAGCAGGACAGACACACACACACACAGACGAACCAAAATTTTTGCGTTGAAGTTCCCCAAGAAAGACTATCGTCTTTAAAATTGCACCATCTCCCGCTAAAGGGGACCATGAGGCGATGCGGAGCAGCACGGAGGGGGGGAGGTGCACACCGCGTTTGCATCGGTTTCACTAGGTGTCACGTTTGCATCGGTTTGACGCTAGCAGACGCTGCCTGCGTCAGCGTTGTCTCTCGTGGGCGAGGGCGCGTTCTCGTTCCTTGCGAGCTGGTAAAGCATTCATCGAAGAGCGTTTCCATAGTCAACGCGCGCCGTTCGGAGAGGAGAGGAGACGAGACAAGAGGAGGGGGAGAAGGTTGCGCATGCGCAGTGCGGGTGTGGACGCCACACCCTCACTGCGCACTGCCAACGCGTTGCTGTTAGTTTTTGGGCTGATGCTGACGCTTGCTTGCGCCAACCGACTAACTGACGGGACTGTTGCTTCCATCACACTTCATCGGAAGCATCAACGGAGTCAAGCGGAGTGAACCGGAGCAAGCGCTGAATTGGACGCGCGCAGCGCTCTACCCGCCTTGTATTCGCACTTGAAGGAGAGGAGACTAGAGGAGGAGAGTAGCGCATGCGCCGCGATAAGCGAGAACGCAGGAAAAGCGCAAGCAGGTGGTAGGAGAGAAGTGGAGAGAGTAACGCCCAGCTGTTGGAGAGAGGGAAGGAGTAGAGTTGCGCAAGCGCAGTGTGAGTGCGGACGCCGACGGCGCGGGACATGCGGCCGTTAAGAAACGCTTCGCATTTAATATTCCATTGAGATCCGTGGAGAATGAAAACTCGCCGGAGTTGCTCAAGCGTGGTTTGTCCAGCGTCATTTCTTAACAAATCATGCGTGTACAATGGAAGATCTAGTTAAGACTGGTAAATAGACGGAAAGTTGCTAGTTATTCAAAAATTATCACCAACTATGTTGTGGAACAGTTGTACGGAAGGTAAAGTTCAAAACATAATTTTGCCTAAAGGAAGCGAGAAGGATGGAAGTTTACTTCATGCCATTCGCTAGCTATCGAAAATTTATAATAGATAGCGACCAGATATAGATTAAGCTCTGGTTTTCCATGACGTGAAAGCTTTCCTAAAGCTGCATTGTAAGCAAAAAAAAAAAGGAAATAGGACAATGTAACACGGATCATCAAAACAAACCATTGGATACAAAGCTGCAATCGTTTGTTAAGCACCTATAGTCTATGCGAAAGGTGCGGTGGATAGATCGGGCAATGGTTTATTGACAGGGTCAGGTAGGACGCTTGCAATCTCAAGAATAATTATGACAGTCATTTAGAATTGCACTTCAAAGAAAGTAAATGCAACCTTTTTTCAAGAATAAGGAGCTTCTCGTAAATGCAAAATCAAAAAGAAAGTGAAGTTCCTAAAGAATGTCATCACAAAAGCCACGCACGATGGTCTGCTAATGCATCTTCTGTGCCATTTGTGATGAAACATTCTTTAGTAACTTCACTTTCTTTTTGATTTTGCATTTATGAGAAACTCCTTATCACCTGTCGGACAGAAACTTTTCTTCATCCGCACTGCCAGCTCGTGTAACCACATAAGTATTCCCGTGTTTGGTATCTACGGAATTCATGTTTTATAGAAACAGCCGGACTCTGATGAATAAAATCAGTTTTTCTGTGCCAGCGTTTGTTCCTGACGTGTTGTGTTGTTTCCCTATTATTCGTAATCTTAGCGTTATATATTTCGGCAACAGAAGAAAAGTCACGTGAGTATTGATAAAATACAAAACTATGACAAAGAATGCGACTTCATACAACCACACTGCAATACAAAAACGCACCATTATAAAAATGGGAAATTATTTCGTAGCATTTACTACGAGTACAGTAATAAAGGTCACAATGAACTAATTAAAGCACTATGAGCTGTAATTAACGTCGAAGCTTCTAGGTAGGATAATTTTCAACGTAGTACCGACACTTTCCCACGTCTAATTCGTGGACGCCACTGAACAGAAAAAGTGTGGGTGGTTGATACCTTTGTCATGGGAGTCGGTATAACGCGAGATTGAAACATGTTTCCCCGAAGCTGTGGAATTCATAAGTGGCAATCTGGCGAATCGAGGGGCGCGAGACGTGTAGGGCACTCCGGACATCTGAATCCTGTGCGGCACACAACAGCGGCACCTTGACACAGCACAGGGACACTCGATAGCTGTCCACAAGCGAAAGTTCTCGACTAGCATTTCTCCGTAGACACTACATTGTACGCGTTAGAGACCTGCGCAAAACATACCATAAACCAGGAGCGTCCGCAAACCGCGAAACCTCGCAAGCGTAACCGAAATGGTTGTCAGCGGATCGCTTTGCGAACACAAAGTCCGCTTTAGCGAAAGGAGCACCATTTGCTTGAAGACGGTTGTATGCGTTCTTGGGGCAGAGGTCGTCGAAACACAGCTGCCCACACGATAAAAATTATGTAGCGGCTGTGGTTTTACTACACTGCCCAAGGAACGCGCCGGCAAGACGGCACAACGCAGCACGCTGCTAAGCTACGATCGAGACTCTGAGACTGCTCAAGCTCTGACTGCCGGCGTGCATTAGCACGACAATCTGCTCTGCTCCATCGTTTCTAGATGGCGGTGCCACCGCTGCGAAACAATAACGCAGTTAAGAGGAGGCAATGCTAAACACTTTTGCTTTAACGGGACATCAGTTAGATGCTAATTGTAAAGTGGCATAGTGAAGATATAAGACCTGTTTTTTTCCCATGTCTCGAATGTGTCGGTGGTGTATTGGTTGAACTGCCAGCCCTTATCGTCGCATCTCGGGTAAATGTGGGTTCCAGTCCGAGCGGGTGGTGCATTTTCACTTTATATGTGCATTTATTGTTTCAGACAAACACTTCCCTTACAGAAGTGTTTGTCTACAGAAGTGTAGTGATTTCTTGGTGGACCCTGGTACAGAACACTTTCGTGCAAAAAAAAAAAAAAAATCGAGGCTGTTCTACGTCTGTGAAATTTAGGTAAAAGTGCAGCTGGCTAATGTGCCTAGATTTTTAAAATGTAGCGCCAACTCCCTCTCTCCACGTCGTTTCCTGCTTTCCTTTCGCTCTTGGCCGCCATTAGTGATCGAGACCAGCACAGCGCGCCAGGCCGCTTCCGTTCTGATCGCATGCAGTGCGTTGAGGCTCTGGGTGCAAACTCACAAGGATGTTCACACGTAATATGGTCTAAAAACAGCTTGTGATTTGGTCGGTGCCTTATATATCATTTCACGTTTTGCTGTGGACAAACTCCACACTGGCCTGTTACAAATTAAATTGATCACCTGTGAAGTTTTGAGAAATATAAACGCTATCGATCGAATCGTTTGCACAATGTCTATATAGATAGTGCCAAAGTAAGCTCCCATCTTTCTATTCCCCCTCCCCATTCCCCCAGTGTAGGGTAGCCAACCGGACACCTTTCTGGTTAACCTCCCTGCCTTTCTGTTTTCTCCTTCCCTCCTTCCTTCCTAAGCTGCAAAACATTAAAAAAGGCGACAAAAGCAACATGAAGCTGATTTCTGTCTGTTTACGAAATAATTTTACAACTAAGCAGGTTTTTTAGCAATGTAGAACAAAAGTAATAAACCACGCCACTTATATGTTAAATTTCTTACAATTCTTCCACAGACACGCATAATATCTATCACGGAACGCAAAAAAGTGCCGATAAATTCATATTAGAAGCCAAAGACACGAATAATAAAAAGAACGCCGAAATTTCTTGCAGGTTGCCATGCAGTTCAAGTGAAACAAGAAATTACAGGGCAGAAGGAGCAAAAGATTGTTTAGATTGATAGCTACATTAGGGTTTGCATACGGACGATATCAGTGCACGTCAAAGACCCCTAGGTGGCCGAAATTTTCGGAGCTCTCCACTACGGCATCTCTCAAAAACATATTGTTGTTTTGGGACGTAATACCCCGCGAATTGTAACATGTCTTTATCGTACTCATCTGACCATGACCCTTTTTGTGTGCAATGTGGCAAAATATATGCCAAAAACATTTAAAGGCAAGGCTTCTCGGAACAATTTTCCAGCGACATTTTTGCAACTAACTTTCCTGGCAATTATGGGTCGCACCGGACCACAAAGAGGTAACCATGTTCCGTGAAAGGAATCTGGTAAAACATATTTGAGCGTCTAGTGGATGTTTGCAAATACATTGGAATGAAATTCTGAACGTTTAATATGCTGCTGTAATTTGGGAGCTTTAGCGTGCCCGGCAATCCGGTATAGGGGATAGGCTTGATCCGTGAGGCGGCAATATCATTGCCCGGTGGTCGCACTTTTGCGTGTTCGTCCGTCCTTTCTGTCCATGCTTCGGCGTTCGTCGTAGAAGGTTCGCGGCGGTTTCTGTCATCTGTGGTTTCTGTGTTTTATGGAGCTCACGCACAGCGTGTGCGGAGAGTTTCGTGCACATGCGACATGTAAAATGGCGATCGCACCGCTATAATGATCGTCGTGAGTGACGTCAAGTGCATACTCCCTATACGCAAAAGCTTAGCGTATACCAGATAGCGATAGCGTTGTTTGTCGTAGCGAGTGACGCCAGCTATGGGCGATAAACAGAACAAGCAAACCCGTGTCATCTGTTTACGCCGAGATTCTGGCAGGAACTCATTGAGCCTACAGCCTCTTCAACTTGAGTGCGGCTCGCATAAATGGTGCCAATTGCCACGGATACTTCACTGTCGAAGCTTCATGATACAAAGCTAATGCAAATGCAATCGTATCGCCCGCAGAGTGTCACCCTAACGCTATATGTCCCACTCAAGCCCATACGGTTACTTTTCTGCAATCCTTCTTTTTACATGAAGCTCGACACTGGAATGACCTGCCCACCGAAGTTGCCACTCTCACCAACCCAATAGTATTCAAGCGTGTCATCGAATCCATCTCATCATAACTTATATCTTTGTTGTTTGCCTTTTCGTTAGTTTATTTCTGTGTCGATATCGTTTGACCACTTCCTCATGCAATACCCGATCTTGACGCATTTCAGGCAATAAATAAATAAGTAAGCAAAACGGTCGGTAACTTGCTGTTACAGAGCGCACGACCCCTTGAATGATTCGAAGCGGACGGTGTGCGCTTTCAATGGTCGACCATGTTCGCTCATGCGCAGTTTACACTCGATATTCCGCTCTACTCAAAGTGGTTTCCGTATAGCGGTTTACAGCACACGCTAAGTTTCCTTAGTAATACAGTGGAGGATTTAAAATGGGTTCCTTATTAAGAACAATCATACAAGAAACCGCAGACAAAGACATCGCGGTGCTTTTTTGTTATCGCGATAGCAATTATATGGACAGTCTCGGCTGGTTTTTACCGTCCCCGTCGCCGCCGCCATCATGCACCGTATATATATATATATATATATATATATATATATATATATATATATATATATATATATATATTTGAAAAAGGCTGGCCTCCAGCCGAAACGTCAGAATAAATCCTATGTTTGTCACTGTGTCTTTTTGATAGTATATATATATATATATATATATATATATATATATATATATATAATATATATATATAAAGGTCCCAAAGAAAAATAATTCAGATAAATGCTTCCGAAGCGCGGAATCGAACCAGCAACATCTCGCTCCGCAGCGCGTGGCGCTAACCACTACGCCACAAAGAGCAGATCCATCCGGGAGCTAACGGCGAGCCTTATATACACACGCTTTAACGCTGGCAGGAGTGAGAGAAGACAGGCGCTTATAAACGTTTCTTCATTACCAGCGAGATGGCGCGAGGAGCGCAACGGGCGCATTTAAATGTCGTCGGCCAGCTCGCTCGCTGCTTCTAATATTTGCGCAAGGTGAACCTTGCCCTTCCACTGTCTGCTCGCGCGGTTGTCTCGTGGTGAGAGGAAGAGGGATGTTTCCAGCTTTCACCGTGACGTCCGCGCTGATGTTACGGGAGCGTACGAAAGTCACTCGAGCTCAAGGGACACCGCTAAACGAACAAACAGAAGATGAGCGCGAACTATCAAGTGTCACAGCTCGACACTTGTTTCCTTCGCTGCTTCGGCCGCCTTTGCAACAGGAGCGCTATTCAAACTGAGAGTATCCATTGTGACAGCTTATTTGCGCTCGTTCGGAGTATATCTGTGCGTTCGTTTCGCGCGTGCTTCACTTGATAGTTCGCGCTCATATTCTGTTCGTTCATTTAGCGGTCTCCTTTGAGCTCCAGGGACGCGCTGTAAATTTCAAGCTGCATGCACGCTCTTCGCGTTGCGGTATTTTAATTAATATTGCTCCTGAAGCTGCGAGGCCTCACTTCGTATAGCATTACAGTTTCTTGCTATCGCATTCCTTGCTTCGCCCTTGCGGCGAAACTGACTTTTTTTAACTTAAGCATCGCTATCAAGCCTCAGCTTCATGTATAAGAGACTTGGACAAGTAAGCAGATGCCTCCCTTTGTGGCAGAGTCCTTCATTTTTATACGACATATGAAGTCCCATCGCTCACCATTTCATGTTTTATTTTGCTCAAAGAACCGCAAGAAGCTTGTATGTTTTTGTAATAATAAAAACGGCGTAGCCGAGGCCGTTTTGCAAAAGGTGACGAGCCTGCTTCCTCATACAGCGCCTATGTATAACGGTTGTTCTATGCTCACTCATGGCGTCGTTTTCCAAGAAAAGAGGAAGTCGCGGAGGGTCACCGGAGACCTTCCGGTGACATGTCCAGCCTGGTCCATTAGGCTGTAGCGACAGCTAGCGGCAGCAGCATCAGCGTCGCATTAAAAATGACGAAACGCTCGCTCTTGCACGAGGCAGGTGCCGCGGCCACGGGCCTGCGCGCGCTAGCGTTCCATTTCAGTCAGTAAAATACTCTGGATCACAGCGGACGCGTCGGGCTTGTTTTCTTTATGGTAAGGTCGAGACTTCGTCGGTCTGCGAGGTCGCACATCGCCACAGTTTGGTGACCCGGACGTGATAGTGGCCATACGTTTCCGTGGCAGAAACGACCATGGAACGGACCGACAGTACGAGTTCTCGAGACCAGCACCTCCCCGAGCAACGCGGTGAGCCCTCCTGCTCAACCATAGCTGTCCGCCTTCCTCAGTACTGGGACCAGCACCCGTCGGCGTGGTTTCTTCAGGCGGAATCACAATTTCAAGTTGCTGGTATCCGCTCTCAAGCTACGAAGTTCCACTATGCTGTTGCGGCACTCTCGCCCACCGCCATCGACGAAGTAGCGGATCTGTTGAGCACCTCGCTGTCTGCGAACGCCTATGACGATCTCAAGGCGACCCTGCTACAGCGCACGGCAGTTTCACAGCGTTCTCGTATCCAGCAGCTCCTGTCCGCTGAAGAACTCGGCGACAGACGCCCCAGTCAACTTCTTCGCCGAATGAAGCAGCTGCTCGGAGACAACGCGAGATCCATCGACGACGCGCTGTTACGCGAGTTGTTTTTACAACGACTACCGGCTAACGTGCAGATGGTTTTGACGACAGCTTCTACCATGGACCTCACCGGACTTGCCGCGTTGGCCGACAAGGTGATGGAAGTAGCCGCCCCAAGCATCGCAGCCATGACAGCGTCTACTGCTGAGGGCGTAACCACGCTGCGAACGCTGCCGTCTTCTTCGACACCACATTCGCCGCTCGACGCCCTGTGTGAGCGTCTCGAACGCGTCGTCTCTGCAGCTGAACATCGCCGCGCGTCACCTCGTTCTTCACGCCACCGAAGTTCCAGCAAGTCGAGACGCACGCCCACCAGCCGTCACGCGTCGCCAAAGCCTGGCGTCTGCTACTACCATCGCCGTTTTGGAAACGACGCTCGTCACTGCCGGCGCCCGTGCGCGTGGCAGGGAAACAGGCCGGCCGACCTCTGACGGCGACAAGTGGTCCGGCCCAGCACACATGTCGCCTCTTCTACCTCACAGACAGAGCCACTGGACAACGTTTCCTAGTCGACACAGGAGCAGACGTAAGCATCCTTCCTGCTCAACGCTCCGACCGAAAAGCGACACCTGTGTCGTTTTTGCAAGCCGTCAACGGTACCAAGATTCCCGTTTTCGCATCACGCTCCGTCATGCTCAATCTTGGCCTCCGACGAGCGTTTCGCTGGATTTTCCTGGTTGCAGACGTCCGACGCGCCCTCATCGGAGCTGATTTCCTGCACCACTATGGACTCCTTGTCGACGTGAAACAGCGTCGTCTTATCGACACTGTCACTCACCTGACCGTTACCGGCGCCCCTGCAACAACCACATCGCCGATTGCGCCCATATCTTCTATGCTGGAACAACCATTCGCCGAGCTCCTCCGTGAGTTTTCCACTCTGACACGCCAGCCGGACTGGACGCAACCGGTCCAACACGACGTTTGTCACCACATCGTCACCTCCGGCCCTCCGGTCTATTTTCGACCTCGGCGTTTGTCCCCTGAGAAACTCAAGGTTGCTCGCGCGGAGTTCGAGCACATGCTCGCACTCGGTATCATCCGACCTTCTTCTAGCAACTGGGCGTCTCCGCTTCACATGGTACCTAAGAAGACTGGAGATCGGCGTCCATGTGGCGATTACCGCGCGCTCAACAACATCACAGTTCCTGATCGCTACCCGCTTCCGAACATCCAAGACTTCACGGTAGCGCTGCACGGCGCGACGATCTTTTCCAAGATTGATCTTGTTCGCGCCTATCATCAGCTACCAGTCGCCGAGGAAGACATTCCGAAGACCGCTATCACCACACCTTTCGGTCTTTTTGAATTCCTCCGCATGCCCTTCGGCCTACGAAACGCTGGCCAATCGTTCCAGCGTTTCATCGACTCCGTCACCCGAGGCTTGCCATTCGTCTTTGCCTACATCGACGACCTCCTTGTCGCAAGCCCTTCCGTTGAAGAACATGTTCAACACCTGCGGTTGTTGTTCTCCCGCCTTGCCAGCCGAGGAATCGTCATCAACGCCGCCAAAAGTGAATTTGGTCGACAGGAACTCGAGTTCCTTGGACACGTAGTCGACGCGAACGGCATTCGGCTACTCCCGTCCAAGATTCGCGTAGTCGAAGATTTTCCACGGCCGACTACAATGACCAAGCTTCGCCAATTTCTCGGGTTCGTCAATTTCTATCGACGGTTTATACCCGATTGTGCACGACTTGTGGCCCCTCTAGACGATCTGCTAAGCTCGAAACGGAAGCAAGAGCTTCAGTGGACTGAAGAAGCCGCCAACGCATTCACAAGAGCCAAGTCTGCTCTCGCCACTGCAACGCTGCTGAGACATCCGAAACCAGACGCACCGACTGCTGTCATGACAGACGCCTCGAACAACGCTGTTGGCGCCGTTTTGCAGCAATTGATCAACGGTACATGGCATCCACTCGCTTTCTTCTCCAAGAAATTGAAGCCTGCACAGACCCGTTACAGCGTTTTCGGCCGCGAGCTACTCGCCGTGTACTTGGCTGTCCGTCACTTTCGGCACTTCCTAGAAGGTCGTCAGTTTACTGTCTTGACCGACCATAAGCCCCTTGTGCACGCGATGAACCGATCGGCGTCTTGCTACTCGCCTCGCGAGAGTCGACATCTCTCTTACATCTCGGAGTTCACAACAACGTTCCGTCATGTAAAAGGCACCGACAACATTCCTGCCGATGTTCTGAGCCGCGTCGATGCAGTCTCCACACCAACCGCAGAGCCTTCCATCATCGACGTCGGCCTACTCGCCACTCACCAGCGTGACGACACCGAGCTACGTACCCTCCGAAATTCGTCAACGTCTCTGCAACTGGAGGACGTCGTTTTGAGTTCCGATGGTACTTCGGTAGTCTGTGATACTTCTACTGGCACACCCCGACCTTTCATTCCGGCACCGCTCCGCAGACGCCTGCTCGATGCGGTACACAGTCTTTCGCATCCCGGGATTCGCGCGACACAGAAGCTCATTTCCAGTCGCTACGTTTGGCCTCAGCTAAACGCACAAGTTCGCGACTGGGTGCGCTGCTGTTTGCCGTGTCAACGCTCCAAGATCCATCGACATCCCGTCCCCCCTACGAAGTCTTTCCTTCCACCGGACGCGCGTTTTGACACCGTGCACTTGGACCTCGTCGGCCCTCTCCCACCTTCCAAGGGCTACAGCTACGTATTGACATGCATCGACCGCTATACACGGTGGCCAGAAGCTACACCCATCGCCGACATATCAGCGCCCACAGTTGCAGCAGCCTTCGTATCTACTTGGATTGCAAGGTTTGGCTGCCCATCTACTGTAGTCACTGATCGCGGTCGGCAGTTTGATTCGGCGCTCTTCAACGAACTCCTCAAGCTTCTCGGAACGACGCGCCTCCGCACGACCTCATACCACCCGCAAACAAATGGATTGGTCGAGCGTTTCCACAGGCATCTCAAGTCCTCCCTCATGGCACATGGATCACCGGAGAAGTGGGTCGTCCAACTACCACTCGTCTTGCTTGGCATCAGAGCTGCCATCAAAACCGACCTGGGCTGCTCATGCGCCGAGTTGGTCTACGGCACTTCGCTACGCCTGCCATGCGACTTCTTCGATCCCCCAGCCAAAACACCTGTGCCACCAGCCGGAGACTACGTCTCCGAACTACAAAACATCTTCCAGCAAATACGTCCCGTGCCTACACGACCGCACGAACCGAGGTCTCCTTACGTGTCTCCGCAGCTCACCTCTGCTACACATGTTTTCGTCCGAAACTGTGCTGTGCGGAAGCCTTTGCAGCCGCACTACTCCGGGCCGTATCGAGTTCTGGAGCATCGTGCGTCGACATTCGTTGTCAACGTCAACGGACGGCCCGACACAATCGCTCTGGAACGTCTCAAGCCTGCCTACTTCGAAGCAACCTTGCCATTGGCCTCACCATCCGATCGTTCGTCGGGCTTTCCTCCTCTCTAGGGGGGGAGCCCTCTGTAGCGACAGCTAGCGGCAGCAGCATCAGCGTCGCATTAAAAATGACGAAACGCTCGCTCTTGCACGAGGCAGGTGCCGCTGCCACGGGCCTGCGCGCGCTAGCGTTCCATTTCAGTCAGTAAAATACTCTGGATCACAGCGGACGCGTCGGGCTTGTTTTCTTTATGGTAAGGTCGAGACTTCGTCGGTCTGCGAGGTCGCACATCGCCACAAGGCGAGCACGAATAGTTGAGGGAAGAGGCAGAGGGCGAGGAGGAAATTATCCTTTGCTGTTTCGACAGTGATTGCGCAACCTTTCAAAAATTCCTTTCAAGAAACACTATACGAGGCTGTGCCAGGTTTGATCCTCTCTCCTGTTCCTTTACTTCCTCTCCACCCTCACTTCTGCTCCTCAGACCTTTGCAATGCCATTCAATGCATGAGAAGCGGAAGACCTTTTCAATGCTATGTTAGGAGATGCCTGACACATGCGCGCTTTCTTTGGCGCATATCCACCGAGTTTTTTTAGTTTGAGCCGTACGGAGCGTCCACGAAACTGTAGAAGCGGGTCAGGGCAAATCGATGAAAGACAGCAAAAAATGAGGAGAGGAGAGCCGATAGGAAAAGAAAGACAAAGTCTGAGAGAGAAATACGAATGAAATAAAACGAATTTTATTGGTGAGGTGCGCTTGGAACCTCGGTAGCCATGGTCCGAAGGCGAGCGTCGTACCACTGCGCCATACAGCCACGCTTGCGCGGCATGCATTTATGGGCACCATACATGATTGCCTTGTACCGACCATCATAACAGAACTTCCAATGGCGGAAAGAAAGAGGAACTGAGACCGAGAGAGATACGGAAAGAAAGAAAAGAGAGAGAAAAAGAGTGATTGGGAGACATGGTTTAATTATTCATTGATTTCTGCGGTTTTACGTCCCAAAACCATGAAATGATTGTGAGAAGCGCCGTAGTGGAGCGTTCCGGAAATTTCGACCACCTGGGGTTCTTTAACGTGCACTGACATCGCGTAGTACACGGGCCTCAACATTTCGCCTCCATCGAATTGCAGCCGCTGCGGCCGGGATTCGATCCGCGAACTTTGGATCACCAGTCGAGTGCCATAACCACTAGACCACCGTCGCGGGGCATATGTTAAGGCTATTCACCTTGAAATGCCGCTCGAGTCATTGGGGGTCACGTGCTGCGACAATGAGAGCACATTCTATAGACTTTGTCTACAGCAATTTGAACAAGACAGTCTGCAGATGATTGGGTTACCATTGGCTGTTTACTATGACGACCACAAGACGGCATTTTACGTAGATGCATATGTAAAAGGAAGAATTGTTTATTTTTTCACTTCTGTAGCCGATTGCTTGGCTACAATATGTGTGCATAAATAAATAAATAAATAAATAAATAAATAAATAAATAAATAAATAAATAAATATCCTTTGAAATAATCCATGTTGGGTAAGCAGAAGCGCTCGAGAGCCGACCATCCATGAAATTCCGCGTGTTTGCTGGAATGACTACGGATTGGTTCCCATGACGATTTTCGACAACGATCACGTAGAATCTGCAGCCATAGGAAAAGAATGCTAAGTCCGTAGAGGTGATGAAGAAATTCATGGCGATTGCAAGTGGGATAACCACGAAGAAGATTGGGGAGAGGAGGCTGCTGAAGAAGTCGAAGAAATGCTTGTTAACGTGAAAACTCGAAATGTTGCGTCTTGATGTCGTGATTGCAATAATGAACTCTAAAGCTAAACGAAATGCCGTTTAATGCTAAGAGAAAGGCAAGATAATATAAGAGAAATTAAGTGAAGCTAAGAGAAGTGATGATAAAGTGAAACTAAGCTAAGCTAATGGAAGCCAGAGCTCCGATGTTTCATGCAGAACTAGTACGCAGATCATAATCAAAATAAGAGGCGTGTAGGACACGGACACAACATGTAAGTTATGTTGTGCAGGACACGGACACGGACATGTAAGTTACGCCATATCAGTGAGGGCATGCTGATTGGTCACTCATGATTTCCAACGGGCACTGTCTAGGATAGTACGGAAACTTTAAGGTAACAAATGTGACAGTTATTGCGCAAGGGGAAGTATGGAGCAGGATTCGTGATTAGTCGAGTAGCTAGTTTTTGTAAAAGCAGAATCATATACAGTGGAACCCCGCTGTTACGTTCCTCACTGCTGCGTTTTCCCGGCTGTTACGTTGTTTTTCATCGGTCCAGGCACAGCTCCCATAGGATCCCATGTATTGCGATCCCCGCTGTTACGTCGCAAGTGTGGGCCTGTTCCCGCATGATGCGTCACAACCTGGCACGCCGTACCCGCCCATGCACCGCTATTTTGATTTGACTTTTGACAGTCTTGGTCACGCTTGCAGGAATCGCCGCCCGCTGATGGCTGCCGAGATAGCGCCAGCGCTATCTCGGCAGCCATGCGATCGCCTGGGAGCCGAGCGACAGTACCCCCCCGCTTTTGCGTCTTTTCACGCGCGTTAAAGACGGGCGGGGCGTTTCCTTCCCGCTTCGACGGCAGGCGTCCCGATAGGGTTGATGTTATCGCCTCCGAGCGACGGAGATGGGCCGGGCGCGTTTGATCTCTGTTTCAGCCGTTTTCGTCGCCCCCCACTCGCGTGCTTTTATTCTAGCGACCGTACTTTGGGCTCCGGGGGCTTCCGCAGAAAAGAATCGGAAAAAACGGACATCGCACTCGCAGCCCCTTTTGCGTATGACTGCGCAGCGATGGGCGCGACCGCGCGGCTGTCCAAAGTCTGTCAGTGCGCGCGCCGGCGCGCTGGTACGGACCGGACGGCGAGCGCAAGATATGCGAGGAATTTTTTTTTTTTTTTTGTAAAGCTGGCTAACTATCAGGGGTGCGAAAATTATGCGAGGGCGCAAATTATGCGGGTAAATGCGGTAAACAATTATTGAAGAAGACGGAACATGAAAGCGCTATCGAGCGATCGCAGACCCGACGCGACCAGCCATACTCGCAATCACAAACCACGCGCGGGGTGCCGGAACAGGATGCGGTGATCGCAGTGACGGGGCGACTTGCCTCCGAAATTGGCGCGTCAAGCTGGAACAAAGCCTCAATGTACACAGTTTCGATTGCGATATGAGGCCATACTTTCTCTCATCGGGGCGCCGGAGGCTATGATGGCGGCCCATTCTCTGCACTCGACAGCCGCGGAGTCCGAATTATCGAATTTAGAGCTAGAAACCGTCCGAATTATCGGTCGTCTCAACATCTGTGGGGGCACTGGCGGTACCGTGCGGCTGTCCGAATTATCGATCGGCGACCTAGATGGCTCACGTTGCTGAAATAAACTGAAGTCAAAGCGGCCCTGTTCTCATTCATATTCGGAACTTTCCTCACTCTTGCGTTTTCCCGGCTGTTACATTTTTTTCCCCCGTTCCGCTGACAAACGTATAAACGGGGTTCCACTGTACTTTCTTTTATAGATGCTTTTCTAGCGACTGAAATTATTGTTCAAACAGAAACAAAATAGTCTTATTCGAAATGATCTGATACTCAAATAAATGCGAGAACACGTGACGTTTCCTGGCCTTTGTAAATATACGCCTCCCCTCTTTCTACCCCCCGCCTGCAATAAGCTACGTATGGTCAATGCGTATAGTCGGGAGACAATAATTTTAGGTTTTTTTCCTGATTGGACCTAAATAAGAAAACTATAAACTGAAAGCATCAAAACAGGAGACATGCAGCAGAGTGAGTACCCCGTGTTCTGTAGAGAAATTTATAAACTTTACAGCTCAGCACGAGCAACCGTTACCAGAAAGGTACCTTGAGAAGTGTGAGAAGTTATGCATTAAAACTGGAAGTGCGTCCATAGTAAAAGGCACCAGGATAATAGCTGTCCCGGATACCATTGATGGGTAAATTATGCTGAATATTTAACCACGAACACCGAGCACTGTAGTCCCTATTTTCATTCAAAGTACACATGGGATTGCTACTAATACGGACGACCTGCAAATTTCTACCAACCTCGAATGAGTAAAAAAACATAAATACGTAAGCAGGGATTTGCTTCATTACTCCGAAATGTTAAAGATATACTCATGTGGGCCTGATAACATTCCTAACAATGTCGTCAAAAAAAAAGAAAAACACTGCGCGGTGCCCGTCGCGCAGTATTGTGTCACTAGTTCTTTCTGGAACATCTATCGAATAGGGGTTCTTGCCCAAAAATCCAGAAAAGTGGCAAGGTAGTGCTTCTTTGGTTGGCGCAGCGTAAAGTATATAATCTCTATATTTGAAGGCTCGACAAGATAAAAAAAAAGTTGCAGATCTATTTAGTTAACAAGCGTGAGATTTAATTTCCGAGAGCGCAATCGTTCATGGCAATTTGATGTCTTTTACAGAATGATTCAGTCTTTCACCCGACGTAACGCAGGTTTCGCAGTGGTTTCTCGTGCACACCGAGCTGCTTAAGTTCACCCAGGGTATCTCGTCATCAATAAATGCCGGACATCCGGTAGGCTGCGTACTCCTGAATTCTCAGGAAGCTTTTGATGCAACTGCACATTACTTTCTCCTGTCAAAACTGTCCCACCAAAGTTCTCACACCACTGAAGAAAGCCATGAAAAGGTGTTCGCGACCTGATAATTTTCACTGTCGGCTTTTACGTGTTGTCGCTTCCAGTTAGGCGATACCGCTTAAGAATATCCGACGATAACCTGTCTAATTACGTTGATTGGACATAAGAGCTTTAATTCGGGGAAAAGTGCTTCGTTAAAGGCGGATTCACACGGCGGACGTGCCCGCGGACTGAATCAGTCGCGTGACACGGGACAACACGCAGATCGCTCCGTAGCCGGCACTCGCACGACATTGGACCGCTCTGACCGCGGACGGACCAACCCGTCCTGTCGACGACGGCCCAAACGCGACGGTGCTTCGTTGTGCTGCGCAAAAGGGAGTTTGTCATGTTCTGCACCGAGTTGTGAGAGATATCGTGAACACGATCGCCCGAGAGTAACACTTGATCTTTGCAAGAGACGTAATATTAATAATTTCGGTGCTTTGACGTCGAACAGACGTGCAGTATGTGTATGTATACGTATACTTCTAAATAGGCAACGCGGAGAGCACGGCCCACAGCGCAACATGTATATATATGAACTACTTGAATTCATTGACAGCTACAACACCGTACACCCTAGCATACGCTTTACCCACACCTACTCACAAGCAACCATACATTTCCTAGACGTGACCATAACCATAGAAGACGGCAAACTATTCACAACCCTCTACCGCAAACCGACAGATCGGCAACAGTACCTACATTACCAAAGTGATCACCCGCGCCACTGTAAAAACAGCATACCCTACAGCCAGGCCCATCGTTTTAAACGAATCTGCTCAAGGGACGCGGACTTCGTTGCCAACACAGAGAGGCTAAAAACTATGCTCTGCAAACAGAAATATCCTCCAAGGGTTATTGATGACGTGGTTCGGAAAGCCAAAACGCTGAACCGTAACGATCTGCTCGCGAAGCGGACACCGCAACAGTGCCCACAACGGACAAACCTATGTCTAACATACAGACATACATACAGACCCCAAAAGGTCAGTCTGTTCCTTCTTTTTCCGCCGCCCCCAACACATGAGCGTCTTCTAAGCATCTCAAGATCGCAACGTTCACAAGGGCACAGCAAGCACAACCTTCAAACCATAAACGAGGGAACATCAACCGTGGTACCTCCTAGGCCTAACGGTCGCAGGCACCCATGGCTCATACCCGATAGCCGATGGCTGACATAGATCAGCCAGAGAATGGGGCTCCTTCGGGGCGAGGCTCTTCCCACGCGGTGGCCTCGCCACGACAGGAGGACTCCGTATTCTCACAAGATGGTGACGACGTGCTGGCAGGCGTAAAAACGCGAGCAGACGAGACAACAGTCAATCTTCCGAACCAAGGCCCACCATTACCGGCTCCAACCACCAACGCCCAAAATATCTCAACACCATTGGAACACTCTTTTAGAAAAATCGCAGAATTCCAGAAGAATATAACAAACGTTCTATTTGATCCAACATGCAAGATCACAAACTCACATCGCGCACAAATCGTCGCATTGTTGGGTGATATATTACAAGAATGTGCAGAAATGAGAGCAATTGCTGCACAGGAGACAGGCGAAAATGAAGAACTGAGGCACATTGTGTCCCAATTCACTACTCAAGCCAATCCCAAATCGTTAGTACAATCTAACCCGCGGCTAACAACGTACGCGGCGGCCACAGCGGCAAACCAATTACAAACACCACCCCTTGACCACGATATGCCCAACATCGTGCAACAATCAAATGATCCCAACTTCACTTACCGCCAAGAACATGCTCACATCATGTTCCTCACACCTCTTGTGCCGACCTCGTCTCCAGCGGATGCCCTTTTCAAGGCACTTAAAACAAATATCGACCCCGTCAAAGAAAACATAAAAATAAGTGACTTAGTTATCCGAAAAACTACTTACGGCCTTACAATTTTCACTAACCGCAACGATACATTAACACGACTTCGAGAGGCCATCTCAAACAACACTATCACTAGCACACTCATGAAAATAAGAATACCACAACGTAGAAGACCACGCATTAAAATCACCGGAGTTGATCCTGATGTTACATCCACAGACATACTCCAGGCAATTAACACACGTAATGACGATATTACACTAGACACAAATAATGCAACAATTTGCGTATCCTACAAAGAAAGATCAGGAAATTTCTCTCACATCTTAGAAGTTTCCCCACAAATATACAGGACACTAATAAACAAATCCAAAGTAACAATCGGGTGGACAAAATGCCCGGTCACGGAGGATTTTCATGTTCCTGTTTGCACTTTCTGCGCGACCTATGGGCACCCCCGCCGCGCGTGCCCTGTAAAGCATTTACCAGAGAGGGCGGTGTGCACAAGATGCGGAGGGCCGCACTTAGGTTCCGATTGTACAGTGAGGGCGGGGGATGCCGCAGTCTGCTGCACAGAGTGCCGCAGGCAGGGTCGCGCAGTACTGGGCCATCCTACAGGTGACCGTCGGTGCCCAGTATTAAATGACCGTATAGCTCGACTGAAAGCTCGAACAGACTATGGGTAATACTCACTTAGCAGACAATACCAATATTCGCGGGTGCCTCAGAAATTCACCACACAAAACACTCGCACTTATATTCCCGCCGCTCGATGCCACCCCACCTGTCATAAACACAGAGACTACAATCACAAACTCTCTGAGGCACCCGCTTCCAACTCATACCCTCCTCACTAACGGAACACACTTATCTCCCACACAGCAACATAAACACACTTCACAAATAATACACATGACAAACACAAATCATGTCATCGATAAACATCCCAATGGCGCGGTTATCTGATTTAAAATTCATACAATGCAACTTACAGCATTCAACACACGCCACAAAACTCTTTCTTGAATTCACACATTCAAATAACTACACCTTCGCAGCGATTTCCGAACCTCACATTAGAGCTTCAGAGGTTGCAGGTATTCCTACTACCATTCCTGCATTTTCAGCCCCGCAAGATCCCCGAACGCTCCTTTTAGTTACAAATCCAAATTTTGATGTTTTTCCTATTTATGTATCTCCTTTCGTAGTGGCTGTTACTTGCACATCACAAAATTTTTCCTTCACATTTATTTCTGCATACTTTCCACCACACCGACCACTAGACCCTTTCGTAGAAGAACTCCATGAATCCCTAACTAAGGATAACACCGGCAATGTCATCATCGCCGGTGATTTCAATAGCCATCACCCACTATGGGGTCCTCAACAAGCAGACGTCCGTGGCACACAACTTCTACACTTTCTTACATCTAAAGACCTGTACATATTAAACGCACCAAACTCTCCGCCAACGTTTGAAACAGCATATGCGCAATCCTGGATAGACCTAACGATAGTTACGTCAACATTAATAACAACATCGTACACAGGGCAGGTTTTTGATATTGACACGCTATCAGATCACAAATACATAACTTTTCAATTCTCTGTACCCGAAGTACTCACCACTAAAAGACTCACCAACTTCGGCCGTGCAAAAATCTTGGACACGCTCAAGGAAACGCACTGGCTCTCAAAATTAGCTAATTGCTCCTTTACCAACCCCACAACCTTAGACCTCATATTAAACCAATTTTACACCTTATACAAGAAACTGGAAGACAAGCACTCCCGCCCATTGCGGCAAACTAAAACGAAAGGAAATACATGGTGGACACCTGATCTCACACAAACAAGGAAACAAGTCCGTGCAATGCGCCGTCGGTACCAAAAAACAAAAGATCCCCTACTACGCGCTCGATATCGCGAACAATATTCCAATACATTCCAATCGTATAAAAATGATATTCGCAAAGCAAAAGCATACAGTGAAAAAGACATATGTCACCAACTAAGCAAACGAAATCTATTCGGACAACCGTTTAAATTGGCATTCGAGAAAAATCATCCACACTCATTCCTTCCTCCTCTTCAAAAAGAGGATGGTACATTAACAAACTCAACACTCAGTTCTGCAAATCTTTTACTCCGTACATTAAGTTCCAAAGACATCGTAACCGAGGACACAGACTACCACCGTCGCTTAAGATTGACGTCAAGAAGCCCCTATTTGAACTTGGCTGATGACACCCCTTTCACTCACAATGAAATTAGACACGCTCTTACATTAGGCAACCCCCGAGCAGCACCTGGGCCAGACAATCTCACACACAAGTTCATTCAACAATTATTCCAATACCACCCCACGTTTTTCCGCACTCTATTTAATTCATCATTGCAATTAGGTTACTTCCCGCAAATCTGGAAAACAGGTAAAATTACATTCATTTTAAAACCCGGCCGTCCGCAGAACTTACCGTCATCCTACCGTCCCATAGTAATGAATTCGCTTTTTGGGAAAGTACTCGAACGCCTCCTAAACGCCCGTCTTTATTATTTTCTACACAGAAATAATCTGATTCACCCAAATCAGTATGGCTTCACAAACTCTAAAAGTTCAACGATGGCTCTAGTAAATCTTCGCAACAAACTTACCGCTTTAAAATCAACCAAAACACCAGCTGTTCTCCTATCATTAGACTTTAAAGGTGCATTTGACAGTGTGTGGCACGATGCCATAATAGTTTTTCTCAAAAAACACAACTGCCCTCGTAACTTATTACAACTCCTACAGTCCTTTTTGCAGCATCGGAAAATAATATATCAAACGCACTCAGGAACAGCCACAGCAACACCAACAATCGGGAGCCCGCAAGGGTCACCAATCAGTCCACTATTATGGAATATAATCATACATGACCTGCTCAACCTCTCACTGCCCCAAAACACACACATACAAGCTTACGCCGACGACACCGTAATATTAGTTCACGAAACGTCACGTCTAAAACTCCAAACGCTATCGGAAAACGTCCTCGAAACAGTACTTGGCTGGTCCACCCGTCATAAGCTAACAATCAGCACCGCAAAATCATACTTCATATTCTTCAATAATGGTCACAAGGGAACTTCTAAACGGCAACCAAGCATTAGAATGGATGGCAAATTTTTAAAAATGAAATCTAAAATTAAACTACTCGGCATATTATTCGACAACACTTTAAACTTTCACTCTCACGTCGCGTACCTTAAAAACAAAGCAGAAACTTCCACAGCCAGACTGTTGACGTTTTTTAAACTCCATCACTCTACAACACCTTCTGTGAAACATCGCTTATACAGACAGGTCATCCTCCCAGCCCTTACATATGCATCTCCGTGTTGGTGGCCCTCATATCCATCATCCTACCTCAAAGCTAGAGTAACTTCCCTTCAACGATCCCTCCTAATAACACTTACAGGTGCATTTTATACTACCCGTATTTCATCACTTCAAATACTTGCTAACTGTCCACCGTTAACTCTAGAATTAGACAGACTGAACGCTGAATATTCCTTATTTACAGAAAAACAATTAACCCTTTACCACACAACAACATATCACCCAAACCTAGTACAATATCCGCATAACACCTGGACGCATCACCCCAGTGAGAAATATACATTCCCATTTCACAAGTTAACTCCAATTACAGCATCCAAATACACAACACGCAACGCAGTCCATATTTATACAGACGGGACATTTACATCAAGTGCATCAGGTTCCGCTTTTGTATTTTTATGTCCTCTCAAATACACACAGTCAAAAAATTTAAAATTATAAACAACCACGGCGCCTACACAACTGAGGTCATTGCAATAACTGAAGCATTGGCATATCTACCACACATAGGAAACCAGAAACCAATACACATTTATACCGACTGCTTATCATTACTGTCCTCGCTCAACTCATTAAAAGACGTAGACACCCGCATTGTTCACATTAAACGAACACTCCAACAGTGGCAAAACTCAGATTACCAAATACACTTATTCCACGTTCCTGGTCATAGTAAAGTATTCGGAAATGAATTGGCTGATATAGCTGCCTCATCCGCTGCCGTGCACGGTTCGGTAAGAATGTCTAAAATTTCAATAAAATCAATCCGCAGAAAAATACACAAAACAATGAAAATTCTCTGGCACAATTATTGGCAAGCAGTTGGTAAGGAAAGCTCTGTCTACAATTGGCTCCCCAGTGTATTTACAATTCCAAACAGCTTTCCACCAAAAAAGCATATAACACAATTACTAACCGGCCACGGGCATTATCAATATTATCTATTCCGCTTCAACATAACCACCACCAACTTCTGCAAATGTGGCTCAATATGTGCAAACGTGGACCACTACTTTAACTCATGTCCCCTGACCTCCCCAATAGTCACGCCATTAAAAAAATATCTCAACACCAACGACATACTACCTTTACACTATCCTTCCATTATACAAAACCTTTCAAAACGCGCCATCCTTGCCAAACTTGCTTCCCACATCACAACACTTACAACCATTATACATGATTCGCACATCCCTCCGGACGCATTCTAGTCACCACAAATACATCAATACCACTTCGAAATCTCACAAACGAAGCCATTTTTTCATTTCGTCTATTAACAAGCATGATGCACGACATCCACGTGGAATAAGCCAACCATGGCATGGTTCTTCCATACGTGCATGTCTGCAGCCATGATAAATCATGTAAAATACAACCTAAGAACCACACCCACAAACCTACCTCCAAAAGCTCACACTCTCTCACTCCCTCGATATACCTTCACAAATAGCAGATAGCAGTGTAACCACCAAATCCCTTAAACCCCTTCAACCCTAGGGAACATTCCCGCTGAAACATCACATCTCACACATGTTGGCACAAGCTTCACTCGGTACCCTCGTGCCGACACTCCGTTTTATTCCTATCCTCCCAATTTTTTTTTTCGGACAATTGGTTTTTTTAAGAAAAGCACTCTTCTTTGGGATATTTCCCCTCCTCATTTATTTTACTGATTGGCTTTAAGCCTGCTATACCTTCGGGTGGTGCGGGCACCCCCACATTTCTTTTAATTTTTTTTTTTTGCATGGGGGACAGACTAGCACTAGCACTACAACATTCTCGAACAAAGCGAACGTCTAAAACGCGCCTTTCCCTCCTCTCCAGGTGTTGTTTACCGACGATCACGCAACCTGAGGGACACACTCGTGAAATCTGCAATAAATGCTCTTCCCCCCAATAGCTCATGCCGGCCCTGCCTAAAACCGAGATGCCTTGTCTGTAACGCAATGCAAGAGACAAGCAGAGCAACTAGCACACAATCAAAATTTTCAGTCAACATACGAGGGAACCTAACATGCGACTCCTCGAATGTGATATATTTACTCGAATGTAGCGTGTGCAACTTGCAATATATAGGCCAAACAGAAACACCATTTCGGATCCGTTTTAATAACCATCGAGCCCATGCAAAATCAACACCATCTCTGCCCCTATCGAAACATCTTAATCTTCCCGGCCACTCATTCGAAAAATTAACAGTAACACTCTTGGAAACGGGATTCAAATCAAACCGCGAACGTGAACAGCCGCGAGTCATACCTCATATACAGGTTCAATACCATTGAAAGAGGGATAAACGAACATCCAGGCACACTTGCAACAATTAAAGCACTCAAGTAAAAAAAAAAAAAAACCCTGCGGTCACGCACTGTAGCTGGGCGGGGACTGGACAATATTTTGCAGTACCACTGCTCTCTCATAGTGTCTTACTGGCGTCTATCTCTATCTCTCTTTTGTAACTGATTCATCACCAACGAATGTTTAATTCTCACACGTTCAATAGACACCCCGCGTACAAAAACTCTCATGACTCTTTCCCTCCCGCTTTTCCCTCAAGTAGTTGCCCCGCTTACGCTGCCCGTCGTGCACACGTTTTTTAGTCGCGGCGACTTTGTCAACGAGCTTTTGGTGGCGCCGCCTCGTCTCCTGCGTCCCCGTCGCAACAGGCCATGTGCGCGCCCCGCTCCGAGGCGAGACAACTTTTTGAGGAACCGTATTGTGTTGGCACGGCTCCGCTGAAAGCTAAGGTGGAAGGTTATCACAGTTCTGGAAATGTGTGCGGCAGTAAAAAATGAAGACTAACGAGGGGCCCCGAGTCGTCGGCGCGCTACAGGCGTCTGGTTCAAGATGGCGCCAATACCTGAAGGGCGCCCACACGACACAAGAAGGCACAACGGGAGAGGCCGCGGGGGTGCGACGAGCACTATGAGAGCGCGTGTACGCCGTGGAACCGACTCTCCCGCGGCAAAAACCGCTCTTTACTTTGCCATCCCTCTCCCCCTCTTGTCGTCAACATCGTTTACGCCAAAGAGCGCCGCTCATAATTCATACGCCGGACAGGATGATTTTAAAAGACTACTCCTCCAGAGTTCCACGCGGATGCTGCATTCATCTCATCTCCTCTCTACCGTCTTTCCTCCTTCCTTCCCTTCCAGCTCTCCCTCGCTCCTTCATACACAATGTATAAATAGCACCAACCACCCATGCACTGTATGCCTGAAGAAGACCGGACTCCGGTCGAAACGTCGCATCAAATAAATCTTCCGTTTGTACTGTTCGGAGGAGGATCTACTTGACTTTACGTAACGCCAACGGCCACTCCTCGCCATCATGCCCGCCTATATATATATATATATATATATATATATATATATATATATATATATATATATATATATATATATATATATATATATATATATATATATAATTTTTCCGAGTATAGGACAGCCATACTTGCAGTGCACTTGTAGGCCATCTCCGTCATGGGAACAAGGAGTTTCGACAATTCCCAGACGTGAACTAAAGGAGGGAGGAAAGAAAGAAAAAGAAAAAAATCTCCTTATTGCCCATAGGAGCCACCCCGAGGACGACCCGAACAAAGCACGGCCACCTTTTGTCGGTGCCCTCAGCTAGGAATACTCAGTATCACCAGGGACCCTGGTATCACCCAAACTCCAGATTTGCCCCCCACTGTGCACTGCTTGCCGCCAATCCGTGTCGCTAGCTGCCCTCCTTGTTCTCCCTCCCGCGCAGCCTTCTCTCAAGCACCCATAACGCTCACCTGCAGAATGAATTGTGTACCTCTAGTACCACTCTCTCCCTTTTCTTCTTCCGACCAGTTTGACAGCGATATCACCTCACTTCTCTCTATGCCTTGAAAAAGACCGGACCCGTGGTCGAAACTGTTGGCAATAAACGATAACTGCGAAGTCGTGTCTGCTATTTCACTCTCTCTCTCTCTCTCTCTCTCTCTCTCTATATATATATATATATATATATATATATATATATATATATATATATATATATATATATATATATATATATATATATATATATATAGGGTTGAAAAGAGACACACGTTCAAAATTCTTGCTTTATTAACGTTTCGGCCGGAGGGCCGGCCTTCGTCAGAATGGGCCTTTCGTCATTCTGACGAAGGCCGGCCCACCGGCCGAAAGCTAATAAAGCAAGAATTTTGAACATGTGTCTCTTTTCAACCCTGCATTGGACCGGACCCATCGAACTTCAATCTGAAAATACTATATATATATATATATATATATATATATATATATATATATATATATATATATAGGTGGGCATGATGGCGAGGAGTGACCGTTGGCGTGATGCCAAGCGAAGTAAATCCTCCTTCGAACAGCAACAACGGAAGATTTATTTCATGCAGCGTTTCGACCGGAGTGTGTTCTGCAGAGTCAAGTTACCCAGAATCAGCCGCTTTCTAGGCGCCTGGCTGTCCAAAAAAGCCTGTGCACAACACACTCCCTTTTTTTTCTTTTTGGAAGCAAGATGGAATAGCTTGTATGAATGCAGTGTGCTTTTCTTCGAGAACGTATTCCATCCCAGATGCAAGCTTTTTGCAAAGCACCGTAAAAATAAAAAAAAGGACAAGAAGATCAAACGAAAAGGAAGCAGCGATATGTTCGCCTTGGTTGCCTCATTGCACTTTTCTTTTTTTTTTACTTTCTCTCTCTTGCTCATTCCTTACGTGAAGTGGGAATCGCGTTTTGTAACTGAATAATGCATAACCGCCAGCAGAAACAACGTCGGCTTTCACTGTGCCGCCCTGAGCGCGTGTAAAGCGTGGGCGGCATTTCGCCGGTGGCGTCAATCGGCGCGGCGGTATCGATTCTGAATTCACTCGCCGCCCGGCTGTATCGGTCTGCCAGCGGCGTTCGCTGTTCAATATTAACGTGCTGCTGTTCCACCCTGTTTCCGCAGCGGCGCACACTTGCCCCCCTGCAGACAGCGCTTAGTCATTCGAGGCGCGTGGGCCGCCTTACGCTCGGACGGCCAGGCGGAGGTTTAAGGGGCCTCTTTAGTCGAGGCCAATTAGTGGCACCAAAATTAGTGCCGGCCATTCACGGACTAGTCGGAGCTCACTGGTGTTAACGCTAGCGTATATTTTTTTTTCTTAACTACGTGTATGTTTGGCCCAATGTTTGCGCGATGTTTGCGCTAGTGATGGTGCTTTTTATACAAGCGCAAAATGGTAACCATAGCGGCAGCTTGGGCGCGAGGTATAACACCATAGAATAGACGACTGAGGCAGTCATGAGAAGCACGTTTCCCTCTCGCCTAGTTCGTGATTTGTGCGCTAAAGGAATTTTCGGGACGTGAGGCACAGCATTACCGGTGAACCAGCCGAATAGCTCTTTGTTGTCTTTTAAAAGCGAAGCTGTTCTAGCTAACCGTAAAAAGTACGGCCGGGCATAAAACTATCATCATCATAAGCTCAGGTAGAAGAGTGCGCATGAACTTCGATGCAATATCCAATGTGCGGCACCGACACACGCGCTTCTTTGTTCCCTTGCGCCAGTGCCCTCAGAGTTTGTGCGTATACAGCGTCGATTGGTCCGGCGCCTAGCGTCTCGCAGCATGCGTACTCTCGTGACGTCCAAGTAGCTCGGCTGCCACCCAAAAAACGCGGGTTCGATCCCGGCCGCGGCGGTCGCATTTTCGATGGAGGCGAAAATGCCAGAGGCCCGTGTACTGTGCGTTGTCAGTGCGCGTTAAAGAACCCCAGGTGGTCGAAATTTCCGGAGCCCTCCACTACGGCCTTTCTCTCCTGTCAATCTCTTTCAGTCCTTTTCCCTTACCCCCACGGATGCTTAGCTGTGCTCCCGACATGGGACCACTTTTCATAACCAAACAATATCCTTCTTCGCCACCGACTCCGGTTCGACGCGAACGTCTTTACGCCGAGCTCGGTGCAAAACTTTGAGAAGCATTCGCTGGGCCACCCAGTGCTTCGGAATGCATTTCCCGAAACCTCCAAACACGGTCAAATGCGGTGAGCGGGGGGAAAACCTTGGCCATCCAAGTGCCCATCAGCTTTGCTGCTTCCCTAGCTTTGGGCCACTAGTTCAGGCTTCGCTAATTTTTGTAGGTCTGTTTATTATGTTCAATATCAATATCATGTTGCTATAGCGGGCTCTAGCGTACCCTACTTTCTCATATTGTCACAGCAAAATAACAAAAAAGAAGAAAGCTAGGAAGTTAGCAACGAGAGGCGCCCGTATTTAGGTATTGTTTGTCTGCTCAGTTAGTACCACCATTAAAAATATTTACTTTTGCTGCTGGTAAAAGACCGTCGCGCTGGTTACTCAAAACATTACAATTCGTTATGGGGTCGACTTAAGGGCAAGAAAGACAGTGTACACGCTATAAATGCACACTCGGCTGGAAATTCAGCACCAGCACGCGTCATTTACTCTGTGTATACGTATACACTACATAGAGAAACATTGCGTTTGTTTACACATTGATTCTCGCGCATAAAAATTTTGTGTCCTGTATTTTGAGGGTAGTTAGTTTTCGGATTTTTATATAGTCACACATGGAAGTGGAGGGGGCGTGGGTAGAAATCAATGCTATTTTTCAAGGTTGTAATAGGGGGAAAAACATTCCTGTAGATCTCACGCACCGTGGGAATCGGTGTCATGCGAAGCAGTCACCAATGAAAGTGTCCATGTCGAATTGTTTGGCATTCAATGCAACTGTTACGAGTAGGATCGAGGTTTTTGCGCAAAGCAAGCTTATCCATTCATGAGTATTCTTAACTTGGATTAACCAGGAACGTCGACAGCACCGTGGCGGCTGAATGATACCTCATGGTACGATGTCGTGTTATTCCAAAGCACAAATATCTGCTTTTTCGAGAAAGAAAAAAATAACACTATAATGTGGGAGCTTGACGCGCTACTATGAGCGTCGTTCGTTGAAGCATTCCTACAGTATCGAGCAAAGTAGCACAAAACCACACGGAATGGTAGCAGAACACAGTAGCGCACTCAGGATTTCTGCCAGGGGGGGGGGGGGGGGGGCGGGTTCAATTTTTTACGAAAGGCCGGGCAAGCGACTACAGAGTTGCTGCGTGTGTAAAAAAAGTAAATAAAATGCCAAATTACAGTGACAACAATGATGGTGATTATTTTTTTATTTTTTCGCTTTTGCAGATATTAGCTCCACATTCTTCTACGACATAGGAGCAGTTACGGAGTGGGAGGGGGTTTAGGTCGGCTTCAGGGGGTGGTTACAACCCCCCCCCCCCCCCCCCACCACCGGTGCACCACTGGCAGAACATATGTATCGACATCATAACACTTATCACAGACTACAAGCAGAATTCACGTTACACAAGCCCCATCACAACTGCTGGTGCAGTAGGTTCTTTCCTATGCGTTCCGAGCGGCAGAAGCAGCCGTAGCCTCGTGGTAACGTGCTTGCTTCGCCCCTCGAGGACCCGTGTTCGATGCCACCCTAAAGCTTTGTAGGCTGCACATGTGTGTCTATGTGCTTGTTATGTGTACATTTCAATCGCAACGTACAGCAAACGGTGTTCCCTTGTCTTCAGAGCGGAGCCCTTTAAGCCAGCCGTTCTCTTTCAAGCTTGAATAGAGAAACGTGGGCCCATTCTGGAGGCGGCGCACAGGGTTGAGCTGCAGAAAACTTGGCGCGTCGCTCAAAGTTGCAGGTTCGATCCCCGCAGTGACATCTTTTCATATGTACATTTACTGCGACCTCGGCGATTCTTATGTCCATTTTAGTTCGTCCTTTGTTGACATAGGATATATAAGATTAAACACATGTGCCGAATACCTAGGGCCGTGCACTACTGGTATAAGTCGTACTAATGTAATTGCAGTGTCGTTAATCCTGACGTAGATGACGAGTGATATAAAGATGAATCATTCATGTTTGTCATACATGGATATCCTGGTGTATCAGGTGAACGAAACGGCCAGGAGAGTACCGAGACGTAGAATGTTAGATAGATAGATAGATAGATAGATAGATAGATAGATAGATAGATAGATAGATAGATAGATAGATAGATAGATAGATAGATAGATACGGTCAAAGTGGCGCAAGTTGGCTAAGAAATGCTTAGCACTTACAACCGGGTTTTTTGGAGAAAGACTCTGAAATACGGGTTATATTTATGACTTACAGTTCCCGATTTAAATTTACAAATGACAGTCGCGTAGCGTCGATCGTCCTAGGAAGAACCTTGTGAAATGAGCTGTAGACCACCTGTGTTCACTTAAGCGAAGATAATCTAATTTTGTTGTAGCCAGGTGAGTCGGATAGCGCGTCACGGTGCACCGCAAGCTCCGTGCCGCCTAATAATCCGATTAACAAATAGTTCTGGAATTCGGGGGAAAACCAGGTTTAACCTTATTTTCCTTTAATATGCGTCGAGTGTGAGCATAGCATAAAATTGGATTTTACCCGAAGGCGATTTCGCGTCCCCCTATACTCGTGATTAGGTCTATTTCTCCTATTGGCACCGCGCCGTCGTCGGACTCCCTCACTGAAGTTGTCGATATGCCGTGATTGAGCGCATTGCGCGTGGCGTTTTTCCAGAGACAGCCGTCCTTCAGCAGTAGTCGACACGACGGCGGAAATTTCTGACACCGCTAACGCAACTGCTGCATACGCTGGCTGAAAAACCGTCCGAATCACCGTATTATTATTATTCACTGTACTACGGGGATAGCGGTACTGTGTGATGTATTGCTGTGCCTTCTTTTAATACGAAAGTGTTTGACGCCGGAGTCCACCACAACCCTATACGTCACTACCGTAACGGATATGACGCAGTAAAATAAACATGTAAGAACCAAGAAAGAAAAACACACAGAAAAAATTCACAGCATATCCACGGAGTGAATGATGATGAGTGGGCGAAGCTCCGGACGTTCATCGTAGATCGTGCCGAGTACCGGATTAATTTAGTTAACGCGCACGCTACGAATCCTTATGGTTCAAATACGCACAAGTGAAATCTCCCACCGGCACTTCATTGCAAGTCAAGATCCAGTGCCTATATATATATATATGGGTGGCCGATGAACGGTACTCCAACGCGAGCAGTCGGTATTTTTCAATCAAGAAACTCGCTAGAAGACGCTGCCTGCGCCAACGTTGTCTCTCGCGGGTCAGGGCGCGTTCTCCTTCTTTGTGAGCTGGTGCAGCGTTCATGATGTGATGATTGTGGTTCGGTTAGGAAAGGACGCTAATTTCTGCAGCCCATGTAGGGAGCACGGCTAAGCGTCCGTGGGGGTGGGGGAAAGGGAGTGAAAGAGATATAGAGGAGAGAAAGGCCGTAGTGGAGGGCTCCGGAAATTTAGACCACCTGGGGTTCTTTAACGTGCACTGACAACGCACAGTACACGTGCCTCTGGCATTTTCGCCTCCATCGAAAATGCGACCGCCGTGGCCGGGATCGAACCCGCGTATTTTGGGTGGCAGCCGAGTACCGTAACCACTACACCACCGCGGCGGACAGCGTTCATCGAAGAAAGAGCGTTTCCGTAGTCAACGCGCGCCTTTCGCTCTCTCTCTCTCTCTCTCTCACACACAAGACAGAAGATAGAAGAGTGAGAGAGCTCGCGCGCCGGGAGGCACGCGCCGAGGGCGAGCGCGAGCCTCCCGGCGCGCGAGCTCTCGAGCGCGAGCTTCCCGGCGGTGCGAGGTGGCTGCATACATACATACCACTACTACTACTACTACTACAGACGACTACAGAGGAGGGAACGACCCATACCCTAAGAAGCTTCGCCCCTAAAAAACTTCTGTGTATACACTGGGATTCGAACTCACAGTCACACGCTCTACGACGAGAGGCGGCCGGTGCTCTACCACTGCGCCACACATGTTCGAAGCTGTACGAACGTGCCTTACAGTGCTTCTTAACACGCTTTGTTCGTTCTTCGACGCTCTCGTACGGCTCAGTGCGCGCGCATCCAGGTGCACATTGCCTCGAATGATGCCGCCATGCAGGAGAGGTGAAGTAAATCACTGCAGCATTACTTCGCCTTTCCTGGATGGCGGCACCATTCCAGACGCGTTACAAAGTCCGCCTCGATGGACGCATGTGGAGCCACGCGGGCAACGGAAAGAAGAGTGATAAGAAATAACTTAGGCGTGTTCGTACAGGTTCGAGCGTATGTCCGCCGCTAGCGCAGTGGTATAGCACCGGTCACCTTTCGTCAGGGGTAGCGTTTCGCCGCCGTGATTTTAGAGCGTTATGGCAACAAGAACACTGCTGCCTTAGGCGCCCAAGCACGGCAACGACGTTGACGGATCTATGTGGCGCAAGTAAATATGATCGATACCCTTGCCGCGCCGCATTTACTACCGACTATGTCCAGTTATTACGTAAACTACTTCAGTTACCACAAAGGGCTGCTCCTTGATGTTATGGAGGCGATGCGTGAATCGTTGGGCGAAACACTGATAGCAGTGGGCAAGTTCCCTTCGATGTAACAATTAACATTCAACTGCTTATGCGAAGACACATTTCACTTTCGTGTTATACCGATCCCCTTGACAGAGGGATCAGCCACAATATTTTTCAATTCCTTTCAAAATCGGTTGGATTCTGCTTAAATAACAGTCACGAGGAGCCCCAAGAGACAGGCAAAAATCCATTTTCATCGCATTCATGAGCGTTCTTTGTTGGGTTGACCCACCGTTGTGCTTATGCGGGTACTGGTACTGGTTGCGCTGTTAATAGCCAGGTCGTGGATGCGAACCCGCGGGAATCGGGTTGGCGACTAGATACAAAATTGTAAAAAAAAGTGCACACGCCATTCTATTTAGCGGCACTGTAAGAACATGAGATTGCGAAATTATTCCTTAGCTCTATACCACTGCATTCTTCGTAGTCCTATTCTGATTGTCACATAAGAAAAAGAAAATAAAACAAATTAAACTCAGCATTTCTCTGTACACTCTAAGCCAAAATGGACGAAAATGGGGTATGCTGTTCGTCCTTTCGGGGACTAAGTGGGCTGCCACAGATTTTGAAGCAATTTTGGAGTAACTGCAAGACTAACAGCAGCGGTTCAAGTTTTTCGTCCCCTGCAGTTACCACTCGATGGCTTAACGGTTGCCCTCGGTGGACCATTCTAGGCAGACGAACTGTTGGACCAGTTCAGACCAAACGCAAAAAAGAAAAATGGAGGCTTCCGATTGCGATCACATTTTCACTCGATCTATCAGCATTGATATCACACATGCATACTTTATCAGCATTTAATATCGCATATACAGACTCCAATGCATTCAAAGGAACATCACACACACGTAGACACTCAAGCTTACACGCAAGCATATCAAGGTAATGCACCACATAGACCACTCAAACCGCACACCGACGGTCGGGTATATATACTCACAGATATTGCCCCACATGCAGTGCCGGTGGTAAGTTGCTGTTCAGCGCAGTTACAAAATATATATTCACAGAAGAGCCGTGCGGTTAGCGTCGGCTCTTAGATAACCCATCACCGCACAGATCTGTTAATCTAAACCCGCCATATCGTGAGCGCGTTTTTAATTAACGAATTCCAATTAGTAGCTAGCACCTCGTCGATTGAAGCGAACGAGCGTTCGCAATGCCATGCGCGAGCTCATAAAACACCCCTGAGCACGCACAAACACAGTAACGGCAAGCATTCTGCCGCGGCGGCGAAGAAACGAAATGCACAGTTGCCCCGCCGAAGTCGTCCGTAGGCCTTTTCCGTAGAGCACGGCTGTAGAACAAACGATCACCGGCGCTCACAAAATACCCAGTCCTGTGCTATTTCTACGGTCGTTATTCCGCACACAAATGAAGAGCAAGTCTCATCGTCACTGTCGCGGCTGAGATGTGATGTACTTACCCCACTCACAACGAACGAGACGGCTCGCAGTCACGATATGCAGCGTAGTCGCAGCGCGCCGGCGGCAGCACGTTGGTTCGGTCTGCCACGTATCGGCGCTCGCCTTCGCGATAGCTGCTTCACAGTGGTCGTCGCACGAGGCGAAATACATAATTTTAATTACACTTTATTGTACGATACAGACAGTATTTCCCGGAAAACAAAATGTACTTTTCTTTTCCTTGCGCCGGCGATAGCTCACGACGGCCGCCGACGGGCTCGATGCCGACGGCATGCGAAGTTTCTTTTCGCGTACAAATTGCAGCCATTTACTCTTCGGGCACTCGGCAAGCAACCGCTGACGATCAAAACAACTTACTTTTGTTAGCGATGTAAATATCCGTTATAATTCGGCGCGTTCAAGCAATGTATCCACAGCGTGTAGGCTTGGAAGCTCGCACTGGCACACACACACTACGCCAGCAAACTCGCCGTAGCACTACGCCAGCCTCCGCAGGCCTGAGACGGCAGCCGAGCGAGTGGTGTCCTCCAGTTGTTGAGGAATGCATGTTTTTTTGCTTCCTTTTGTATTTGGTTGCTCTTTTGACAACTCACGCGCTTGAGCCTCTGACAGGAAGGGGGGCCTAAAGAATGGCGCAGCGGGGCAGAAGCATGCGAACGACGATCGGCAGACGGACTCGGGGGAGCAGACGAGAAGCGTCTAAATTTTCCCTGAACCACTCAAACTACATGGCGCGGCCAGGCAGCGCGGACGCAGACGAACGAGTGCAGACCAACGGGTGCTTTTTAGACCCCCCATTGGTACTTTTCGTGGCGGGCGTTTGCGCACGACACGCACCGGTTGAACGGTTCATCCTTTCGGATGAACCGTTCGACCGGTGGTCTAAATGTATGCAGTTAGTCCACTTTTTCCCAATTCTGGTTTAGAGTGTATCATGTATGCCGTACAACATTCTTCTGGAAAACAGTATTGGTGGTGCGCGAACCAGTACATAAGTGGTAGTTTAAGGGAGCCCTGACGCAGGGTAAAAGAATGTTGTGCCCGATGGGCCAGCCATTGAAAGTTGTTTAGAATCGATGCTTGACGCCCGAAGTTGTCAGATGAAATCCAGACAAGAGATGATTGAGACCGAAAGTATTTAATGCCGCTACCCGGAGTGCGTGGCACCTCTTTTGTACATCAGAGAGACCTGGAACCCGTCATTGCCAGGAAATAATCGTTCTCGGTCATGTAATTCACTTGCTAACAGTTTGAAAATTAAAGGTGTTCTTGATGAGCTGTTGTATCAGTTTTTTTTCGTTCACCGCAACAAGCTTCATCCGGAAGTGAATCGGGGTAGCCGAGCAAGTAATATAATGTCGCTAGGTGCTAGTGCAAATAATATATAAGGAAGCGCAGCTGCAAGCTTAGAAAATGTCGTTATTCATTTGGCATAAAAGCACGTATCTTCCCACTGTATGCAGGTCCCGGGGCATGTTGATGTGGCTGGAGCAATTGGAGAGGGATTGATTGTACTTATCCTGCGTAAATGAGCACTGCTTGAAGGTATCCACGCTCTCCTTAAAAAAAAAAAATCGACATCATGCCGTACAAGTGGTCGATCAGCGAAGGTGAAATATAGGGCGCCGGCGTTATATGACTGAGTAATCTCGTCGCTGTCTGGGGTTGATCTTTAGGCTATTTGGTAGCGATCCATTTTGAAAGCTGTTACTGCGCGGGGAAAAACCAGGCAAATAACCCCCTCTCCCTGTTGTTCTTTTTCCCCCTCTACGTATATGCTCTGTAAAAATTTTCAGCACGAATTAATCCCGATGGTTCATTAAAAGTCTCGCAATTATTCGTTACATTCTTGTGTTTCCTATTGAGGTAAAACACACCTTTGGCTTCAAATTTTAGTGTTTATTTAAAATTTCGCATGTAGTAGCGGGCTGAGGGCAAGTGTGGGTTGTGTGCCAGATTTTTCCCTGGCGCGCGCACTCCTTTCTGCGATGAAGTAGTGGTCTCAACAGCAGTTCTATCGTTCTTTCCTATTTTCTAATATAGTTAGTCTGTGTTTTAATATTTTGTTTCCTTCACGTTTATTCTCAACTACAGCATGGCCAATGTCCCTCCTGTATATGTACCCATTATGAAGGAACCAACAACAACCCCAACGACACCGAGCTCCTGGCTTTTGTTGCAGACAGCTTTGCTGTAAAAGGAAAGTCGCCTACAGCATTTCCTCCCAAGTAGAATTCACTCGAAACTCGCGAATCGAAAGCACAGACGTGGAGGTGGCAACCGCGGGGATCGGCGTAGCGTGAATTCAGTATTGAAGGAACGTCGGTGGTGCAGTTTCGCGGACGTGCCTACACGGCGTGATTTATAGGTTGTGCTTTCGGGAGAACGTGCTGCTTCACAGAACGAAACGACCACAGCAGCGCCTTTACACACCACGTTGAGCTCTTTCGAACAAGCACGTCGTGCTTGCTGCAAACGTGCTGTGTTTACTTCCTCTCTTCCATGCGTTCCCACCTGTCACTTGAAACATGCTACTACATTAGAGTGTACTAGAATATTTTGAGTGGCGCGACCGGAGCGGGCGCGCCGTGCAAACCGGTGTCCCCTCTCGCATGGAAAGCAGCGGTGGCGCTGGCGTGCCTAACCATAGGGGCAGCCGACGCGCGGCGGGCACGGCCAGCGTGGCTCGAGCTGTGGTGCTCATTCTAATTCTTTTTTTTTTTCGCATGTGCGTGCGTGCTGTGCCATGCACATTGCAATAAATATTGTATAAACATAGGTACGGCAGCACAGTCACGCTGGCCGGCGTTTTCACAGATACATCTAATAAAATAAAATAAAGATCCGTTCGGTGCGCCTTGCAAGCATCTGATGCGCTCGCAGCTTCGTTGCACGATCCCCTCTCGCGGGGCGCGATGGAGGCGTTAATTTTATTGAAAATAAAGCAGTTTTTAATCAGAACTTCCTTACACATGATTGGCGTGCAGGAAAACGTCAGGCAGTGAATTACTTTGTGGGATATATTGCAAAAATCTGGCATAGGTGACGACGGCGCACATTTTAGGATGGGGATAACATCGCAAAAACGCAGCCTGCACAAAATAAGAAGAAGAATAAGAAAAAAAAACAAGGAAAACGTCGTAAGAGTGGAGGCACGGATGTCCGTCATTCCCGATGTTATACATAAAGATGTAGAGAGTACGGGAAGAGAGCTCGAAATGAGCAACATTAGTTTCAATCTGCTCTAGCAGGCCAATGTCGAAAACGGCGCAAGACCTTCTAGGTCTGTTTTATGCTGAGTACAGGGTCCCGTTTGGCTAATACTGAACTGTTACAAGTTACTGCCCGGAATTACCAACTTCCTTATTCTCATCCTGTAAAATTATTGAATACGTCTCACAATTATTTAGCTAGTTCGTTACCGATAGTTATGTTCATATCGCAGCCATATCTTTCGTAAAGATTTCTTGAAAATGACCCAACTTAAATACCTCTGTAATTTCTGTTTTTGTATATTTTTGCTGCCGTAATTGCTCTCGTTATGTCAGGCGAAGTCGACGTCATTTTTTATATTTTAAGAGAGCAGTTTAACTGGTTCAGTGGCGCACCGACGGGGAGGGGGGGAGGGGGGTTATGGGGGTTGTAACCCCCCATATGGTGCTAACAACCCCCCTGAGGCCGACCTAACCCCCTCCCACTCCGTAACTGCACCTGTGTCCTAGAAGAATGTGGCGCTAATGTCTCAGCAAAACGCCGAAAGAATAATAAAATAATCATCATCATTGATGTTATTATTTTTTGGCATTTTATTTACTTTTTTTACACACGCAACAACTGTGTAATCGCATGCCCGGCCCTTCGTGAAAGATTGAACCCTGGCAGAGATCCTGGGTGCGCTACTGAACTGGTTCCACATGTATATAATACTAATTCATAGGGTGTCATCCCGTCTACCTACTTTCTTCTTAATAGATGACCTTCCACGTATCTATAGATGCGTTCGCATTGACAGCATTACAGTGATTGTTCTCGTGAGCTACTCGTTACTTCCGAGTACTTTGGACTAGCGTTCGGAATCCGCTGTTATTTTTAATACATATTAACGACATATTGATAGAAGTTATAACTTATTAGGGCACCATTTGAGATCGAATTATTAGCAGACTATTGCGTCCATCTTAACGAAATCAACAACTATGAGGAATGGGCACATTTCTCCCTGGTGCTCTCATTACGGCATGTAGCTGAATGGAGATAAACCAGTGTTTATAAGAACAAAAAAAAAAAAAAAGAGAGAGAACACGATACAAGACCTTCTTAGGGTTTTCAATCGGAATCGCTCCCTGGTATATCTGAATGCAAGTACTTAGGCGTCGCATTACTCACTCTCTCATTTGGAAAGGTCACACTATTCTCACCAGAGCGTCACCAGTCCGTAATTTTGGTTCCATTAGATAATAACTAAAAGAAGCATTTGCAAAACCTAATTTGTCAGTATACATATCGTTTTTCAGACCAGGACATGGACATGCATGCGCAGTTTGGGACTCCTGCATATATCGTAGTACAAAGACCGGAGAAAATTTAAAGCGCAACACCGTTCGCTACTTATATTCTAAGTAGTAGCGGAACTGACCTTTCGGACCTAATTAAAAAGAGCACCATGTATGAAGATTCTGAGTGTGCCAGAAAATCCAGACTAATTAAAATGTCTTTCCCTGAGCTGTATGCTTTACCACTGCGGTCGCAGCTGAGGAGACATCACCATACTAAATCTTTAATCCCTTTTAGTACCAAAACAAGTTCTTCGAAATATCTATTTTTCCCTCGCATCATCTCTGAATGGAATAGTTTATCTCTCACGACTTCGCACAGCACGGACCTAATTTTTCATAGAATACCTTAATTGATCCTTAAAGTTTCTTCACCACACTTGAACGTTAGTACCTAAACGTAACAATGTCACACTACATCCTTTTCATTACTCAACATTCTAAGATTTCTGAGCTATAGGAGTGAGTGTATGGTTTCTTCAGTTTACCTATATTTATAGGAAACGAAAGTAACAGTGTGAATAATTATGCTTGGTACAGCATGTTTATATCAGGTACGTCACACCGAAAGGGTGATGTGGACACGCAGCAAAACAATATCTCACTTTTCACAAGTAGGCGATAGGTAGAACCTTCTTTGTGTTTGAGTAAAAATGCCCATACCAAAAATGAGCACCGATATATAGCGTGCAGTAGAATTGCGGGCTGATTTAAAACTATATTTGATGATTGCAATGCTCGCACGCTCGCCGTGTTCATAGGTAATAACATCGCGTTTTGAGCAGAAACCTTGGAAGTAAGCAGGCAAGCAATATGAAAAGACATCGATCGCCTAGTTAAAAGTTGATGAAGCTGCATGTGGCGCATCGCTGCTCAAGTGATCCATTCGCGCTTCATTATAAAACCAAAATAAACCTATCTACACCTGCCAGACGCTCTCCCGGCGCAAATTAATTGCCATCAGGGTGATAGTGCAGTTCAGGTGTGATGAAACGGTTCGTTCTTACGTTCCTTTCATATAAACTCGCGCCACTCTTGCGAACATTTTTGTGAGCGCGCCGGCAAGCAGACGCCCGCAAGGCGGGCCGGCCGTGCCGGCCGGCCGGAGCAAGCAAGGTCTGACGACTGCAGCGCCGCCGCTGCTTTCCATGCGGAGAGGGCCCCTCTCCGGCCGGCGGTCGCGCCACTCAAAATATTCTAGTACACTCTAACTACATCTTAACGGTCAGCTTACCATTCTTCCACAAAAGGAAAGCTTATAACAGCTGCTTTTTACCGGTACTTACCAGGGGACGGAAACTTGGAGGCTCACTAAAAGGGTTCAGCTTAAATTGAGGACGACGCAGCGAGCAATTGAACGGAAAATGATAGGTGTAACGTTGATGGAGAGGAAGAGAGTGAAGAAGAGAGAGAGAGAGACATCTCCGTAGAAATCGAAAAAAGCAAATCAGTGTGGCAAGGGAATGTAATCCGAAAGCAAGATAACCGTTGGTCATTAAAGCTAAAGCATTCGATGCCTGGAGAAGGCAAGCGCGGCAAGGGTTGGGCGAACTTCTCTTAATAATCGATACGTGTCAACGCAGAGCAAATACGTTTCTGCAGAAACGTGTACACGCCCGCTGGTCATGAATTCAGCGCGTCCTAGGCCAGTGACGTCCAGCTCGGTAAATGAGAAGTCTGCAATCTCACCCAGTTTTGTTGCAGGTTTCTCTATCCTCTGATGGCACACACAGGAATAGGTTGTGTAATGCATTACTTCGATGTAACATGCGTATATCTCTCGTTATGCACGTACGTTGCAGTCAGCACTGTATTTTCGCGCGCATTTCTAATCGTTTGAATAGCAAGGGCTGTTAAGGAAAAACAAATCAATACCACGTAATTCAAAGCGACGTTTGAACCCCCTTATTGTCGTAAAATGTACTTAATGGCCTCACAAGCTCAGATAAAATGTGCTATACCGGCTACATTGCAGTGTTTTTTGTATAGAAGAGTACAGATATTTTGTGTGAAGTTTAGGTGTGCGCGATGACCGCGTTACGTCGTGCGTAATGCATTCCACCAACAAAAGTGATTTCGCGCGTCGCAATGACACTCCTTTCAAGCGTTAACTAAGTTAGAAGCCTGGTAATTGTTGACAGTCGTCGTAACTTCGTAATAGCGTGCTCGCACACGCAGCTTATAGTAATAACGAAGCGGCGCTCGAAGACTTATTAGCCATGTCATGAAACGCTGCGAGTTGGCGCCAATGCGGCCACCACCACGCCACGATCAATCTTGCGTCCTTCCCTGTGGTGCAGACACTTTGGACAGTGCAGCCTCGGTTTCGTTGATATGCTGTGCACTTCCGCAACACGCACTGGAAACTCAGCCTCCTGCTGACATTAGGCGACCTTTCCGTGACCCGGCTGTCGCCACTGATGCGGAAAGGCTGTATTAGGGCATCTCCGAAACAAACAAACTATAGTAGTGATGGACAACATTCAAGTTTCGCGAACTGTTGTGAGGTAACGAACATCTCACTAGCGAGGCATCTGTGATTGCCAATAAATATGAGACAGAAAGTGCTTATGTATCAAAGAGGCAATGAAAGTGTTCCACTATATATTCCACAAAATGTCACGTACAACGTGGGAATTACTTGGGAATTTTCAAGCTCGGTGATACAGGGCCGAAAACGAAGTTAATGCTATTATTAGGGTACTATTTGGGGTAGTACTCTATGCCAGCACGGGCGTTATTAAGAAGACATCTTTTTACATCGACGGCTGTTGTCTTCAGTACCACGTTCTAAAGACACTGCTCATCGCTTCAGTTTAGTACGACACATTTCCCTTTTTGTGCATCTACTTTCATTTAGGTGACATAAGTATGCTTCTTCAAAATACGAGAAGGTCAAAACATGATTTCGCATAGGTTATATGGTAATTTAGGCAAATATAACACTGCTTGGCGAAGAAGTAATAATTATGTATTCCAAAACACATAATTTGGGTATTATTATTATTATCATTATTACTATTAAAATACAAATGGTCATCATCATCATCATCAACACATCATGTTCATCTGATAATATTTATTAAAACAACACTTGTAGCGGATAGATGACATGCAATTTTATTATGGTTTATTACATCTGCTGTACCATAGCGCGTTTCGGTATCTCCTCCTGGGTTTTTCTTTCGGAATTCAAAAATCCATTTTTTTGTTGTATCGCTACGTGCTTGCATAAAATGCAATTCAGTTAATATTTTTCTTCACTTGTTAAATTTCTGCGATACTGGTAATATATTTTGCTTAAATCACGTGCAAGCTGGTTCAGACTTGGTTCCCTTTGGAATGCCTCTCGAAGACTGACGACTTGCACAGGTCACGCTAAGAAAATATATCCCTGCATTACTTTACAATGTGCTGAGAGTTGTAAGGACCTTTGTTGCACCCGGCATGTTGTCATCCTGCTGCATATTTTAGTGTCCGTTTGGTGTACTTTTGTCGTCGGGAAGCCAACTCCGGCCTAATGTTGGCATGTTAGAGATACTGTTTTTTGGAGAAATATAGAGCGAGTGCTTAGCATAACGTCCTTCCAGTATCTGTTGCTTCTTCGGAGGAATTATACGGGCGCTTCGTGAAAGCTGCCACAGTTTTCATTGGCGATGGACGTGGAATACGTCAGACATGTGCCAGGAGAGGCGGTGTCAGCAGCAGCCACACCCACAGAGCGGATGGGAAGTTACAAGGACTTTGTCAGCGAGAAAGCTTATGCCTAGATATTGTCCAGTCAAGAGCAGTCAACGACGACTTCGAAGTTGTAATGAGTCTACAGATGGACAAAAGAGTCACCAGGAGCAGGTTTTCGTGCACGTTTATTGAAAGGGAGCAAAAGCAGCCTGTAGTTAACGCCATCCTTTTCGTCCATGTGGGCTACAACGACAAATTCAAGCAACTTAATGCAATCTCTTTCGGTAGGAGTGAAGGCATTAGTTCCAATTGAAATCACCAACATCAAAGTGAGAAGCGAAAAAATGTGTAGTCTATCGATGTTTCGCATGCTGCCGCAGTGAACGCAGTGTGCAAAGTTACAGCCATGAATGGGATGAAAGAGCGTTCATATGTCCAGGCGCGCTTTGACATCGTTGAAGGTACCACATGTAAAGTGCTAATATTCTCTTTGGTGTCATGGCAGCCAACTTTCAAGCCTTCAGCAGACGCGCTGGCTCGTTTAATACCATTGCATTGCAATTAGGACAGAGGAGTATCAATTTTAGATTTGAAGGTGACATGTCGGAGGCCCACATTTAATTCTTCCTGACGTGCGAAGAACGCAGCCATGTAGTCGGTTTCACCAGTTGGTACGTTTCTTCACAACTTTTTCCTCTCTTTTCGTCCCTTATAACCACGATAAGTTATTTCATAGAATTTTATAAGTAGTTCTTTTTTACTGTGGCCGGAGTCACTCATCCGGGACCCCACTATGCTATTCGTGCTCTAAAAGAAGGAATTACCGACATCATGGCTTTCGCCGTTTTCCCTCGCTCGCCGGCCGGCTGGAGAGCAATGACTGGACCGTTGGGCGCCATATAGGCTATACATGTTTACTGGTGCCCTCACGCTCCACGTAGCGATTCCATAATAGAGCAAAAAATACGGTTATCTTGCTAAATATCACAATCGAACCGGAGAACATAATGCGTGCCATGATGTGATCGAGCCCATCCTTACAGCAACCGTCTCGGTGTTTTGAGAGTTAAGTGTTCTTTTGCAGTCCTCATCTTTCTGTATAGAGACAAACATGCGAGGCACTAGAAGTGCAGACGTGCGGCAGCTTTACACACGTTTAAATATTTGTCGCACATTAGCCGTTTTTTTTTCTCTTCGGCAATGAATAAAGCTTCATATGCGTGCTGTATACACGTTCTATCTTTGTCATCAAGTGCAAATAAAAAGAATTTACATAGCTAGATAAACCTGATCAATGCAAAAACCTTGAAAAGACATAAAGAAAATTTGCAGAAACCATTTCTCATGTTTAATTTCAAATTTGTTTCTTGTTTATTTGGTTGAAGATAAGGATTAGTCCCTATTAAATGCAAAAAAAAAAAATGCCCGACTAGCCCCGTCTGCCTATTAAATGCGGCGCGTTTCTCGGCGAACTTGACCAACTTTGACCGTATCTATCTATCTATCTATCTATCTATCTATCTATCTATCTATCTATCTATCTATCTATCTATCTATCTATCTATCTATCTATCTATCTATCTATCTATCTATCCAGACGGTTACGTCTCGGTGCTCTCCTGGTGGTCTCATTCGCCTGATATACCCGTATATATGCATGGTAGGGAAATAATGTGTGCCGCTGTGATCTCCGAAGGGAACCTACCAAGCGGGAGGTGGGTGTCGAATCCGGGGCCCCGAGGGCCTAAGCAAGCACGTTATACCGCTAAGCCACGGCGGCTTCTCCGAAAGGGCGAATAGAGTAAGTAAAGCGAATGCACACGCGTGATGACGATGCTTGTGTAACGTCAATCGCTCTTCTAATGTATGTGAAGTGCTATCTTGACAATGTAATAAATGATACCCTGCTATCACTCGGCATGCTTTTGTCACACGTTGTTCGATACCGTAGGAATACTTCAACGACCGACGCGACGCTCATGATACGCATATCAGCGCACCGCAGCCTGCATTTCACTTTGACGAAACAGGTATCTGTGCACTAACGCGAGTGTCAATGTCACGCCCTACCATAAGCTGCCATTGAGTAGCGATGATGCTGTCAAGTTTCCTGGTTAGCTCATGTTAAGCGTACACATACTCATGTACTTTGTACAAAGGTGTACATTTGTAATATTTCGCTGAATGGCGCAATATTCCCGCACGCATTTCCTCGCTGACTGCTTCGCACGACACCGATTCCCACAATGAGTGGGATCTGCAGAATTTTCTTTGCATAGCTTTTAATTGCGGTTGAAACATGGACAAAAGAGGATGAAAAGACAACACATGAAACCAACTAGCTGGGTAACTTTACAGCTGGGTGTTGTACTACAAGGGCTACTGTCTACGCTCCGCAGTGGCTTAGTCATGACACATAGCGACATGCAAGCTTTATTGGTGCGCTGGAGAGCGTAACCTAGCTTGTAGCCTCACCGTAGTGTGCTGCAGGTCGAGAACTACGTATATGGTGATCACAAATAAAGAGGCGCGAAACACAGACACGCACATACAGAGAAGAGTTATTTGCAGGGTATCGATGAGGCCTGCCGGCTGAGCGTCTGCTTCGGCACTGCATTATAGCAATGGGGAGTCTTGGCGCATTCCGAGACCGCGGAATAATATGGTAATGAAGATTCAGAGAGCGAGCAGTCCCGACTGTTAGCCTATCTGGCTTACGTGGCCGACTGTGCCTCTTCCGCCTCGTCTGTAAGAAGCTTACTCCCGCTTCTTAGCAGCTAGTGCTCGTAGACGTGCTCTACCAAGCGTTTAAAATTTTTTATCAAAGTCTAAGATTGCGCTAATTGGGTTTGTTTCATTTGTGCGTGTGTTTCATGCTCAAATATATTGCGTGTACCTCCTGTGGGCGGCCTCCTTGTTGTCGTACACTTATTTTTTGTTCGCTAATTATGTCGTTCATCTTCCTTATGTCGTAATGTCGTAAAAACTAGCGTATCCCTTGTCACGGCTACAAATGTGAAGGATGAATACGCTGACTGGTACTTTGTTCGTTTGCTAGCCATCTTTGAGTTTTACTTGGTAGCACTCGTGGAAAGTGGGAAAAAAAGATATACAGGAATTTTACCAGGCAAAGCTTGTGTCTCATACACAACCGCCTTGATGGTCTCCCTGCTCACGCTTGCACTTAGAACCTGTTTCGGCGCGTTTTGTGCACTTGGGCACCTAGATGGATGCCGCCGCTCTGGCGCTGACAGCCGTGTCGTGTCGCCGAGGCGTCCAGCGCTCTAAGCGTCAGTTGGACGAGACTGCGAGTGCCATCGCTCATCGGTCGCAACTTGCCCGCACGGACACCTTGTCCTGAAGGGAACCGACAGGAGGAGTTTCTGAAATAAAAAGCAGGAAAGGCTGGCGTATGCGCGCTGTGATTGTAATCGCGTTTTCACGCTGTTCAAGGGCTGCGTACCTGTCATGCGGCCAACTTTGGCCAGTCGCGAGGGCGCTTGAAGTGATAGCAGAAAGTTAGACCGGATCACTTGGTAAGATTACATGGGGTATCAGGTACATCGATAGTATGATTTTTGCCACAAAACTAAGGCAGACATAGAAGAAACATTATCGAAGCATTCGGTATAAAGCTTTTAAAGGTTGAGTGTGCTAGCCGGTGGACGCTTGCTGCGGAAGAATGAGAATTCGTTTTCTGACAAAAAAAAAAAAAGCTTTTATTGGCTTGCTGAATAGCCGTGTGCTTTGCTCGCAGTGATTGCTTTTGTATGCTTATTATTTGTAGTCACCGAGGCGTGTTTAATTGCGTCAGTACACGTTAATGGCAAATTTCAGAATCTTCGGCGTACGCGATTTGATGTTTATAACCTTGTTCAGTGTCTCTGCGTTTAAATGCTCCATGTTACTTGAGTGTATGCATTGCAGGTTTCATCATGTAAACTTAATTTACCTAAATTCTCTGCAGAGGAACAAAAGTGTTGCCGGTGGCTCAACTGTATTAACAGAATTTAATGCCAAACAAAGCGCGCAATCTTATGTTGACGTCAAGCAGTTCTCGATTTCTCACTCGCCCAATGTCTTGCCAAATCTCGTACAATTTGATGTTCAACTTACCAAAACTCGCTAAATGTACCACTATAACCTGTGCATAGCGTACATGTCATCTCATCTAAACTACGCAAAAGTTTGTCCGCGTGGTTTAACCTGTACTCTCCACAGTTACGCAATAAATGGAAGAGCGTATTTAAATATTCGATGAACAGCAAACGTGCGAGACAAACAGCCGGTTTTTTTAAAACATGTACGTCCGTGTGTGCCTGCTTTTTTTGGGCTTGTCGTTAGGCGCGTCTGCTTGGTCGGCCCGGCTTCGCTGTCGATAATGGTTGCGTGAGTGTCGAGGAAAATAATTAGAAGAGAGCGGGGAAAAACAGGATCAATCTTTGGCGGTCTTTCTGTCCTCTTCGTTTCATCTTCTTTCCCGTCAAACCATTGTACTGATGGAATTATTATTATTATTATTATTATTATTATTATTATTATTATTATTATTATTATTATTATTATTATATAAACCCTTCCTCGCCATTGTCCACAACTATTGACCAAGTTCCAATAATTTACCTAGCTCCGCTAAACTGTACTTCAGTATTGTAGGCCAATTTTCACGCCACATCAAACAGCCGTTCGCGACCTAATAAATATTTCTCCACCTATGACATTAGATATCGCCTGACGGTGTCAAGATAAAGCCACATATTTCGCTCCGTCTACCCAATGAACTTTTACGCCACCGTGGTATGGCAGACACCAGGCACGTATGCGTCGCTGCCTCCTCGTACGACACTCGGAATGCGACTGCCGGGATAGCTCAAGTGAATTTCAACTGCATTTTGTGTATTTTTACGTGAGGAATTTGTACAAAGCACGTCCGTACGACCGCCTCATCGCCGTCTCCCCGTCCCACTATGTGTGATGCCCTCCAGCAGTAGAGAATAACCTATAAAGAAATGAAAATAACGAACACGTGCACTTGCAAAGTCGCGCTCACTTCGCCGTCGGTCCTCAACCTTTACCGGAACATCGGAGCTCATTAAGACGAATGTATTCTACATGCAAGGTCAAGCACCCACGACTAAGAAAATGTCCGTTGCTTCCACGTAGAAGCTTTTCCCTGCTAATTAACGTGGGTTTCATAAAGGTTATTCGACTGATACCATTCACAGAAAAAAATAAAACTTGCCCATGACAGTCACCATTTGTCCTTTCAGTTTTCCTCCACCTGATTAAACGATAGGGTACCATTTTACGTCTTGAAGGTTAAAATACATTTGTGGCCTATAGCTTCTTCTGGCATTAGGATGTATCTAACAGAACGCAGGCTGCAGGTTGGGGAGCTCGCACTCAAATACTAAGCTTGATACTAAACGTTTCGCAGAAGGCTCATTTTGTTTCTAGGTCATCTTTCATTCGTCGTCCACAGAGCCAACGAGCTCTTACAGAACAATTAGTGCTTTATCTATATTATACGTTGAGAGCCTCACAACTTTGCAAATAAATAACGCGGCAATACAGCAGTAAGCCGACCTAATCCTGCCTGAAACAACTTATCTGCTTGGCGCAAGAGTAACGAAGCTGGCATAGACTGTAGGGACGGCTGTAGGGACGCTCATTTAAAAAAAAAAAATGAAAGAAGTTCAACGCTTGTAAAATTTGATTAAGCAGCTGAACTGCGGTTCTCATGTGTTTCCCTTGAGCTTGCCTTGTATTTATAGCTTCTTTTCTTATGTTTGTTCTTTTCTTGTGATTATGTGGTACTGGGCCGAGGGCCAGAGGGGGTCCGCTTTTTCTATCTCTGTGTCCCGACACAGGAGATAGATGACGAGGCTTTCTTTCTTTCTTTCTTTCTTTCTTTCTTTCTTTCTTTCTTTCTTTCTTTCTTTCTTTCTTTCTTTCTTTCTTTCTTTCTTTCTTTCTTTCTTTGTTTCTGTACTGTCCTTCGCATAATCACTATAATGTAACAGTGGCCTGATGCGAAGAGTGTGAGTAGTGGGGTCGGAGGGCAGAAGTGTTCGGCTTTTCCGTCTTGCGTGACAGCCAGCGGACATCGGAGATGGACACTACGGGCCCCTAAACCACTCCGCCATTAAAACACGTGTTCTTTGACTTGCAAATGAGACTGTGTTCCTGGTCGCAAAATATAAATCCACGTCAAATTTAATCAACTTGCTCACGTCGTCCAAAATTGATTTTCTAATAAGAGCACTCATATTATCGTGCTCGCGTTTCATACGACAAAATAAACTTGGCTTTAGCCGCACTTTGCATTGACACTTGAAATACTTGACCTCGTTTTGGGAAAGCACATCCAGTGCCAATATTACGTCTACAGCATTCAGGAAATGAGGCCCAACTGGGGATAATATATTCCTGTCGCGTGTTTAACTTGAGGCGCTAATTCGCGTTTCCTTATGTATGCCCAAGCTGAAATTGGTATTACTAACCAAGTAACCGCATTAGAAACAATATTTCAGCCCCTACCAACGGTAATTACTCAGTTTTTCTTGTAAAATCATTTGAATACTTCGTCGAACAAACAATACTCACGAAAGGTTTACAGCAGTTTTAAATGCGAAGCATTTCTTAGCGAACTTCGGCGAGTTTGAGCGTATCTATCTATCTATCTATCTATCTATCTATCTATCTATCTATCTATCTATCTATCTATCTATCTATCTATCTATCTATCTATCTATCTATCTATCTATCTAGCCGCCTACGATTTTCTGCTCTCCTGGCCGTTTCGCTAATCAGATGTTTACGAAAATTGGTATGCCACATCATGACTACATGACGAACATAAATGACCGGTCATAACATCAAAATCATGATATGCATGTCATGAGCGACATGATTTACATGCCACGGTCTTGGTGCTTTCCTGGCCGTTTCGCTAATCGGATGTTTACGAAAACTGGTATGCCACATCATGACTACATGACGAACATAAATGACCGGTCATAACATCAAAATCATGATATGCATGTCATGAGCGACATGATTTACATGCCACGGTCTTGGTGCTTTCCTGGCCGTTTCGCTAATCGGATGTTTACGAAAACTGGTATGCCACATCATGACTACATGACGAACAAAAATGACAGGTCATAACATGAAAATCATGAGATGCATGTCATGAGCGGCATGATTTACATGCCACGGTATTGGTGCTCTCCTGGCCGTTTCGCTAATCGGATGTTTACGAAAACTGGTATGCCACATCATGACTACATGACGAACATAAACGACAGGTCATAACATGACAATCATGACATGCATGTCATGAGCGGCATCATTTACATGCCATGGTCTTGGTGCTCTCCTGGCCGTTTCGCTAATCGGATGTTTACGAAAACTGGTATGCCACATCATGACTACATGACGAACAAAAATGACAGGTCATAACATGAAAATCATGAGATGCATGTCATGAGCGGCATGATTTACATGCCACGGTATTGGTGCTCTCCTGGCCGTTTCGCTAATCGGATGTTTACGAAAACTGGTATGCCACATCATGACTACATGACGAACAAAAATGACAGGTCATAACATGAAAATTATGAGATGCATGTCATGAGCGGCATGATTTACATGCCATGGTCTTGGTGCTCTCCTGGCCCTTTCGCTAATCGGATGTTTACGAAAACTGGTATGCTACATCATGACTACATGACGAACAAAACTGACAGGTCATAATATGAAAATCATGAGATGCATGTCATGAGCGGCATGATTTACATGCCACGGTCTTGGTGCTCTCCTGGCCGTTTCGCTAATCGGATGTTTACGAAAACTGGTATGCCACATCATGACACATGACGAACAAAAATGACAGGTCATAACATGGAAATCATGAGATGCATGTCATGAGAGGCATGATTTACATGCCATGTTCTTGGTGCTTTCCTGGCCGTTTCGCTAATCGGATGTTTACGAAAACTGGTATGCCACATCATGACTACATGACGAACAAAAATGACAGGTCATAACATGAAAATCATGAGATGCATGTCATGAGCGGCATGATTTACATGCCACGGTATTGGTGCTCTCCTGGCCGTTTCGCTAATCGGATGTTTACGAAAACTGGTATGCCACATCATGACTACATGACGAACAAAAATGAGAGGTCATAACATGAAAATCATGACATGCATGTCATGAGCGGCATGATTTACATGCCACGGTATTGGTGCTCTCCTGGTCGTTTCGCTAATCGGATGTTTACGAAAACTGGTATGCCACATCATGACTACATGACGAACATAAACGACAGGTCATAACATGACAATCATGACATGCATGTCATGAGCGGCATCATTTACATGCCACGGTATAGGTGCTCTCCTGGCCGTTTCGCTAATCGGATGTTTACGAAAACTGGTATGCCACATCATGACTACATGACGAACATAAACGACAGGTCATAACACGACAATCATGACATGCATGTCATGAGCGACATGATTTACATGCCACGGTCTTGGTGCTTTCCTGGCCGTTTCGCTAATCGGATGTTTACGAAAACTGGTATGCCGCATCATGACTACATGACGAACAAAAATGACAGGTCATAACATGAAAATCATGAGATGCATGTCATGAGCGGCATGATTTACATGCCACGGTCTTGGTGCTTTCCTGGCCGTTTCGCTAATCGGATGTTTACGAAAACTGGTATGCCACATCATGACTACATGACGAACATAAACGACAGGTCATAACATGACAATCATGACATGCATGTCATGAGCGGCATGATTTACATGCAATGGTCTTGGTGCTTTCCTGGCCGTTTGGCTAATCGGATGTTTACGAAAATTGGTATGCCACATCATGACTACATGACGAACATAAATGACCGGTCATAACATCAAACTCATGATATGCATGCCATGGGCGGCATGATTTACATGCCACGGTCTTAGGGCTCTCCTGGCCGTTTCGCTAATGGGATGTATGCGAAAATTGGTATGGCACAACATGACTGCCTGACGAACATGAATGGCAGGTCATAACATGAAAATCATGGCATGCGTGTCATGCGCGGCATGATTTACATGTCACAGTCTTGGTGCTCTCCTGGTCATCTCGTTAATGGGGTGTATACAAAAATCGGTATGGCACAATATCACTGCACGGCGAACATAAATGACAGGTCATAACATGAAAATGATGACATGCATGTCATGAATGACATGGTTTACATGCGATGGTCTTGGTGCTCTCCTGGCGGTTTCGTTTGTGGGATGTATGCGGAAATTGGTGTGCCACGACATGACTGCATGGCGAACATGACTGACAGGTCACAACATGACAATCATGATATGCATGTCATGGGCGACATGATTTACACACCACGCGTTTCGTTAACGGCATGTATACGAAAATTGGCATACCACAAGATGACTGCATCATGAACGTAAACGACAGATCATAACATGAAAATCATGACATGCATGTCATGAGCGACATGACTTACATGCCACGGTATTTGTGCTCTCTTTGCCGTTTCGTTAGTGGGATGTGTAGGAAAATTGGTATGCAGCAATATGACTGCATGACGAACATAAATGACAGGTCATAACATGAAAAGCATAACATGCATGTCATGGGCGGCATGATTTACATGCCAGGCGTTTCGTTAATGGGATGTATACCAAAATTGCTATGGCACAACACGACAGCATGACGAACGCAAATGACAGGTCATAACATTACAATCGTGACACGCGTGTCATGACCAGCATGATTTACATATATGCCATGGTCCTGGCGCTATACTGCCGTTTCGTTAATGGGATGGCTCCGTCTACTGACCAGAGGGCGCTACGTAGCTCCCGTCGGACGGCTCAGTCGCGCACGGTGGAAACCGAGGCGACAGCGACGCGCGCGTTTCTTTGCTGCTTTCCGGGCGTGCTGCGAACCACACGAACGCTCGTGGCGTCGCCCTTTGGAACAGTTTGCCGCAGGTTTGGAGAGCGCGTCTCAAAAGGAAATAAAACGAAAGAAGGCGTGACGGGCGGTCGCTGCTGCTATAGAGTTGGAGACGCGCATCGCATTTGCGTCTTTTCCTGTCACAGTCTGCCCAGTTTTGCTTCTTCTCTCCGCCAGGCAGTGCATTCTGGCGCTGATGTCGCACATGGAAAACTCGACTGCACGGAGCCTATACGAAAATTCGTTTGGCACAACAGGACTGCATGACGATCATAAATGACAGGTCATAACACGAAAATCGTGGCATGCAAGTCATTAGCGGCATGATCTACATGCCACTCGTTTCCTTAAAGGGATGTACACCAATATTGCTATGGCAGAACGCGACTGCATGACGAACGTAAATGAGAAGTCATAACGTGAGAATCATGACATACGTGTATGAGCGGCATAGTTTACATGCCAAAGTCATGGGGCTCTTGCGGCCGTTTCGTTAACTTCATATGTACTAAACTCGGTATAGCGAGACAACAATGCAAGTACATTTTACGTTCCTTATACGTGCTTCGCATTTCCTTGATTCCCACTGCACGTGGTATCTGCCAATTTTTTGCGTATGTTAAATAACGCAGCAAACGGCCATCGAATATTAAATCTGCCGCGAAACGCTAAAGGTTAACAAACGCTCACAGAAGCATTCGCTAACCCCACTGATGGATTCCGGTTCGCTGAAGGAAAAGACGCCAATTTCTGCAGCCCACGTGGGGAATACGGGTAAGCGTCCGCGGGGTAGGCGGGAGGGAGTGAAAGACGTACAAAGAAGATAAAAGCCGCAGTGGAGGGCTCCGTAAATTTTGACCACCTGGGCTTCTTTAGAGTGCAATGACAACGCACAATATACACGGTCCTTTGGCATTTTCGCCTCCATCGAAAATGCTACTGCCGCGGCCAGGATCGAACCCGCGTTTCTTGGGTGGCAGCCGAGCACCATAACCACTACACCACCGCGGCGTCACTATAGGCTCATTATTATGATGACATGACGTGACCGAATTGTGTTATTTTTAATCATCGCGTTAGCAAACGTTTCCGTTTTTATTATCCGAAGGCTAATCTTTCATTATTTTATTTTACTTTCCTGGATGCTTTACTTTTCTTTTTCGTAGCTATTTATGCAGTGTTTCCATTGAACCGGTAGGCGGTTGACTACGAGCTGTTTTGTTTTGTTGATTATATGTGTTATATTCAGGCCGTGTACGTTGATTTATGTCATTATATTGGTGGTAAGGACATGTTATTCACTGTATTTTTAATTACTGACCAGGGGTCCACCTGATTCGTTTGTACCGCAGGGACATTCTCCCGTACTAATGATGAATGAAATGATTGAGCTGAGACAGCTATGGACGTGATTATTTATATAATACAATTATCGACTGCGACACATAAAAACCATATTAGCTGCACAGAGACTAACAGACGTAGCTCGACATACGAATGTGCAGCGTTCCCCCCGTTACCGCCCCATAAAATAAATATTCTGCTCTGCATTTACTGAATTGTTGATGTTCTGCATACAGGTAAACAAATTTATAACTTTCCCTGTTTAATTTTCCGAAACCACCGCTTCATTTTTCACGCGTATACTTTCACCTCATGTCATTGTATAAAAATGCGAAGTTGTTTATTACTTTAAATGGAAGCTATCTTTGAAACTATACCCAGGTTTTGTTTCTCTATGTTATATATTAGGCACACGCATACGCAGCGTTGAGCCGTGAGCCTTTTAAAAGCTGAACCGTTTAGGGTCGCCCTAGGTTGGCCAAATGCGTGTGCGCAGCTTCGCCGGGCTGGTGGAGAGAGGACTACCCATATCCCTGCGCTCGACCAACTACCAGAAAGGAAGTCCCGGGTTGGGCAAAAGTGAAAAGTGGACTCACTATACCCACGTAGCCCGCGGTTACATGATAGTGATAACCAGAACGGTAGTGCTACATTGCATCATGACAGTGACATCAGGAGTGATAGTGGTCGAATAGCCAGAGCACGGAGAACAAGACCAAGAAGAGAGTAAAGAATGTGAAGACGACTCAGGGACACGATACACGGCGACGCACGCCGTGCCGTGTATCGGCAATGCGCATACCCCTCCGCTATTTAAGACACCGATGAGCAGTTAAAACAAAGTTCCACCAGCATAGCTCTTTGACCAGTTGTCGCGCCGTTAGGGCAGTTTTTTAACACAAAAGTGTTTTATGCCGGGATCTACCAAGAAACCAGTGACGTACTTCCGGAACGGAAGTGGATCTATGAAGAAATTTAACACACATTCACAATGAAAAGGTTCCACCCAGCCGTACTCGAACCCGCCTTCAGGACTTGACGAGAAGAGCTGGAAGCTCTACCGATACACCACCGACACATTGCTCATGTAGGAAAGAGATGATCTTTATACGTTCACTACAGCGCTTTACAAGTTGCATATAATTGTCGTTCGATTAAAGTGAAGGTGTTTAGTATAGTGGACTATAGTGTTTGACAAGCGAAATTGCTCTTAAAATAACATCGCCTCCCTTATACTGCACCGTTGGCTCGCTTAGGTTCGCTGCAGTGGTACCGCCATCTAGATAAAGCGAAGCAGATTGTGTGTTCCTCGGGCGAAGTACGAACGCGGCCGCTAGAAAATTTCTCTTGCGTGGCCAGGGGTATTGAGCTGCGGAGCGCACTGCTCAAGGAACGCAAGAACGGCCGTCGACAAGGAAATGATTGGCCTTTCGTTGCTGTGGGCCGTGTTTTCAGAAAACGATCCGCTGACAACCCGTTTGGTTTCGCTTGCAAGGTGTCACCGTTTGCTGACGCTTCTTGTTTATGGCATGGTTCCGCAGGACTCCGGCGCGTGCAATTCAGTGTTTCTGGAGAAATGTGAGTCGTTCGAGAACTGTCCCTTGTCTACAACTGTCGAGGGTCCCTGCGACGTGTCGAGGTGCCGCTGATGTCTACATGTAACGCGTCCACATGTTCAGAGTACCCAAGCCATCTCCCGTCCCTCGATTCTCCATATTGCTGCTTATGCATTACAGAACTTCGCGAAAACAGGTTTCACTTAAGTGTTATACCGATTCATATGACAGAGGGATGAACCATTTATTTTTGTGCAACGCAGATGCGTACCTCTACCAGTCAAATAAATTTTAGTCACGTTGTAAGCGTCAACAGGAAACGCCAGGCTAAAAAAATTACACCATTTCCCGCTAAAGGGAACCATGTGTGGATGCGAAGCAGCGGCGAGATGGTTAGCTTGAGCGGGAGATGGTGTAGTTTTTCGCGGCAGCGACCCGAGCGCTCATCACGGCGCTGCACAGGAGAGAGAATGAGGCGCGCGCGCTCCGCCATTTTCACACCGCGGAAGTACCGTGGCGTCCCCCATGGAGTATGCAGCTGCCGCTCCGTAGAGTAGAGGATTCCTAGAGGAGAGAAAGGGGGAGCGTAGTAGAAGAGATAGAGGGGGAGGGGACGCGCGTGCACTGTGGGGGGTGGTACGCGGGACGTGGGAAGAAGGGACGGACAAAGCCCCCGCGATAAGCTGCTTCGCATCTAAAAAGAAGGCAAGCCAGCATAGCGCGGTGGAGCGGAGGAGAGACACGGCGAGGGGAGCACGCCGCATGCGCATAAGTAATCCTGCGCGGAGCATGGGCGCAGGTTGCATTACGCCGTCCCTCGCCTGTACCGATAAGAAATATCGTCGCGCAGCATATTGTAAGTGACGAGGAGTGAAGCAGACGACAGTGGAATGCGTACAGCCGCTGCCGACTGCTTATGCCCGTGCCAGCGCCGAACGCGTCCGGTGTCCGTGACTCTAGTGGCGGCTCGGACGGTCGCTAGAACAGGGACCGGTATGGGCTCCGTCCACTGGCCAGAGGGCGCTACGTAGCTCTCGTCTGCCATAAGGGGCTATGAATTTTCGTTTTTGCTATAGTATGATCGATTTGACTGAAGTAAACTTAAAAGGCATGAGGAAAATTTAGAGAGAAAAAAAAAGTTATACGAGCCTGGTGGCGCGCATGTCACCGCCCCGTTACAAAGGGGACGCTCATAGCATCCATCCATCCAGACGGCCCGGTGTCGCTGACATTGGCCGCTTGGGGTGCACTTATGAGACGCACGCATTCGCGCATAGCGCGCGCGCATGGTGGAAGCGAGCCGACAGCGACACGCGCGTTTCTTCGCTGCTTTTCGGGCGTGCTACGAAGAAAACCACCCGCACGCTCGCGTCGCCCTCTGGAACAGTTTGCTGCATGTTTGGAACGCGCGTCTCGAAGGAAACAACACAAAAGAAAGTGGGACGCGTGGTGTATAACGGCTGCTATAGATGTGGAGACGCGCGCGTAGCGTTTGCTTGTTATCCGGCCACAGTTTGCCCAGTTTCGCTTCTTCTGCCCGCCAGGAGATGTATTATGGCACTGATGTCGCACGTGGAAAACTCGACTGCACGTAGCCTATAGGAACTCATTCAATTCATTGCAGGATACCATGGACAGACCACGGAAAGTGAAGGTCCCAGAAGAACAGCGTGAATATAATGCTGGGCAAAAAGAACAAAGCCGGCTTGCTCAGTAGTGTGCTAGGCAAAACACAGCAGCTCTATCACAAGACGCCGAGTGTATGCATGCCGCTAAAATGCATGTGAAAAAATTGCCCGCCAATACACCCTGTGAAGGTGGTTGGAAAGCGAAGCTTTTTACGCCACCCTCACGGTGACGGCGAGAGCTGCTGGGTTTTGCCTACGACGCTGTTGAGCGAGACGATTTTGTTCTTTCGGCCGAGCCTTATATTCACGCTCTTCTTCTGCCGGGCCCCGCCACGGTGGTCTAGTGGCTAAGGTACTCGGCTGCTGATCCGAGGGTCGCGGGATCGAATCCCGGCTGCGGCGGCTGCATTTCGATGGAGGCGAAATGTTGAGGCCCGTGTGCTGTGCGATGTCAGTGCACGTATTACGACTCTTCTTCTGCCGTCTTTACTTTCCGTGGTCTACCCGTAGTGGGGTAGTCTAGAAATGAACCGAAGCAGTTACCAGGCTGGAAGGGTTTCGAATGACGTCAACCCTCTTTCAAGCAGCTGCATAAGCTTTGCAACAGCTGCAATCTAATCTTACAGACCGCGCCGAGCCTGTTTCCGTTGTTTGCCCGCAGCCCTTATCATCCATCATGTTGGCTCATCACTTTGAAGCTTGTTTTGAAGCTCGCTAGAAGAGGCTGCCTGCCTCAAGCTCGTCTCTTGCGGGTAAGGGCGCGTTCTCCTTCTTTGCGAGCTGATCGAGCGTTCATCGAAGAAAGAGCGTTTCCATAGGCAACGCGCGCCTTTCGCTCTCTCTCTCTCTCTGTCTCTCTCTCTCACACACAAGACAGCAGATGGAAGAGTGAGAGAGGTAGCGCGCCGGGAGGCACGCGCCGAGCGCGAGCGCGAGCGGTCCGTCGGGATCGTTTTTTGCTTACAACGACGGACACGACAGAACCCTTGGCTGGTAGAGGTACAAAGCTTCGCTTTAAAAATTCAAGCGACACGGTAATGGGTAATCGTCGTTTGTGCAGTTTACAGCTTCGGTGTCCAACCGCCTTCACAGCGTCGGGAGGAGAAAACAACTTTGTTGACCTGCGAGTTGATTGGAACTACAATTGCTTATGACTACCATTTTTTTATTCCTGATATTTTTATGGATTAGTTCCGGATAGCACAGCCGTTTGAGCTCGGAGAAAGACCGTTGAGCGCGAACACAAATGGTCATCATCATGAAATAAGTGCGTGTGCACTTCTGTGAAATGCCCAATGAGCGGCATTTGCGCTCGCACTTCTTTATTCTATAGCGCCGTGCCCCTCGCTCAGTACTAAATACAGGCAAATGTTATGATGATGATGATCCTTTTTATATGGCGCATACCCACGTTGGTGTATTGGACAAGACCTGGTATGGTTAACTTTTAGTTCGTACTGGGCGAGTACCGCAACATTATGAATAAGAAAGAAAACTAAATTAATAATAAATGAGCGAAAAGTTAAACGGGGGAAATAGAAACTATACTATTTGGACTGCTTGTGCACTTGTAGTATGAAAACAGGCAAGTGTCCTTTTTTATAATGCATAAGCTTTATCATATGCTTAGGAACTTTGGCATCTCAATAATAACAAGCGTATCCGTTTTGATGCCTTTACAAGACCGCACACTGCATCAAATATGTCCCTCTGGCTGAAGCCCAATACCGAGTCATTCGTAAAACTTGTTTGTTCTCTTGCGCTCATGCCCTCAACCCACTACTACATCATGACGGGTATTCGGTACAAAGTGTGGCTATGAGCCTAAGAGCTCCTAAATAGCATAGCATAGCAAAGCATAGCACAGCCGTGCATAATACGGTATGATATCTGCTCACGCACTTCATCTCTAGCGCTCATCCCGGGAGCCGATACTATAAGGCGGAGTCCTTTCGTGAGACTTCTTCCTTCTCTTGCGGCTCATGTTCATGGCACACTACTACGTACAGGCGGGTACGCGGAACAGAAGGTGGTCATAGCGTCAAGCAGCTCTTAGTATAATAGCACAGCCATGCATAGTGTGATAGAGCAAGCAAGTTGGTGGAAAGGAGAGGTGCGGTGAGCGCGTGGGACGTGAAGGTAAGGAGAAAGGAAAGAAGGAAGATATAGGGCTAATATAGGGCGAAGCATGCATCGCCGTTCTGATTTATAAGTTTTATAATGGGACGCGAAAGGAAAGTGAGGGAAGGAGCACTGATGTAAGGGTGAGAGAAGGGAAAGTAGGAGGAAAAGCAGCATGAGAGAGGGTAAACCATAGCATAGTCATGCCCAGTGTAGTATTTCAAGGGGTGGGAAATGAAGTGAGGATGACGATAGTGGAAAGGGGAAGAAAGTGCTCTATGAAAGCCATAAAGAAAGCAACAAACATGACAGACAGAAGAAAGAAGAATATGTAGAAAAAGATGAAGATGAAAGAAAGAAGAGTTAGAATAAAAGGGTAAATCTGCGTTCGCAAGGGGGGGGGGGGGGCGCTTGCTTGACAGGTACACTCTTTACTCTGAATGCACAGACGTGGAACTGACTTCAAATTTTTTTTGATTACCATAATTTGGATATGTGCGCATACAGCTTTTCTTACACATCCAACTTTAGGCGCTATCCTTATGTTGCTTCATATGCGATTCCCCAAATGATAGCGATCAGGATGACTGTCTATGTACCGTTTGTTCTGCTGCGGTGCAGGTTTCGATCGCATACTTTAAGTGCTGAATAGTACACACTTTAGCTTCATGGGCGACAAGAAAAATAGCAACAGCTTTAGTGACCTATTATGATTAACCTACTTCTATTGCCTCCACAGATGCGCCGTTTCCCTTTATTGCAGTAGTAGTAGTAGTAGTAGTAGTAGTAGTAGCACCTTTCTGTTAAGTTCAGCTTCAGTTTGTTTTTCCTTAATTTTTCATAATTGGTTGGGTTCATTACACAATGGATAATTCAAAGTAAAAACCAATAGAACTTTGGAAAAAGCGAGAGAGAGAAACATTGATACACTCTGCAAACGAAACCCCGCGTAAGTTCTTTATTGGTTATTTATTTCTTATTGTATTGATTGCAAAATTGCTCAAGGAAAAGGGGCAGAAGCAAGTGGCACACATATGCCTGACGGAGGCCTCTGCACATGTGACTTGTATCGGAATAAGTAGAAAAATTTTTCACCAAATGTAGACATTTGACGGATTACACAACATGAGCAACAACAAGAAAGCATAATACTAGTATTTGCCACTTACAAAAGCATTAAGTCGGGAAGAGAGAGAAAGCGAGAAATTATTGGAAGGCAGAGAGGTCGGCTTGAGTAAGTACACCCTGGCCTGCTACTCTACACAGGCGGGAATGGGAAAGGGGAGAAATATTTATGAAGTATGATGATAGGGACAGGAATAAGTGATGCGTACGTACATTCAGAACACATAGTGCCTTTAAAGTCTGTCATCAACTCGGCATTCTTCAGGAAATTAAGGGCTGCCTTAGTAGCAGTTGCACAATTGCACGGTAAGTCGCACTTGTCATACTATATATATTAGACGGCTTAAACACGCGAAAAGATAAAATATTTCATAAATTATAGTATAACAATACACAAATGACACACTTTCCATACTCCAGACCATTTCCTACAAGTTGGGCATGATATTATTTAGAGGTGAGAAGTTATTTCCTTAAAAAAAAAGAAGACTCTATCTTGTCTTTTAAAAGGCTGTGGATCAACACCAAACTCTAATCGCTTTAACTGATATTGCATCGTTTATTTTCCATAGTTTATTCTCGTTCTTGGTAAACAGTGTAGCTTTCTTCGCGCAGCACAACGCTGTTCACTTTCTGTTAGTCTAACATCTCTGGTTGCTCTTATGTGTGCTTCGAGGACGCACACATCTCAGGCCATCTCATTATCGACGACCCATCTCCTTAAAGGACGTGTCCGCTTTCGTAGTTGCCCGTACGACAGCACAACACTGAATTAACGTCTGACGTGCAGTACTACGGTTGGGCAACAGTCTTGGCCCATTCGCTAATGGCACGGTGATATCAAGAAGGACCGAAGGGAGGACAGCGGGGGAAGACCTCTTAGCTCACCACGCTACCATCGATCCAAGTTGACGGCTGCTCCGTTCTCGCTCTCCACGGCGGCCGAGACGCTGATCCGTACCCTAGCTGATCGCATAAGTGAGTACGTGCGTGCGTGGGGCAGGGGACAAGCGGTGCCGAGAGATGTACGAAGTCGCTGCCTATACGCGTCCGCTTTTGGACACGAGTACGTACTAGGAAATGGCAGCATTAGACAGCCTTCCCAAGTGGGGAAAAAAGTTTCAGGTTCTGCTCTACACTTCTTATGCCATCGCACTATGTATTTGGGAAGGTAGAGTCTACTACACAAGAAGAAACTCCCAGAATGACAAAGATCACTCAGTGGCAGCTTTCAGTATTTAATCAGAATAGAATGTGCCGAATCTCGCGGCGACATGTACCATTACACTATTACTGCTAGTTTAAAAAGCATAACTCGCATCAACTTCTGCAATGATATTTCCTCACCATCTCGTAAAGTAGCCGTCAAAATAAGTAGCCGTCAAAAACGATTTTACTAAGGCATTTTTCTCATGTAAACCCACAAAAGTTCTGAAATACTCCTTACAGTCGCCCTGTACGTTTACTGTAGCATTGCTGAAGGCACTGTACTGTACAAATAACAAATATGTATCGAGTTGTACACAGGAACGGAACCGCTGTTTCCGCGTCGTCATCTTGCAAAACTGAATAATAACATCAGCTTTTGCACAAGAAAATAACTGACGCCAAAAGCATCAAATGGTACGGAAGCAATTCTCTACGAGATCATTACAGGAGTACTGACACGACTTTGCGGCGCAAGAGCGACATTTTTTTTCTAGTCATGCATTTTTAACGCTCTCCACACACGGAAGCCAGGAAACATGTGCAAAGTACTTTAGTTTGATATTAATGTTTTCGTCGCCCAGCATCTGCAAGCGAGCCCTATCGCAATTGACAATAAGATGACGTATGAGCACAGTGTCTTGAAAATAGCCGATATCGTTGCAGAGTTGCTGGACGACCCTGAAATCATCGTTGTTTTCGTGGCCCACGTGCAATTGACCACAACCGACAAAGTTGCAGCGATACCATCACGAATTGCTCTCCCCACGTGACTTAGACGAACGTCTGGCTATGTGGACACGATGGATGGATCGATATTAGGAGCGTCCCCTTTATAAGGGGGCGGTAGTCGGGCCACGAGGCTCTAGATTTATTTCTTTTTCCTCCACAAACATTTCTTTCCCGAATCACACATATTTTCACAACTAACTTTTCTCCTCGTCCACCTATTTTATCTATTATCGTTCCGCTGTGATGTAACTATCTTACCCGAACTACCTTGCGCTTTTGTTTGCTCCATACGTTTACGCCACCAATACTCTAATCGCCTTTTACTTATCTCTATCGCCGACATGTTCAGCTTTCCCGTGCTACCCCTGAAGCCCAAGGCCTCTTGTAGGGTAGTGTCCGGAGCTACACTGGGTGGACATCTGCACATTCAATCAAAATATGATCTGTCGTTTCTCTAGCTTTTCCACAGCACGTACATGTATCCCCTTCTTTATTGAATTCCGCTCTGGAACTTCGGGTTCTCAGGCAACCCGACCTTGCCTCAAATAGTAAAGCGCTTCCCTTTGAATTATCGTAAAATTTTTCTCTCTTGATTTCGTCTTCCCTTTTCGGTAGTTGTTCAATGCCGGTTTCTTCTCCATTCCTGCTATCCAATCCGACTTCTCCGCCGCTCTGACCATGCTCTTAACGCTCTTTTTCGTCCCATTCGTTTCGTTACTGGCTGTATACTTGCTGGTAAGCCTCCTAGTTCTCTTCCTCCATTGTGAGTCTTTACGTTCTTCCTACACAAATACCTGAATACTTTCGCTGCCCATCTACTTTCTTTCATATTCCTTAATCTCTGTTCGTACCTAATTTTACTCTGAGCTTCCCTTCCCTCAAAGTCGGACCACCCCATATCCCCCTTAACACCCTCATTTGTGGTCTTCCCATGGGCGCCCAACGCGAGACGTCCGACCGTCCTCTGATTCAAGTCCAGCCCTGATTGTACCTCTGACCTCATGCACACCACTGAGTTTCCGAATGTAAGTTCTGGCACCATTACACCTTTCCACAAACCGCGCGAATTACGTCGTACAGCGAAAAATGATTTAATGCGAAAAATGTTTTTTACACGTCACTATAGAAAAACGCCCCCTCGAAATCGAAAACGAAAGCGGGCTTTCAAAGGAGCCCTGCTTAAAATATATATTCATTGCGTTGTGAGACACCGCGATGGTCCTATTAGGAGTCTCCACGCCAGTGCATTTATTTACAGCAGCGATACGAGAATGTCAGAAATTCCTGTCAGTACTCACTTAACGCAAAATCAGGTACCACAGTACGTGTGAGATTAAAACAGTTTTCGCTGTTTCTTCCAGCGCTTTCATCATATGAGACAGATTTCTCTAATATATTTATAGGCTTGGAATCATTGCTGCGTACATTCTCACCTCCTCCTCCTCCTAATCCTCATGATGATGATGATGATTATACTATTTGAAGTCCGCTGCTTAACTGAAGGCCTCTCCCAACGACTTCTAATTTGATCGAGTTGATCTCAGTACAACCTGGCGAACTTAATTTCATCGCCCCGTCTACCATGTTGATTTCCTCTGCTACGTTTTCAGCGGCGTCCTCGGTATCCACTCGATCGCGCTCACTGTTCATGTATTGTCTGTCAACTGCATTGCATGTCTTACCCGGATCCACTTCTTTCTCCTAAATGACTCAAGGATATCTGCTGCTGATGTTTGTTCCATGATCCATTGAGCTCGCTTTCTATCTCATAACGTTGCATATACAATTTTTTTCGATTGCATGCTCTGTGCTGTTTAATTCTGTCTCGAGTTGTTTTGTTGCCCTCCAGGTCTCTGCACAAATTCTAGCGCCGGGAGAAAGGAAGAATGCAGTGATTATTCGCAATTTTTGCTTTAGAGACTGTGGTAAGCCTCCTGTCAGAATCTAGTAATGTTTTGTGGCGTTAGCTACACTGCCCGAGCTGGAGCAGTTTCGCGTGCGTGTCCGAGAGCCGTGCTGCGCATGCGCGAGGAGCAGTGATGTCACACAGCTGACGCATCGGAGCCACCGCCTCCGCGCAATCCGCCGCCGCCGCCGCGCGCGCCTCCCCGATCTGCGCATTCCAGAGGAGTGGCGTCATAACCGCGGCAGACGCACTGGCGCCGGCGCGCGCGCATGCTGTGCGCCTCCTCAACTCATATACTATTACGAGTTAGCGGCCAAAGATCGCCCCACCAGGTATGGTACAGGACGATAGTGCGGCATCAATTGTGGCACTTAAGGGTTTAAGTGACAGAGATCCTGCTTCAGAAATGTGCGTTTAGTCTGCCCTGAGAAAATCGATTTAACGTGTCCGAATCTTGGCCCACTACAGAGCCCTTACTCTAGAAATCATTTCCTTTTGCTGTAGGTTATCGTGTCCCGTTCCAACGATGTACTATATCCCAAATTGCCAGGTTTATCGTTAAATTCACACGTAATTTTCAATATCACACGTTTACAACGATAGTGATACAATAAGTCACAAAGTGTCAGTGCTTTTAATGTTAGGAGAGCACACAGGTATTACCGCTCAAAATGTTACCTTCTTTTTGCCTTAAACGCGGAGATCGGCGCTTGGTGCTTCTTTTTCTTTCACTGTTGTCGTCGCATTCTGTGGCTTCGTTTCATAGTAAGAGAGAGAGAATACATTATTCACTACATAATAATGAATATATTACTACGTATAGGGGAGATATCTTCTCTCACTAGCACAAAATAGAAAATGGACACTATATATACGAAGTCGGAAAATTTATTGGATAAAAGTGTCAGGAGAGCACTCTGAAATAGACGCGTTCACTGAGCGTCACAAAACGTAGCCCACAACGCAAATGCTAAGAATTATCCGTCTAATTTGGAGGAATGGTGGGTCTAGCTAATAGGTGGTAACAGGGTGTGAGCTATAACGCTACACTGAGATCGATGGACGCAGTGACACACACGAGGACCAGAGCTAACTTCGAAATTAGGTAATTATACCGGAGAAGGAAGATAAATAGTCGAGAGTCCTGCGAAAGGTAGAGGTATCGATTAAACGATAGGGCGCAGGAGAATCCCTGTGGATGCTTCAAGTTGAAGTGACCTTCGCACCTGGGCTGGGCGATGAATAAAATAAGGGCGGGGAGCATGCTCCAAGCTTTCGCCTCCAGTGGTAACATCAAACATGGGACACCACCGTTACACGTACAGCGCAGAACAGCTGATCCTACTAAATATTTTAAGAAAGGTTGAAGTACGGCCAGACCTATCGAAAAATTACAACCATTGGGTGACGGAATACAAGTTTCGAGCCTCCCAGCGGTAGTCGCTAGACGATGCCAAAAAAAGAAAAAAAAAAGGAGAAAAGGTTCTATTTGACATGCATTCATTCTTCACATGTCTGCCAGCAAATTCCTCTGGGAAAAGAAAGCCTTTAACTCATTGTCTGAAATCACTTCGTGTAGACGATCATTTTGGCATAGTGCACTGCTTCCGCTGTCTACTAACCTCAGAAGACAATAACTTAACCGCTGAAAAAATGTATCCCGGCAACGCTGGCAACGATATCTTCCCCGAAAACGAGCTAAAATAGGTCAAACGAGCTAAAATAAAGGAAGTGGTATAGTAACCGTCTTCTGATAACGCTTTAAGAGTGAAGCAGGAAAATTATTAGTAAACCAATAACTAACGAGAAAGCCGGAAACACTGACACGCACAAAGAGAGGAAAATTGCGAAATACTGAGTTATTAACTAGAAGAGAAATGCAGTTTGCTAACCTGCACTGGGGAAGAGGTAAGAGAAGATAGAAAACTTAAAAGGATGAGAGAGACTGGTAGCCACTCAACACACACACACACATGCGCGCGCGCGCACGCACGGCAGTCTCACAGCCGTTTTATGCGGCCGGTCGCTCGCACAAATTTGTCCGGCGCCTTCGCGGCGGTCTGAGGCTACATTGTTTCGGCATTGCAATATGGTTTGTCCGACAGTGGGTGATCGTCGAAGCGTGCCAATTCTGCTGCGACAGTTTGCTTTCCGAACTATAGGTAGAACATATAGCTAGGGCACAGTATGTATGCTATGGTTCTTGGTTGCCAAAGTGGTCAGAGGCCGTGCTGTCAGTCATTGGGATATGGCAAGCAAAACTGTTTGTACACTATGCCATAGGCGGCAGGGAATTGTCACCTCGGATCGGTGTTGTCTAGAAGGTGCTTGACGGAAACACTGGCTTGTGAGCGAAGCACACCACAGGAAACGGGTCATTTTTATTGATTTATTTATGAAATGCCAAATATTTCTTGGCTTAATTTGTATGGTAGGCTATAAATGTATGATGTACATTATTGATTGAACTTTGCGTAACTACACGTCCGTATACTCCACGATTAAGGATACTGCAATCGCGCACGTTCATCGGCACCTTACAGGGTGCATTGCCTCCAGTATCAGGCCGTACACCAGACGGCCGGCGTAAAGAGCTCCGCTCTCGAAACGAGGAAGGATCGCCGTTTCCCTCGCTTGCGACTGAAATGTAGACATAACAAGCACACAGACGCCCATACAACTTACTAAGTGGTAGGGGGGTATCGAACACGGGCCCACCAGATGCCAAGCAAGCAAGCTACTACTAGGCTACAGCGCCTCCTCCTACAAGGTGTGTAGAGTGACTAAGCCTATGGCACCTGAAATTGTAATGAGGAAGAATAAGGAACGCATCAGGAATAATGTTTGTCTTGTTATAAGCTGCGGGGTCACGTCTGTGCTGGTTACCATTCCCGAAGTCTCTCAATATTCCTTCAGCTACCCTGTTTTACACGATGTTAAGAAACTTTCTAAAGCAGCGAATATCCGCGTGGGTTTTTCTGCCCCTAACAACCGCATGAGTATTTGCAGGCTCACTAATACAAATAGGAAGGCTCTGCCCGTGTATGATAAGATTCAGAGACAAGAGTTTTCTGACTGCGTAAAAGAGGTCGTATATCGCTTTGCATTCACCTTTGCAAGTGCTATGTCAGCCAGACAGACAATTGCTTAAATGTCAGGCTACGTGGGCGTTGCTATAATGCTAAAAACTGTATACAGGCAGTGAATTTTCTCCGCTGCACTCCAAGTCATGCGGCTGTAAGCCATGTATAGACGACTGTGTCATTTTATCTCGTAGCCGTAATCAGCTTACGAGAGAAATCATCGAAGCAAAAACTATGTTGAGCCTTGGTGATTCGTGTGTAAGCTCTCCTTTGTTATCCCTATCAAGGAGTGAATTGAAATATCTCGGACTGCCGCCACATATGCCACCTGATTATTTCTTCTTTGTGGTGGTTCTGCGTACTCCTGCTTTAGGTGCGTTGCTTTGTTGATGTCATTGCACAGGTTCGCCGAGTGTATAACTGGTGGTTAGGGTCACGAAATAAACTATCACTTGGAGGTTAGCGTTGTCCTGTAGTAGTCCTGTTCTCTGGAATACGCCTTCCTCCTCCTTTTTTTCTTTTTAGGTTCATTTTGAGCAGCGTTATCAAATACCGACTCGCCCAAACTGCTACGCTTTTATAATGATAAGAGCTTGCACCTATACCTTTCGCTTTTGCGGCCTGTTCATTACTGCGGTCTGCGAGCGTCATCGATGCTTCGTTCGCAGCGCGTTTGAAGATGTGTTAATGTCACTGCGTGCAAGTGCTTGGTCACGTGCTATATTTTCAAATCTCACGCACTGTTTTAGAATCCTGAAGGAAATTAAAACAGTGTGCCTAATAGCTTCCAAATACGTTATGTGCACAAGGTTTCCAATGAACATTTTGCATTTAAAGCAACAATTTAAAAGTTGGTGAACTCACTAATAATAGCTTATTTTCCGACGTCATCTAAAAGAATATTCCGAGATGAAGATAACAATAAATATATAAATTCGGTTGAATCCTCCTAACGTGCGCGTGCGTATTCTGAAATCTTGGTGCGAGTTAACTGAAACACTCTCTATGGGCAGGCGTTTGTTGGGGGATGGAGGAGGGGGGAGGGGAGGGCGAGGGAGATAAGGAATATAACGCGAAACAGTCATTGTTGGCCTTGTCCGTGACAATGTTCCTACGTGTGGCCGAGTGAAAAGAAAGTGAAGACGGAAAGAGGGGAGGTCAGAAGGGCGCGGTGGAGCAGTGTGTATCTCCTTTAATCAGCCCGTGCATATAGAGAGGTCAAAATCACAATAGACGGTGCCCTCCGAGCTGTTGCTGGTCGTGAAAACCAGTGCCTCGCGAGTGATTTGTGGCGGTCGTCTCAATAACCACCGGCATCCCCGCATCTGCGCGCTATAGGCTTCAGCACGCACTCTCTTAAAGGAGTACTGACACGGTTTTTCGGCGGCTCAAAATGTACATTTTTCGTTTTCTAGCCATGTATTATTAACGCCCTCCGCACACGGAAGCCATGAAATACGTACAAAATATTTTAGTTTGGTTTTAAACTTTTCGTCGCCCAGCACTGCACGCCAGCCCCAGTGCAATGGACACTACGATGAGGTATGAGCACAGTCTATAAAAACCGCCGAAATCGCTGTCAGAGTCACTGGACGACCATGAAATTGTCGTTGTTTGCGTGCCCCGCGTGTAATTGCACCACAGACGACAGAGTTGCACCGACACTATCACGAATTTCTGTCCCTACGTGAAGCAGGCAGGGCATAGTATTATTTTTTTTACACGTAATTTATATCCGCCCACCACCAATCTTTCTGTCCCTACGTGACTCAGACTTCGTCCGACGATGTTGATACGCCACTAGGAAACCGCCCCCTCGAAATCAAAACCGAAAGTGGGCTTTTAAGGAAGCCGTATTAAAAAGTACAGTCATTGTCTTGCGAGGCACCATCATAATACTCTTTTTGGGGTTCCCCACGCCAGTGCTTTCATTTACAGCAATAATACGAGAATGTCAAAAATTCTTGTCAGTACTCCTTTAAAATGAGCGACAAACAACCTGTTGGGGCTTGCTTATTTCTTTTGGCGCAATTTATCGTGCCTGCCCTTACAAAAATGCCATACATGGCGATGTCAGGAGCTGAGCATATGTGGCTATTTATGGCATGCGCCCGCATGTGGCCGTGTTTGCCTAAATCTTGATAGAAGCATACATGACAATAAAATACGAACTAGAGGAACGGCATGTAAGACTCTGATGCGTATTGGACAAATACGGCCACATACGGACACGTGCCATATATAGCCAGATATGCATATATGGCCATATACACATGTGCGGCAATGTATATGGCAGGCGTCCATATGTGGCCGGGTGTCAATTAAATGGGAACCATTTCTTGGCGAAGTCACTTTGACCGTATCTATCTGCCTGTCTCAGGGCTCTCGTGGAGGTCTCGTTCACCTGGCATACACCAACCTTTGCTTGGTAGAGTGCAAATGCATGGCGAATGTGAATGATTGCCTTTTGCATCACTAAAGACACAGACTTATTGTGTACGTCATGATTAACTATAGTGCAATCACCCGTAGTGCTCGAACTATGGTATCCGGTTTGAATCTTATAGAGCCAATGTTAGTAAAAGACCAACTAAAACAGACATTTCACGTATCACTGGAATTAACTTAAAAAAGAAAAGCATAGCATTTACCGTAGCTTGTTATTGAAATGTCGATAAACAAGCACTCGGAGAGAGACAAACTCTCTGTGATCTCCTAAGGCAACCTATCAAGCGCCAAGGGGCAGTCCGGGCCCCTACAGGTGCCAAGCAAGCACGCTACGACCCCTTTACGGCGCCTCCTCCCACATATGTAGCAAATGAACCCATTTAGCCACCGTTTATCATTATAGTGCTTCTGTCACCTCAACGGCGCTTATAGTACGCGTTAGGCGCTGTCATAGCAGTGTAATAAGCAATAAATGCGTTCTGCTATCACTCGGTGTGCTCTTGTCCAAATCTGCTCGATTTTAGGTATGGTTCCGCAAACGACGCTAGTGAAACGTGCGTTAACTCATCGTAGCACACACATACACAAAACATATGTCCGTTAACTTACGTGAATGCCAGCGTTGCGTCGTACCATGAGCCGTCGACGTTCCTGGTTGGCCCGCGTGAAACGTACGCCAACTCGTGTATTTTGTACAAAAACGTCCATCAGGGGGCTTGGCCGGGTGTGGGAATTGTTCGGTCTCAGAAAATATGAAAGATCCCACGAATTGTAGGAATCGACGTCATGCGAAGAAGCTAGCGAGGAATTAACTCATGCCAAATCTGCCATTCTGCCAAGCATTACGACTAGGATTATCGTTTGTGTTCCAAATGAGCACAGGCGACACAACCACGACTGCTGATGCGATAGGTTTATTTACCGTACGTGAAACGCTGGAAGAACCGCCGTGAACGAGTGGCAGCATGCTTGCCTGACACCTCGGTGTCGCGGGTCCGATTTCTACCGAACTAACGAGTGGGCAGGTTCACGCTTAGCCTTGTTTGTTCGCTTGCTATGTCTACATTTAAGTAAAAGGTACAAAAAAAAAGGTGTGTCTCTCTCTTGACTATAACCAGCGTAAAGTGTGTTCTCATGAAGTTATTATGTGGTTGGTCATTGATTAACATGAGCTGTGATGTTAAAATTCAACCAGCTATGTGCATGCCCGCATTACCCGAGCGGAGCACTACGACTACGGCTATGAGCCACACGTCATTTTAGTGTCGACTGGGACGTACGTGCCGAATACGCCATTTTAGCGACGTCATCAGTTATTCATGTTCACCATACATTGATACCGGGCCATCAAAATCCTGGTATGCCCGATATGAAAGAGCCGACCGTGAGAGCGCCATGACGGAGGCGGCTGGGTGGACAGATACTCCTACGTAACGGGAATGTATATCCCGTAACAATACCGTAACAGTATCCCGTAATAATACGGTCAAAGTTGGTCGAGCTTTCCAAGGAATCCTTCGCGTCCGAACTTCCCACCCGGAATTCTAACCCGAAGTTTCCTGAGCACTGCATAACCATCGTGTCCCCTTACTTTCCGCCTTCTTTTTTCTTTTAGGGGCGAAGCTCCTTAAGGTTTGGGTCTGTCCGTCCGTTGTAGTAGCGTGTTACCTACTAGGAACGCGCTACTACTAGGAGGGCGCGTGTGGGAGGCGCGCCCTCGGCGCGCGAGCTCTCTCACTCTTCCATCTGCTGTCTTGCGAGAGAGAGAGACAGAGAGAGCGAAAGGCGCGCGTTGACTGGAAACGCTCTTTCTTCGATGAACGCGCTACCAGTCGCAAAGAAGGAGAACGCGCCCTCACCCGCGAGAGACAAAGTTGACGCAGGCAGCGTCTTCTAGCGAGTTTCTTGATTGAAAAAAATTACAGCATATCCACGGAGTGAATGATGATGAGTGGGCGAAGCTCGGTATGTGCATCGTAGATCGTGCCGAGTTCCGGATTAATTTAGTTAACGCGCATGCTACGAATCCTCACGGTTCAACTATGCACAATGCACAAGTGAAGTCTCCGACCGGCACTTCATTTCAAGTCAAGATCCAGTGTATATATATATATATATATATATATATATATGGGTTTTGCCGGTGAACGGTTCTCCAGCGCGAGCGCCAGGTGCCACGCACGCGCCGAGGGCGAGCGCGTGGCACCTGGCGCTCGCCCTCGCCGCGTGCGTGCCCTCCAGCAGGCACGCGCCGGTGGCTACCTACTACTAACTACTACTACTACTACTACTACTACTACTACTACTACTACATACATCGGGGACGCACGAAATGGCTGCTAATGGGGAATGAGAGACAGAAGAATTCGGCTTTGAGTTAACGCGCACGCTGCGAATTTTTTATTGTTCAACAACGCACAGGCGAAATCTCCCACCGGCACCACCTTGGAGGTCAAAGCGTAAGACTGGTTACGCACTACTACGACTACGACGAGGGACGAACGGGTGCCGCTTTAAGGAGCTTCGCCCCTAAAATACCGACTGCTCGCGCTGGAGAACCGTTCACCGGCCACCCATATATTGTTACGGGGAAGAAAGACTCTGGTTAATATATATTCACACGCTTTGTACAGTGGACAAAACGCAGGCATACAAGATGGAGCCCCGTCCGCGCGAACATCAGCGAACGTCGTCTTCCTCGGTGCTGTCTCCATTGTCTTCTACCGCAGCGCTCCGTCGCAATATATATATAGGCACTGGATCTTGACTTGCAATGAAGTGCCGGTGGGAGATTTCACTTGTGCGTAGTTGAACCATAAGGATTCGTAGCGTGCGCGTTAACTAAATTAATCCGGAACTCGGCACGATCTACGATGAACCTCCGGAGCTTCGCCCACTCATCATCATTCACTCCGTGGATATGCTGTGATTTTTTTTTTCGCATATTACATTCACCGGTCCTATAGCACCCTTGAGACTCACCGTAATATTCTGCAGATCCCACGCATTGTGGGAATCGGTGTCATCCGAAGCAGGCTGCGAGAATATTGCCTATCACGAGTTATTTGGCATTCAGCCAAGTGTTGCGCTAATATGAACGTCTGAGCAAGGTGAATGAGTGGCTGTATATTATATGCACAACGCGCGCTAACCAGAAACGTCGACAGCACCATAACGACTGTATGAAACTGCGTATCACGTTAGTCAACGGACGTCTGCATTGTCGAGGAGAAGCATGCGTTATGATGAGCTGATGTGGTTGTCGTAAGAATCGTTCTTTGAAGTATTCTTACAACTTCTCCACTAGATTTGTTCAAGAAAGGCAATGGTTGGCTGTAGAGATTGCTCTTCCAGAGTTTGGGAACAGACGTGCCTGGACGTGAAATAGAACTCTAAGTGAAGGAGTACGCAATTACGGCGTGGCGTAATAGTGATCGATTCCTTTTTTATTATGTTTTAAACTTCCTGATAATTTGATCATAATTTGACCTTGCTCGCTTTGCACTGCTGTGTGGAAGTAAAGCAGCAGCGCCTAGTATACTATAGCTGAATGACATTTGGCTATTTCTTCACAGCGTTGTCAGTTGAACACTCCCAAGCGTGCGCAGAGCACGCACCGGACTAAAAGCATAAACTGGTCTTCGCTTCATGCTCTCTCATTGCTCCTTTGTTGGTCTTATTCCGTGCCTGATTTTCCTCCCCCTATTCTTCCTCCTCCACTGTCATCTATTTCAGCTTTATCTTGTTATTCGTCGCCGTCTGCTTCATCTTTTACTACTTTTTCGCCGTGTCCTTTCTCCTTCATCGTCATCGCGCCTTGTTCCTGTCCTTCCTCTTGTTCTTCGACATTGTATCCTGCCTCTTTTTTCTTTTACTTCGTTGCTCATTTTTCCTCCCTTTAACCGAGCGCAGTTTACAACTCTAAAAGAAATACTCGCTCATGTCTAGAATATGGCACTCTCCATGAATCCCTAGATGGCGACGACATCGCAGAGAGCGGAAGACGGAGAGAGAGAGAGAGGGAGAGACGGGGAAGAGCAGAGAGTGAAAGACGGAGGAGAGAGAGGAGGAGAAGCAGGAATAAAATATGGCTGAGTTATAAAGGTTCTGACAGCACTCAGCTAAATCTAGCTTACGCTGCCACTGTGCTGCGTCCTCTTCGCGGGGCCTGAAGATTTTTCTCATTGTGAGAGATAGTGGTTACGAACACTGGTGGCGGCAGCCGTGGCCGACGTCACTTACGGGTGTTTGTTAATTAGAGAAATGCCACTAACTTGTTTGCTTTGTGCCTCGGGTAGCGGTTGGTTGTTGTGCTGCATTTCCATGTCTGTGTATACTACATTTCCTTGTGTCAATTTAAAATGTAGTTACCACGCTAAAATTTATTCTTTAACAAAATGTGTATTTTGAACCTGCGTACTTCTTTCTATTGCAGGTAAGTAACGGGAAGCACACCACCACTTGTTCCGACGGAATATTGATTAGAAAGGTGACGCCATTCCTCGAGGTCCTGCAACGGCGCTACTTCAGTAGCTATTCCGGTAATGCACTTTCTTATTGTTAGACGCTTCTCAAAAAAAAAAAAAAAGATTTTTTTTTGTCACCGGCATGCCAGAAAAATGGTGAAACAAAAAAATTCGCCGTCGGCATATCAAGAGTTCCCTCTTGTAACACTAAGTATTTTTTCTTTTAATTGACATAAGTTGTTCGCGTTCAACAAGACAGGTACTCAAGTTTACTCTTAGAAGCGTAGCACTACGCGTGGCTACGTGAAAATTTAAATCGTATGAAAAAGATGGCTCCCCTGCGTTCTATTATAGCAATGTCAGATAAAATAGTCGTAAAATTAAGGTTAATAAAGTTTATCGCGGAAGCTTAAATGATTTGAAAACGCATTCTAGCCATATGTGGCTGCATTCAAGTTGCTGGTATCGGGGTCAGACTTCAGTCGTTCCATAAAGAGGGTCGCTAATGTCGTTAGACTACTTATCTAGACGGATAATGTTTGATAGGCTACAGGTTCGCTGTGTTGCTGTAAAGAGTACGTATTTCGGCGTTGCTGCTACGAAAGCCAAGAAAAGGAAGGTCAAATATTATCTGTATTCATTTGTCTGTCTATGGTGTTTTTATCTATTTTTACCTCGTGTGAAAATGAAAGCATTGGCCTAGATGCCTTCTTGCTCTTTGGTTATCATAGTAATCATTGCCCCAATTCCTGTAGAACAGACTTGGCACTTAATGGAATGGCTGTAATAAATTGCTTTATGTTCCAATCAATAGTGCAATTGGATTACTCAATTGGTGTGGTAATGAGTAATGTAATGAACAACTTCAAGCGAGTAATTTCACGATAATCATTTGTTACCATCCTAATTACTCTGTACTGAGGGATAGCACCTCCGCTTTCCTATGGCATAAGATGTTCACCGAAAAAGGAATGAAAGGTAACACAGGCAAGGTAATCCGAGTGGCAGGCTCCCAGAAATCCAGAAAATAAGCGTAACAACGGAGATGGAAGCTTGGAATAATGTTCACAGAAGGCCACTACCCTGGAAACTCCAGTCAGGTGGCGTCGACGACGGCTCCGCACTTTGGTGACTGTCGGGTCCACTGAACAACTTCATGCAGAGGTATCATACGCATAGCGATGTCCCACCAAGCGAGAGGGCTTTTTCTTTATACAAAACTGCGATAGGCTCCGTGGCCCCCCTGCTATCCAACCATTCTTTGATGAAGAATGGTTGGATGGCACGCAAGCTTCGAGAAAGGTTAGAGAGGCGTGTCAATAACACAAGAACAAATTGTCACCGCGATGACAATGCGCATATGCTGAAAACAAAGTACAAATGAGTCAGCGCATGAGTGATGAACTTTTGGGAAGTTGTCGATGGATTCGCCCTTGCGCTGTCAGTCGATAGATTCCTGTCAATCGATAGGGGAGAGCAAATGTTTGCACAGGGAGCAATAGTAGCCACCGAGATTTACTGGCACTATGGTGAGGTCACTAGAAAAAAAGCTCGGTCGCATAGGTGGGGATGGTGGATACCCGCTGTGACAATGACATGCACTCGTAAGAACTGGCAACCGTCAAGTTTTACTGGAGTCGGCACCTATTGGAACCTGCGCTGTTTGCTGTTGCGCTGCTATGTCGCCAGTCCTACACGCCTCGAAAGCTTAAAGGGACCCTGCAATAGTTTTGAACATAGGAAGAAAAAAGAAACACGGCATATTAATGGCGGAGGCTCCAGTGAACATGTCCGCCTAATGTTATTGCACAAAACGGAGCAGGGAATTTGCAATTTGGTTTCAAAATACAGCTGGAAAGCGCCAACTCTTCTTTCAGCAAAACACGCTATAACCGGCAGGGATCCACTACGAAATAATTGGGAGAACTAGTACTGGCGGATTCCCAGCTGAAGCTGCAGGATTGCGCAAGCGAGAGTGCGGTCAAAAAAACAAGAAAATGTTCTCGTAAACTGCGCGGCAGGCAGGACACATGAAAGAACGAAAGACATACTGCGCTTGTCTGTGTTTCGTTCTTTCTTGTGTACCTTCGGCCACGCAGTTTACGTGAAGACGTACCAGTACCAACTCGCTCACATTTCAACGCTAAAGAAAATAGAGAGTTTTAGCAGCGGCGGCTTTCCGTACGGTAAGTACGGTAGTGCCGTACCGTCGTGGTTGGCACGTAGAAAATTGAGGTTCTGAGGGCTTCACCAGCAAGTTTTATCATTCGACGACCTTTCCGTACTCACCGAGCAACTAGTGCAGGTCCTTCCGACTAAAATAGACGCGTGCCGACCATGACGGTACGGTATTACCGCCGCTGCCGTACGGTAAACCGGCGCTGCTAAAACTCTATTTCGTTCAAGGTCACGACGCGCGCTGGCGCGGATTCTTGCCCTTTTTCCCCCTGCCCTGTGTATAGCCACCAGTGCGCTAGTCGCAACGAAAGGACACTGAACGCGTTCAAACAGTAGAATTCGCCTGCATCTTGACGCTGTAAGTCCATGAATACCTAAGGGATGTGACAAAAGTTTTGCGGCGGTCGATTTGTAGGATAATAACCTCTTTAACTAATGTCACTCGAGATTTACCGAGAACAGTGTTACAGGGCACTCGAAACGTTCAAGTCAATGTAGCTAAGAGGTATGCTATTGGAGTTTTCAGATATCACTCACGATATGTGGTAAAGCAATGAGAAAAAACATGCAGCCTGCACTAAGTCGCGCAGGGCTAGATCACAGCGAAGATGGGCGATAGTCCTCATGCCATACAACCATTCTTCAGCAAAGAAATGCCACGCAACCTTCGAGAAATGTTAGAGAGGCGTGTCAGTAACACAGGAAGAAGTTGTCACCGCGATAATTTAGGGGCTAATCTAAATGTACGTGTGCTGTAAAGAAAGTACAAGTGAGTCAGTGCATGAGTGATGAACTTTTGGGAAGTTGTTGGATTCGCCCTTGCGCTGCCAATAGATAGTTTCCTGGTTAGCTCAAGAGGCAGAGTGAGCGCCCTGGACAGGCACTGGTCTCGGGTTTCAACCAGGGACGAATTTTTCGGTTGTCGACGTGATCGTGGCTATAACGTCGCGGGCGTAGAACTTCCCTGTACTTGTTGTTATCTCGATTTGACCGGGGCTACGCCTAGGTAGATCCTTTGTAGAACTCGTTATAGCTTAGTAGAACTTGACTATTCTTAGCTCTACTTGACTAAACTCCACTATACTACTAAAATATACTGAGTTCTACAAACGCTATACCTAGACGTAGATCCGGTCGAATCGAGATAACACCCAGTATGGTCAAGTTCAACCACGACGACGTTATAGCAACGATCAGCAGACTATTGACGAGCTTCGCTGTGACCTGGCCTTGCGCGACCTAGTGCAAGCTGCGTGGTCTTTTAACGCGACAGCGTTAAAGAGCTTGTTTCGCAGAAATTCCGGTGTCGGCTTCGTTGGCTGTGAGCGGAAAATCACCGTTGTCCGTGAGGGAAAGTTCGAGATGGCGCATCGCCACTTTGTACTTTGGCCGTTACATTGCAGTAAATCCCAATGTCAACTCCACGAGCAAAGACATACGATAACAAGCGTGCTGTCATGACAATTACGTGGCTAGGCGACTGAAGAGCATGGCAAGCGAAAGAGCGCGATAAGAATGGACCCACGCATCGCTATCGCGTCGAACTCTTAATGTGAAGCTTAACGGTTCTACAACTTCTTTCTTCTGCTTCAACATACGCGCCAGCCAGCTGTTTTCCAGTGGTAGTGGGCTGAGGTCATGTCCGCAAGAGAAGAAAGTAGCCAACCGGAAGCTTTGTGGTTAACCTCCCTTCCTTTCCGTTTCCTTCCTTCGCCTTTCCTTCGTCCTTCAATAGTACTGATAGCCCTGAAGCAGCCAGGGTTATTCAGTTCGCTCAGAAACTCACCAATAATTTAAAATAACCGAATGAACGATGTGTTCAAACGGAAACTGGAACGGGTACACGCTTCGCACAGTGTATGCGATGACGTCACAGCCTCCCCGCCATCAGAAATATCGAGCTGGTGCCAGAAAAATGAAAGTAGTGGCGCCATCCAACGATGTACTGAGCTCTTCTGAACTTGACTGCGGCGATTTTAGCACTGAAGTATCGCCGTTTTGCTTTAGACGGCCCGGCTGCTCAAGTAGGCAGCGATGCAGGTAATGACGACAAAAGCACAAAAAATTTCTAAAAATTTTTAAAATTCTTTTTCAGAAAGGCTAAATGACTTGCAACCGCCTCGCTTGTCCTAACATAGTGCAGTACTGAGGAGAACATATACTGAAAATTTAATTGAGATCAGTGGAAAACGAAGAATTGCCGGAGTTGTCCTTCAGTCGGTTAGCGTGCTAGCATCGCAGTACGCATGTGTGTTGTTCGAATGCGCAGCCAGAGGAGAAATTTTTGTTTTCGCAGAAAGGAGCACTTTGCTAGGCTTTCGCGGTAGCACAAGTTACAGCCTACACAAGCTCCTCATGCATAAATATCACTGCGGTTTTACGTGGCAAAAGCAGTATAGTATTAGACATTGTTGATGTTAGTGGAAAGAAGAAGCGTGGAGAAGGAAGACGATGTTTTGCGACGGTCGCTACGTGGTTTTCTTGGCTAGGTACATTTGCTTCTTAAAAAATTACTCTATCTCCCGCTAAAGGGGGCCATGAGCCGATGCGAAGCAGCACGGGGGGTGCACACCGCGTTTGCATCGGTTTGACGCTAGCAGATGCTGCCTGCGTCAGCGTTGTCTCGCGGGCGAGGACGCGTTTCAAAGAAAGCGTTTCCATAGTCAATGCGCGCCGTTCGGAGAGGAGAGGAGGAAGTGCCTGAGAGGAGAGGAGACAAGGAGAGGAGGGGGAGGAGAATGCGCATGCGCAGTGCGGGTGTGGACACCACACGGCGGAGGGAGGGTCCAGGGAGGGACGGACAAAGTCCCCGCCATAAGCTGCATCGCATCTAAAAATCCCTCATACCGCTGCATCCCTTACTGCGCAATGTCAGTGCACGTTAAAGAACCCCCAGGTGGACGAAATTTCCACAACGGCGTTTCTCATAATCATAGCCGGTTTTGGGACGTAAAACTCCAGAAATCAATCATTGAACCGCTGCATGGCCCGTCACAAATTTAGCGAAGGCGCGGGATATGGCTAATCGAACAACGGAAGCACTGCGCGGCTTTCGCCGCGGCCGCCTCCTTTCTGGACTCCCGAAGCACACTCTCTGTTGCTTCGGGGGCAGCTCCTGTGGGTTATTTTACTCTATGAGGTTGGCGATGGGCTATAGTATCATACCCGCCATATACGATCCTTTAACGTCTATAGCAAAGGCATCAGCCTCTGAAATATGCATCTCAAATGTGCGCATTGTCTGTGAACTTGCTTACTTCACCAGGGCACCTTACTAGAAACGCCTCTTCTATTGCGTGTGATTGACACGAACATTGCTCTTTTTTTTCTCAGCAGAAGTTTGCCTCTACAATGCAAATTATTTACGCCGCCTCGGAAGGGGTTGGATGCATGCATGCTTCCTCATGCAGCGTCGGAATATGTCACACTTGTATAGCTGCCGCGCCTGCGGAGCCGCAAGGAAAAAGTACCCTGAACGAACCCTAGGCGCTTGTGCTCTTATTCAGCGTTATCATGTCGTCGGAGAGTGGTTAACTGGCTGGACTCGAGTCCAAAGTTCCCCGACTATGCCCGCATCCGTCGACCACGTGGAAGGCAACACGCCTGTTGACGATGCTCTAAAAGCAATTTAGAGGCGCCTAAAAGGAATCATTGCTCGAAAAAAATTAAAACACACAGGAAGAACAAAGTTGACAGAAGGAGCACAAACATTCAAGAAAGCACGGGGACAACGCAAGGCTCTACGCCTTTGAATGTAAAGGTCATCGTAATACGAGATAAGGGTCGCTTGCAGATAAAACGCTAAATAGGCCTACGAAGCTGTCTACCGAAACCCCTGCTTAGTTTTTAAAGCCAAGTTCATTCCTTTCCATGGCGTATGCATGGGAAATGCATGGTATATGCGCTGCCACAGTACTTTGTAATATATTTTTAGAAGCCCTGAGCCATGAGTTTCGTGGTCAAGGGGTGCTTAATTGCCTTCAAGTATGCGGACTATCTTCCGTTTGTTATTTATAGAGGAAGCATCATGTCCCACTTTGATAGTGAGCTTATTTTAGACATTTTCAGACAACATGGTTCGGTGTTTACCCACGAAGTCACGTCTAACGGTTCATTGCATTTTTTAGACCTCAGGTTGCAGGTTTGCCCGCAGTATGTCTCTTGGCAATACGCCACAAGAGTGCAGAAAGGACTCCTTCCTTATAACTCAGCGCATTCAAAAATAGTCAACAGGCCGATAGCAAGTTCTTGCCTAAATTCAGGTCTAACCAAGTCATGGCCGCTTGTCGAGCATCAGAGCTTCCAGAGCAATATAAGCAGGCTGCTTTGAGCCGGTTTTCCCTAGGAGATGATCACAGCTGTAGCTGATAAACTTCTCAAGAAAGTAAAAAAAAAAGAAAGAAAAGCCTGGCATTTGCTCTGAGCTCATGATTCTCGAGAGCGTCATGGTTGAGCCATATGTGTACAAAGCCGGCCACAATATTAAAAATGTTGCAAACGGATATGGCGTTTTTCTGCATCTTATAGATTGGCTGGGTTATGCCCAAGGCCCAAGGCACGAACGGAGGACGAAAAAGTGGCAGTGGCAAAAAAAGAAACATGGCGAAACGTCCGGGAAGTGTGCCAAAGGAGTGGTTCACGTAATTCCGTTGAAATTGGGTGGTCATACGTGGGCCAGACGAGTTGCTATGTCAACGAACGCATAGGGACACATGCGGTGTCACTTAAGAAGATAGAAGGAACTCACTTGCCAGCTCACTTGAGTTCATTTTTGGGCTGCGAGCCAGCGCTCAAAAGAGCCCATATTCCCGGCACGTGCAAGGACAAGCTGGGATGGGAGTTGTAGGGAGCACTTATCATTGAGGATTGGCGATGACTGCGTGAGTGCCACATCTGTTACATTGTATGGCTCGGAAGCCAATACTCCGCGTCACATGTGTTGATGTTATGATAGCCGCGAGTGTATATCCTAATCTCCACCCCCTTTCGTTCTCTCTTTCACCGGGCCCTCTTTCACCCTATATTGAAGGCGTTTCGACAATGCTTACATTACAAGCGTTCAAGGGCAGTAAACTATGTAGCTGAAAGTTTGCGCTCATTAGGTACACATTGTCTTTCTTGTGTGTCCGACCGTTTTGCGCAATGATTCCGTTTAGAGACATGCACCAACTCGCCCGACGAGAAGCCTTTATACAAGTAATTCTGCGATGGCCAGTGTGCGATAAAGTTTAGAAAAGGTATAGCTCTAAGTTGCGGCTGCGCTGCAAACTTCACAGGCGCAGCTGCATTTGCGTAGCGCGAAATGCAAAGATAGATAGATAGACAAATAGATAGATAGATAGATAGATAGATAGATAGATAGATAGATAGATAGATAGATAGATAGATAGATAGATAGATATGTCTTGGGTTGTGCCGAAGGAATAAACGGACCAGTGCTTGCACTCGGCCCACTATACAGACACCCTTCTCCTTAGCCAGCTTCGATGCTGCAAAGGCTTTCACGGCGTGGAACTAGCTCGATTCGTTTTACATCACTTTTCATCACATTCTTCGTTTCCCAAGTTCAGGCTAGCAGGAAGCATACGTGCCTCGTGCACCTCCCTCGCTCCCTTCCTTGTTTTATTTTTTTGCTTGTTTCTACCTCTCTTAGCAGCATTCATATTTGCTATCCACAAATCGTACACCACATAGGGTACTTGTCCAGTGTTTCTTTAAAACAGCGCCCCATGTGTGGTGCTTTGTGACCATCTTATACAAATTCCATTGCGTTGTTACCACTTCGAATATATTATAGGCTCTACGCTATACGAACAGCACTGGACCATGCTCAGGGCGGCGGTATAGCCCAGTAAATGAAATGTACTGCGCGCCGTATTCACAAACGGTAAATTTGAAAGGACAGCGGTAAATTGCAGTATCTGTCGTGTCATACTGTACAGCATCCTACTGAATAAAAAAGAAGCAGTGCAGCACGATGTACTTTATGTTCATTGCTTTGTATATTACTTACTGAGCCACTTTGGAGCTGCGTGAATGCATGCGCTTATTCCTTGCTTTAGCGAGGAGCTCAAACCCTAATGTGCAGCTTTCCAGGGAGCGCGAAAATTCCCGCCTTATCTTCGTGTTCCACACAAAGGCGTTAAAGTTATTTCCCTCCCTGCACAGGGATTTGCGAGAGCGGACAGCGAAATCACGCGTCATTCATACAACAAAGAACGAGGCGTGCTTTTTTTTTTTGTTTCAGAAGCTCTTACATTCCCCTTTCAACAGATCTTGAAGATAGCGATCCACTTGCAAATGCGGTTTTTCTTTCTTTAGTTTCACTTCCATAAGATGACAAAAATAAAAATAAAATATGAAAGCACTGGAATAAATCGTCGCTAAGGACATTAATTCAATCGCGCGTTTCCTGTCTTTCCTGGTATTGCCAGCGTGGCCTCATTTGCTCAGAAGAATAACGTAGATGTAAACTTTCTTTATTAGAAAGTGGAAAGTGGACATTAGTCTTTGGTCATTCGTCATCAGCGATATTGTTTTCATGTAATCTATCTCGAAAGGTAATATTGCCTGAAGCGGCGCTCCTGCGGCTTTTTTCCCTCATGCACTTCCATAGACCATTTCTGTGCACGTGTGAGTAATCAGATATCAATAAATCAAATCGTCGAATGCCGTTCATAAACGGCTGCACATCACAATGCGCTTCGCGGTAGGCGGTTACCGTGGAAGCGCATTGTGGCGTTCAGCTATAGTATCTCTGCTGTGTGATTTCACCTATCAAATCCAGTGTTGTTCCAGAGCTCGGAATTACTTTATGAAAAAATTCACAGCATATCCACGGAGTGAATGATGATGAGTGGGCGAAGCTCCGGAGGTTCATCGTAGATCGTGCCGAGTTCCGGATTAATTTAGTTAACGCGCACGCTACGAATCCTTATGGTTCAACTACGCACAAGTGAGATCGCCCACCGGCACTTCATTGCAAGTGAAGATGCAGTGCCTATATATATATATATATATATATATATATATATATATATATATATATATATATATATATATATATATATATATATATACGGGTGGCCGGTGAACGGTTCTCCAGCGCGAGCAGGTCGGTATTTTTCAATCAAGAAACTCGCTAGAAGACGCTGCCTGCGTCAAGCTTGTCTCTAGCGGGTGAGGGCGCGTTCTCCTTCTTTGCGAGCGGGTAGCACGTTTATCGAAGAAAGAGCGTTTCCATAGTCAACGCGCGCCTTTCGCTCTCTCTGTCTCTCTCTCTCTCTCACACAAGACAGCAGATGGAAGAGTGAGAGAGCTCGCGCCGAGGGCGCGCCTCCCAGACGTAGCATCGTCCGCCGCGGTGGTGTAGTGGTTACGGTACTCGGCTGCCACCCAAAAAACGCGGGTTCGATCCCGGCCGCGGCGGTCGCATTTTCGATGGAGGCGAAAATGCCAGAGGCCTGCTTACTGTGCGTTGTCAGTGCACGTTAAAGAACCCCAGGTGGTCTAAATTTCCGGAGCCCTCCACTACGGCCTTTCTCTCCTGTCTCTTTCACTCCCTTTCCCCTACCCCTACGGACCGTGCTCCCTACATGGGCTGCAGAAATTAGCGTCCCTTCCTAACCGAACCACAATCAATCATCAATCATCATCATCAGACGTAGCATCATTCATTCTTTGAAGGTAACGCGCTACTAGGAACAACGGACGGACAGACCCAAACCTTAAGGAGCTTCGCCCCTAAAAAGGACAGTTATTTTTCCTTCCAAAACAACGATATCATAATGAGACTGGCGGTGTTGTGGGTCTGCTGACTTGATTGGATCAGCGGAACCGTCGAATTAATAATGGCGCACTAGCGAAGCGATGTGAAGCCTTTGTTGTTGAGATCGCGGTTGCGCGCCTGCACAGCATCCTGTTGGTCTGACAACGACCGCCGGCACGGCGCTTGCGATAAACCCTGACTGAACTTTTCGCGTCGCGGCTAGAATCGACCGAAGTCGTCCCAGTATGCTTCGGCGGATTTGTCTGGGCGTCGCTTTACTCGACGCAACGCAAACCTCATCGGTCGTGCTGACAGCTCAAGCTGCGAACAATGCGAAGGGTGCGAAATACTATAATCTGCGGGGGCTGCGGTGACAGCAGCGCGAGCGTGTCCTAACGATGGCTCGCAATCAGCTGCATGATGGCTTCGGCCCAGCTGCATGGTGTTATCGGAGCGCCGTGCATACGCAGAGGTTATTTTGCACTGACCTTTGGTTCCTAGACACACCCCTGTATCCTAAACGCCTTTTTGTGAGCTATCACCTTTCCTAATCACCTTTCCACCCGCCCCACTGAGCATCTTCGTGAAGTGTACTTAAACCATGCGCCCAAGAAAAACTTTCACCTTTGAAAAAGGCTGGTTTATATGTATATATAAAGCTTTAATTTCATGTTTCTTTTTATCCTCTAACTGTGTAGGTATTCATGTTTTCTGCCCCTGCTGTTCGGACTCACATTAGGGTCTGCGGTATTGTACAGATAAATGTAAATGGAATATGTAAATATAAATTAGAGTGAATGCGGCAGAAGCTACTTCCTCAAGTGCTTTGTGATCTCATTTTATGTAGTGATACGAGCGGTGCATAGCGTGGTGCTGGCTCGGGGTTGGTTGCCTCGATACGTAGACCTGAGAATCCGAAAACGTCATTGCAGTGCTTGATTTCCAGTCTCAGTTGACTTAGTGTTGTGTGCTGTGTCGCGGACTCAGCGGTGATCTCGCAGTATAAGATTGAGGATGGCAGAAGTTATTTCATCAAATGATTTGTGATCTCATTTTATGTAGTGAACGGAGTGATGTGTTGCGTGGTACTAGCTCCTAATCATGTAACTGAACATTGTGTCCCGTGTCGCTGGCTAAGCCAAATTGTTTTCTGAGGGAACGTTAGAAACAAATAAATCTGATTCACCTGTGTCGTTTCTCATTTCATTTGCTCTGCATAATTCAGCATTGTGTCTGTTTAGCTGTCAGAACCAAATGTGACTTTTGATACAGCAGTGATACAGTCTGATACAGTCTGATACAGTCTTAGTGCTCTACTGGCCGTTTCGTTGACGGGATGTTTACGAAATTGGCGTCACAACATGACTGCACAACGAGCATAAATGACAGGTCATAACATGAAAATCGTGACATGCATGTCATGAGCGACATGATTTACATGCCACGCGTTTCGTTAACGGGATGTATACGAAAATTGGCATGCCACAACAGGACTGCATGACGAACATAAATGACAGGTCATAACATGAAAATCGTGACATGCATGTCATGAGCGACATGATTTACATGCGACGGTCTTGGCGCTCTCCTGGCCGTTTCGTCAATGGGATGTATACGAAAATCGGTATGGGACAACAAGACTGCATGACGATCATAAATGTCGGGTCATAACATGAAAATTGTCACATGCATATCATGAGCGGCATGATTTACATGCCACACGTTTCGTTAATGGGATGTATACCAAAATTGCTATGGCACAACACGACTGCATGACTATCATAAATGACAGGTCATAACGTTAGAATCATGACATGCGTGTATGAGCGGCGTGGTTTACATGCCATAGTCATGGTTCTCTTGCGGCCGTTGTCAGCTAGTTGTTGTCACACAACAGTAAGGATGGGCGAAATGTTGTCATGTTTTCTACCTTGAATGCGCTATCTCGAATCCACAGCACATGCGCGTGCATATTACTATTGCAGGAGTAGCTCTTAAAAGAGCTACTTATATAGGTGGCATAAACACAAGGCAAACAGTACCTATATAGCTTCAGTCGAGCACATCTCTAAGTAAGAACTTGATTTGATGCACAATATGAATGCTGATGTGTTGCAAAAGCCGAATTTGATTTCAGTGTTGCTTTCATGTCTTGACACGCACTGTAGCAGCTGGCCGTGTCAGTGCAATCCAGCTGCTGAAATATCACCACCGCAAAGTGCAGCTTATTCACGACGCGTGAGACAACGCTTCGTGAGACACTGAAATGAAAATTACAGTTGCAGAAGTATGTGGAATCTTTGTAATCATAGACTCAATTGCAATATCAAAGCGCTTCCCTATTTGCATATATTCACAGAGTATTTTTGCACGAAACAACCACTGAAAGCACACCTCCGACAAAAAAACAGGCGACAAGAACATACCACTTGCAAGCAACACGTTTAACATTTCAATCTCAGCGCTAATCATAAGATAATCATAAGATAGAATCAATCAGATAATCATAAGATAGCAAAGACGGCATATTAAATAACATAACGCAGCTAAGCTACACCCCACGCCTATTCACGGTAAAATAGCGCGAAAAATCAGCTTCTTCTATTTGGCGAATTGATCACAACTTGTGCGAATATGCTTGCGCCCGGCATAAACGTGGCACACATGGCTCGACGTATATTCTAGCGTAATGATGAACGCGACGTTGCGCTGTTTGCGTTTCGCTCCGTACATAACTCCATCGCGTTAACGTCGTGCACTAAGCACAACAGTCATATTTACAACATACTGAGAAATAAACGCGAGGTTATCGCCACCTACCGCAGTCGGTGTCCAATAACAAAACGTGAGTGGCAACGTACACTACGCACGGGCAGGAGGGTCAAAACGGTAGAACGAACAGCACCTCGCGCTCAAGACCAAAACGCCCGCACAGGATGATGACGACCGCTTTGTATCACACAGCTTTTTGAAGCACCGAATAGCGGCGCAGTCATTTCGCATTCCAGTACTTGCAGTGACTGTTGTATGCCGGCAATGCCCGCGCTCACGCAGCAGGCGAAACACCAAAGCGATTGTCGTTGCCGAGCGTGTCAACAAGTTCATTTCCCGCAACACGCGAAGAGCAGAACACTATGGGATACGACTTAACGGCACTAAAGTCACCCTTAAAGAGCACAGCGATGCCGACGGGCAGACGCCAACAGCGGAGGCGGCCATTTTGGCAGTAGTCCTGAAGCGCGGAAGAACACGCTCTTTGATTGCTCTCGTGCGCGCGGCACGGAGGGGGTGTGCCGCGACGTCATGTCAACAAAGTGACGCCATCAGCTGGAGGGGACCCTTTGACGGGAAATGCGGCTTTTTTCTTGTACCACGAGCATTCAAGAGTACACAGAAGAGACAGAAGCGTATACTACATTTACAGGCTGCCGTTATCTCTGCAGAATGCCTGCCAGTATCCCACGAGGCATGTGCCTTCTGGTCGAGACGTTTATTCGATAACACCAGCATCGTGTCTAGATCATCTCACAGGTGATAGAAGCTATTAAGATAAAGAAACTGGGAGACACGTGCGTAAGCATGCCGTTTGTGAGGTTTTCAGACAAAGATATCGTTTTCCTATTAGGACCCGTCTTGCCCCCGTAGCGGTAAGCATGGCCACGTGTAGCTTTTGTGTGTTGCAGTTTATGCAGTGGTCCAAAAAAAGTTTAGGTTGTTAGTGCGCTCCGTGCTCTTGTCGTGTCGATTCATATGCATATAACGTTTTGGCACTCTTTCATTGTGTAGCTATGTCCCTTCTTCCATCTCTTTTTGTAGCAAAGTGGCCCTATAATGGCATGCCCGTATACAACGGCTCGTAACATCACTTCCGGCGACTGGGCGCAGCCTCGACGCGTTCTAAAATAATTCAGCGCTTCTGACACTTTCAGCCGGGACACTAGCACATCATTAAAATACGTATAAGGAAAATACGGGCGATATTGGAGCGATATTTTAAGGCAGTCAACATCGTTGAGCTTACGGAGAACTTTGTGGTGCTTACGGAGAACACATTGACGCGCACGGAAAGCTGTGATTCTCTCGAACTTGCGCTATTTAAAACAGGTATTTCGTTACATTCGATAAAAGTACGTTCTGTCGCCATTAGCCGGGGCCGAATCGCCAAAATGAGAAGGCAAGTGATATCAAATTTAGTAATAGCGCTCCATTGGATACCTTCGTTTGCATTTTGCTGCCACTAGCAGCGAAAGAGTAAACGCCTTTGCCAATGAAGCGCTTTCACTACAGAAGTCGTGTCAACACTCGTTAATCGATAAAAACTTGTATACAGGACTTGTGGCAGCCTTTGTAATACCTAATTAGCGTCCAATGAACATGACTCCACACCACGAAGCAGGGCCAGTTTGTCGCTGCCGAAGAAATTTTGACTCTATGGCCCAAATGTTGTCATTACGAATTTGTAAAACAACATTACCGGTTCTGTTCTTGCGTAAGCTGCCATTAATACGGGGGTGTGAGCAGAGCACAATGAGCGCAGCATTACACCATGGCCTATTGCGTCTCTACTCCTGCGAAATAGAACTTACATTCCCTTTGGCATGTCGTCATTACATTTTCTTTGTCAAGGGGGAATGTGTTCATAGAAGAGCATGTACCTGTATTGTTTTTTAGGGCGGGCGAATGGGGGCTACTAGTATTTTATATGAACCAGGGGCCGCAGACTAGTCTTATGTTTTCAGCCTACGGTGTGGAAGACATTACTGTTTTGTAGAAACATGAGTCCGTATCACAGTTATTTTATCAAATTTAGAAAACAAGCCAATCCAACACTGTCAAGAATGCTTCATTTAAACCTCTCCGTATATCCGTTCGCTAATTTAGGCTCTACGAATGTAATATATATGTAGTAAACGAATATGTTTATAGTATGTCGAGGGTAAATAAATACCGGCACTCTTCCAGCGAGGCGGGAGCCTGTCTTCGATTAGCTTACACAAGGATGAGACAGAATGCCGCGACATCTCTCACGTAGACCGACACGTATACCCGTTTGACGGGTAGATGGCGTTGATTGATGATGATTGATTGATTTGTGGTGTTTAACGTCCCAAAACCAGCTGTGATTATGAGAGACGCTGTAGTAGAGGGCTCCGGAAATTTCGACCACCTGGGGTTCTTTAACGTGCACTGACATGGGGTAGATGGCGTTAACATTCCCGAGCGTGGGCAGAAGGACCATTGTGGGTTTCTTTTTCGCCTCAGTGCTCTCCTTCGGTTGATAGTTATTGCTGCAAACTATTCTCTGATGTCAGTGCCTTTTCCGTGCCTAATCTTTGCTTTTTCTTTATCAGTGCTTTTCTTTGCCTTAGCGTACGGGCCTCTAAAAAAAGGTATTTATTGTAGGTGCGATTACCACCCGCAGTGATTCGATTGCGAAGACGGCGAAGTGCTTAATTAATTAAGCTTATATATGAAGTTCTAGCGACGTGGCATCAGTACCTGTAAGCATTTTCTTCCCGTTCACATTTGTTCTGGGTAAACCCTCTTCGGAGGTCATCTGCGATACGTTATGCACCCGGTGAGCAACTTAGGCTTCGAAATACTCAGTGCCTTATGTTTTTTAAAGTGGAGGACACAACTGACAACACAAAATACCCATGTTCATCTAGACTAATCCATGCATTTTGATAAAGGAAGTTTCAACGCAGCGATATTTGTTTTGTGTGACGTCCGGTACGGTGTCCAACAAGTCTTTACATCGATATGTTCATGGGGCAGGAACACTTTAGAATTTGCTGGGCACTACTGGGGAGCCACACTGTTGCGGTATCAACAGCCCCTAAAAACATACGGCTCCTAGTTCTCCCAGGTGAAATGCTCGACTATCCGCTGCAGTTTCTTTACGATACGGGCTAGCGTTGTGCAGATACGGCATTTCTGTGTTATCTATTTTATAGCAGCGAACAAGGATGGAAAGGTCCGACACGGACACTGCGCTAACTTCTGATAATTTTTCTTATTCGAAGCGGCAAAGAATGCATACGTCTGTACGTATGCAGCGAAAGCAGGCACATTTGTACAAAAGAGTACGTTTAGCACATCATAGGTGCTGTGTGCGTCTGTAAAAATGCACCTACGTGTGTTCCTCTTCTGTTCTCAATATGCATGCCTACCGCTTCAAAAAATAACACATGCTGTTGAAAGTTTGCACTGAGCCCACGTCCGTCTTTTCTGCTTTTATTCACGTGTGCGCTACCAAAGTTACCGCGAAATACCAACACGCGCAAGATTTCGCTCTTTCCATTTGAAATTTCCCTGTTACTTTTCCTGCTTTTGCCGACATTTTGTAACGTCACTTTTTTGGTGTTCGGCGGGGGTATATACCGGTTTTTAAAACGATGATGATGATAATCGTGATGATGATGATGAATATGGTTCGGTTTAGGAAAGGACGCTAATTTCTGCAGTCCATGTCGAGAGCACGGCTAAGTGTCCGTAGGGGAAGGGGAAAGGGACTGAAAGAGATAGGAAGGAGAGAAAGGCCGTAGTGGAGGGCTCCGGCAATTTTGAGCCCCTGATGTTTAACGTGCACTGACAACACATAAAGCGAAATCTTTACTTGCCTAGTCGAGCGAGTTTCGCCGTGTATCTCCGCTTGGCCTTGAAGCGAAGAACAGACACCGCGTGAATAGAGACGCTCTGCCGCCGTGCGTATGCGTGTGTGTGTGTGTGGGGGGGGGGGGGGGGGATGAGGGCGTGGGTGCATATGCGCGCTGCTGCTCCGACGGCTGTCGCTGCTGGCTACCGCTACCTCGCTTGCCGTAACCAAGTGACTCACCGCTCTCTCCGATCTCTCTTTGCCACGTCGGTTAGCGGGTTAGCGCTTCAGTCGCTCCTGTTCAGCAGCCATTGTGGCATGGTCGCGCCATGGAAGTAGTGAGAGAGGACGCTCGTCCCCCTGTGCGTGTTCGCAGTTGTGTGCGCGTTCGCAGCGGGGAAAACGGCAAGCTGCGTCGGACCACCCCGCGGATGTAACAGTCCTGGCGTAATAGACCTGGTGTTTCAGAGATAGTCGATAGGCTCGACTTACTATGGGGCCAAGATTAAAACGGCGGCAAACTACTTTACCGGCCATAGAACAGTATTTCTTTCCGTAAAACCAAACCGTGAATAAACCATGGAAACAGTGCAAAACATGTGGTTATGTACGTGAGCACAACTTGGCTTAACACAGCGCAAGTTTTCGCTTGCACAGCCGGCCCTAGCTGAGCTAAGCCGCAGCCATTTTTTTCTCTCTAATACAACCAGAGTGAGATATACAGCTCTGATAATCTTTTAGCAGACAAGTGTGTGTCACTTATCTCGATTCCATCTTCTAGGGCCGTGCAAACAGGTTGAATTGAAGCGAAAAAAAGAATAATAATATAAGACCTGCGGAAGGAGTATGAAGCCCACTTGACGGCTCCCGAGTTATAAATAGCGTCCCATCAAAAAATAAAAAAAGAGCGACACAAGAACGAATATAGAGCAACCTGATTGAGTACGCTATCATATTTCTTGGCAGCGCCTCCGGAATATATTTCCTATGCGTTCAGGGGAAAGCACCAAACGAGAACTTATAAAACGGGGCGGTGGTGCCATATATTGATAGTGATGCGTATACTCCCTGAAAGCTGCGGGCAGAAAGGCAAGGTTATGGGTGGCGTCTCAAGGCCGCCCCGCCGTAAAGAGTGGAAGCGATGAAGCGCATCTTCTCACGCCAGTGCCGCCTTTCTTCGCCACACCTCTCCCTCTTAGCTTCCTCTCCTCTCATCTTGCCAAGCGCGTGAGCGCTCCAATACTCTGTGATCGTCTACGCGCTCTCCAACTCTCTCCCTACCCCTCGCCTGAGTGTATTTGCCGTGTTCGTCGCGTTTCAGACATGAAATGGCAGTTATTTATTATTTCACCACTGACCTTTCCTCGGTTGCACGTGATCGACAACCGTTTCATTTTGCGCAGCGTTGGAAGCTAGTTGGAAAAAGTTAGAGGCCGCCTATGGAGACCTCCCGCACGCTGTGCAGGCAGAAGAACCCGATTTTGTGAGCTTCATTGCGGGCAACGATGAAACATGAAAAGATATCGGCCTCGCAATCACTTTTGTTTTGGTTCCTTAGGAGCATCTCGAAAGTATGTGCCTCCCTTTGCAATCCACAGAAGCGGTCCTATGTGAAACCTCTCAGGAAAATGAAAGCTGTAGAGTAACGAGGGAAAACGCGACGAATGACGCGAGAACACTTCTCGTGTGGAGAGAGGCATGCATTCCATGATGGTTTTTGCGGCTTAGGTTTTTTGATCACCCTTGGCACGTAGCGAGTCGCATGGGGAACGCACCCTTATTCAACCCCGAAGAAAACTATGCCCAATCGCCGAGTCAAAGGTGGTATGTTCGAAATTCTAGATTTTTTTTTACCATTGTAATTTTGATTTTTTTTACCATTGACAGAGAAAGTAATGAAAGCTTTGAAAGAGATGCAAGCGGAACAGGCACCCGCTGAGGATCAGATAACAGCATATCTCTTGAAGGATGGTGGACAGATTATACCGGAAAAACTGCCTGTATACGCAATGCCTAATGACTACGAGCATACCGGAATCTCGGAATAATGCGAACATCCTCCTAATCCACAAGGAAGGCGACACGAAGGAATTGAAAAATTATAGGCCGATTACCTTACTGTCAGTCGTTTACAAGGTATTTACCAAGGTAATCCCTAACAGAATTGGTGCCACCTTAGATTTCAGTCGACCTAACGAACAGGCAGGTTTTCGTAAAGGCTACTCAACAGTAGACCATATTCACACTATCAATCAGGTGATAGAGAAATGCGCGAAGTATAACGAACGCCTATATATAGCCTCCGTAGATTACGAGAAAGCATTGGACTCGGTGCATACTTCAGCAGTCACGCAGGCATTGCGGAATCGGAGCGTAGAGGAGCACTACGTAAGACTACTGGAAGCCATCTACAACGGCCCCACAGCCAACATAGTCCTCCATAAGGAGAGCAGCCAAATACCTTTAAGGAAGGGCGTAAGACAAGGGACACACTCTCTGCAATGTTATTCACAGCGCGTTTACAAGAAATATTTAGAACACTGGATTGGGAACAGGTGGGAACCTCAGCAACCTCAGAATTGCTGATTACATTGCCTCGCTGAGTAACTCGGAGGATGAATTACAAAGCATGATTACTGATCTACACAGGCACAGTGCAACAGTGGGCTTGAAAATTAATATGCAGAAAACTAAAGTAATGTTCAATAGCGATTTGAGATAGCTGGCGAGGAATTGGAGGTAGTGAATATGTGTACTTAGGCCAGGTAGTGACCCCTGATCCGAATCATGAGGCTGAGATAATTAGGAGGATAAGGATGGGGTAGAGCGCACTCGGTAATCATGGTCAGATAATGAAGGTAGCTTACTATTGTATCTGAAAAGCAAAGTTTACAACAGCTGCATCTTAGCGGTACTCACCTACGGGGCAGAAACTTGGAGGCTAACTAAGAGGGTTCAGCTTAAATCAAGGGCGACGCAGATAACTATGGAACAGAAAATGGTAGGAGTAACCTTAAGGGACAAGAAGAGAGCGAAATGGGTTAGGGAACAAAGGAGCGGTAGGGACATATTAATAGAAATTAAGAAGAAGAAATGGGCGTGGGCGGGCCACGTAATGCGAATAAAAGGCAACCGTCAGTCATGAAGGGTAACAGCGGATTCATATGGAGAAGGCAAGCGTGGCAGGGGGCGGCAGATTCTTAGGAGGGCAGATGAGATCGGGAAGTTGGCGGCGATAAATTGGGCCCAGTTAGGAGAGAACAGGGAAAATTGGATATCTGTGGGAGAGGCCTTTGCCCTGCAGTGGCATAGACAGACTGATGATTGTTTGATTGATTGTTCATTTAATAATGGTAGCAGGCGAAATGGCTGGTTGCGGTTGTAAATCAGGCAATTCACGTAATGTGAAGGACGACGCTAACGACCTGGGCTGCCGTAATGTTAGCAGTTACTTAGGAACTTCGGGTCGTCGTAAATTGCATTCAAAATGGACGTGCCCTTTGAGATCACTGATCTCGATTCGCGAAGAAAATATTTGTCCTAACGTGTTTCGTTAATTTTACAGCGTAAGCTGTTATGAGATCACCACAAGGGCCATTTTTGCACCGTAGTTGTCCGCCGCCGCCACCGCCGGTGTCCGTAACCGCTATCGCCAAATTTGAGAAAAAATTCACAGCATATCCACGGAGTGAATGATGATGAGGGGGGAAGCTCGGGATGTTCATCATAGATCGTGCCGAGTTCCGGATTAATTTAGTTAACGCGCACGCCACGAATCTGGTTCAACTACGCACAAGTGAAATCTCCCACCGGCACTTCATTGCAAGTGAAGATCCTCTCCAGCGCGAGCAGTCGGTATTTCTCAATCAAGAAATTCGCTAGAAGACGCTGCTTGCGCCAACGTTGTCTCTCGCGGGTAAGGGCGCGTTCTCCTTCTTTGCGAGCTGGTAGAGCGTTCATCTAAGAAAGAGCGTTTCCATAGTCAACGCGCGCCTTTCGCTCTCTCTCTGTCTCTCTTTCTCTCACAAGACAGCAGATGGAAGAGTGAGATAGCTCGCGCGTCGGGAGGCACGCGCCGAGGGCGAGCGCGAGCCTCCCGGCGTTGCATGGCGTTGCATGTTATTTTGAGGGGTGTAGGTTACACGATATGACGCGTGACAACCGACCTACAGCTTAAGTAGCTTCGCCGCTAAAAATAACCAGCACCGAGGAGGATTCAAACCACGCCCTCTGCGTGGATTCCAACCCACACCCTCTGCGTGGCAGTCGAGCATTCTACCACTGAGCTACGCTTGTGCTCGAAAAAAATCTTCGCTAAATGACCTGCACAAGTACTACGTCTGCCGAGGAATCGCATTAACAAATGTAATGTTACGTGGCAGAATAATAATACGCCCCTACACATCACGGAAAGCGGATTGCAGAACGAGTGCGAGGAATCATTTCAAAGAACACAGGGGCGCATACTTCGTAGCTGTGCACCCATTACAGAGGCATCATAAGCATCATCATTATGAAACAATCTTCAACATTTCCGTCATCATTATTACGAAGCACTGCCCTTCGAAGCAGTTTTGTCGTATCGTGCCATGCATCACGCTGCAGGCGACGTGCACAGCCCCGCCAGCGACCTGACTTGGCTCTTCGATATACGTGATGGTTTCTCCTCGTAAGGTGCGGACCGCTGCTGAAGAAGCGAGTCGCAGAGCTACGCGCGCGGCTGCAGCAAGGCAACGCCGGGCACAGCAGACAGCTGTGCACGCTGTGCACGACGCCGGGCCGAGAGTTCGGTTCGTTCTTGGGAAAACGACGTCAAGAGACTCTCTAAGATGTGCACTTATATAGATTTCCACGTTACCATACCGCAGTAATTATGGCGTAGTGGGTACTTCCCTACTTGGTGAAGTGATAAGAGTTGTGGCGCAGCGGATACCTACGACCTCTACTTACACTAGTTTCATCAAGAGTTTAAAATGGCCTCTAAAAAGGTCGCTCCTCTAGCCTCCCTTACAAAAATGCCTGTTGACATTGAGTAGACCACCTATGAACTTTCTATTGACTGTACTGACAGTCTACAGACATTTACACTGTAGTAACACTTGTTCGTAGAACGTCTACAGACCTACTACTTACTTCTGTATAAAGAATTTTTTAGCTAGAACGTCTAAGGACTTCTCTCTTACCTCTGTATAAAAAATATTCTAACTACACTGTCGAAAGGCTCCCTACTAACTTTTGTAAAAAGAATATTCTAACTACACTGTCTAAAGGCTTCCTACTTACTTTTGTATAAAGAATTTTTTAGTCATCACATATAAATACTTCCCTCTTAATTCTGTATAAAGAACCTTTTAAATACATCGTCAAATGGCTTTGTTCTTCCTTCTATATAAAGACTATTTTAAATGCACCGTCAAACTGATTCAGTCTTATTATTGTATAAATAATTTAAGCACACCATCAAATTACTTCCTTCGGAATTTCGCATAAAGAACTTTCTTTATCTAAAAGTGAGAAGTCGTAGAACGTTTAACCTGTACACTGAGCGATTCTTTGATATTTCCCGCAGGACATGTTGATGATTGCAGCTGCACTTGCCTGAACACAAAGTATATGTCGCCTACAAGTGCACCAGAGCTAACTTGTTCGCCACGCGTAGTGTAAGCTGCTTTTGCACTTAAAAATAACATGAGAGATGTTAATCAATTTTCCATTTGTCAAGATAACTAGTATAATTGAGACAGCCCGCAAGCACTGTTCTAGTGGGCACTTCTAACGTCTTTCCAGACTTTCAGCTTCACGTATACTTTCTTTTTTTCTGCAGTTCAAACTAACAGATGACACACTTCTTTGATACGGCCGCCTTGCACAAAGATTCAAAGACCAGCACTCACACCAAAAGGGTCCGAGCTGACCCCGAAACGTTAGGTTTTTTGCGTTTCAGGTAAAAAAAAAAGAAACGAAGCAGGGGCCTACGCTGGTGGCATCTCGTTTCAACACTAACATTAGTTTGCTTAACCAGACAGATTTGTGGCAGCTGTTAACGTTTAATATGTGCTTTGCTCGCTGGCAAAAAAAGAAAAACAACGTAAAACAGCAACAATAGCTCATCTTGCTACCAGCACGGAGCAGTGAATTGCTATCGCACATAAGCTGGTACAATCTCATAATGAGTTAATTGCGCGGCTTTCATATTTCTCTATTTCCCGCAGATTCCCTTTCATAACAATCTGCCACATAAAAGCCCTTGTGGATATTATGTTTAAAGCTTTGTGCAGGCTCATTTTTTCCCGAGCATTTGCTTTGTGGCTCGCACGCTCATAAAATACACGGCTAGCTGCCTTCCTTGTGTGTGCGCGTAAGTATGAACACATGCGTGTAGCCGTCAAGCGTGGCAAGCACACTTGTTTCGAAGATGTCAAATAATTCTGCCTTCTCAAAGTTTGACCAGGCGGAATTATAGTGATAGCAGCAGTAGCAGTAATACTGCATGTGAAGCAAAAGAAAAAAAAAACGCGCATCGAATACTTCGCGGATGTCAGTTTTACTCAGCAATGGTAAAACCAAGGTCCTTCAAAACGACCTTCCAAACCGTGCCGAAAGGCACGCCACGCTGTCACATGCTGCGTGAACAAAATTCCTGAACCAGTACTACTAGTTTTCAAGGAGGAGCAAGTCCGGCAGCACCCCCTTCCCCCCCCCCCCCCCCCCCCCCCGATGCGGTTCCTCGAATATCCATTGTGCCAAAGCTCTCCGTCCACTGTTGGCGCGCAGCGAGGAAAGGGGTGTTGAGAGAGGGAGAACGGCGTGCATGTGCTGTGTCACCGGTCTGGCAGTTTTGCTTGGACATGCCGTGTGTCGGGGATGCTAGCCCAAGCCGTTGAGTTTTTCGACACGTGTGAGCTCTTGGATATATTCTTCGATATGTGTGAGTGCCTGGATATTAGTGACCCAAAACTATGTGGTGTTGCCGAAGGGCGAAGCTATTAGGATGTGCTTTAGGCAAGAAAACGGACACCCGGTACAAGCCCTCCACTGTTTTAAGCCAAGATCGCTGCAACCTGCATACACCAAAGACAAGGCCAAGTAGTAACTACATCTGCGTCTCGTTGGACTTTTGTTATATCTTCTGACCAGTCATGAACTATTTCCAGTCTTGTATGTTCTGTTAGTGTGATGCGCTTGAATATTTTCTTTTGCTCACACATTTCTATTTGTTGTCGATCGAAGAGGCTTATGTGGTAAGTTTTCCTGCATAATTATTCGTATAATTCTCTTCGTTGATATACCTTCAGCCTAGCAGTGTGCACGCGTGTACCTCGGAATGCTGATTTATATGTGCGAAGCCTATCTGACAGCACATATTGTTTATGATACAATGCCACGTGTCTGCGGTTGGTAGTAAATTACTACTGGAATGAATTTTCAAGTTAAATGACAGTCTTTTCTTATTTCCTTTTTATCAATTAATGAACTTTCTTATAGTTGAAATACTCGTGAACAAATAATACTTCTATGCGAATGTGTTTGTGAGGCTAAATCAGATCTGCTTATTTTAATAATCTATTTATCTAGCCGCCTTATGCTAAGTAGAGGCTGCATTACGTTGCCTATTTTAATGTTTACTACCTGATGCTCTTGTCTATTGTTTCTACTGCTGTGTACCAATTAAGGATAATAAATTATTTATTTTGCTACTTCTTCGTATCGTATTTTGCTTACGCTTGGTTGGACAACTCGTTCACACATATCGACAGAAGCTGTCACGGGGTAACATATGTCGGTATAGACCATTCTGAGAATGTGAACAGTGTGTCCATGAACATGCCTCACTAGATATATTAACCAATTGTTAAAAGGGTATACTGAGACAAATGTTTGTAGATGATCCACAGAAAGTCTAAAAACATTTTGGCAGTATGTTCCTAGGGCGTCAAAAGACAAATGTTCATAGGGCACTGGTAGAAAGTAAGCAGACAGCCTATGAACACGCGTCTATGTACTGTTGGTGGCCAATTGTTTCCAGAACACCAACAAGCAGTCAGTAAAGAAGTACACAGACCTTTGCTAGACACCCTGTAGGTTGTTGGTAGGTTCTAATAACAATTGTCTTTAGATATGTTTCTAGGGTGTCAAAAGAAAAAGGACTATAGGATGTTAATATGAAGTCAGCAGACACCCTAGAAACAGGTGTCTGTTGAAAGTTGGTGGCCAATTGCAGGCAGGGTGCCCACAGGAAGTTGGTATAGAAGTACGTAGACTGTTGCTAGACAGTCTGTTAATTGTTGGTATGTTCTAGTAACAATTGTCTGTAGACATTTAATTTAATGCTACTAGAAATTTTTGTAAGGGCTATGCTGTCACTGTCCTGCGGTTCCGCGCAGGCCTGGCTCTTTTTGCCTTCATATTGGCCATTGGCTTCATAAACGTCTATATCTATTCCTCTCCCGTTAAATACATCCAATCGTCTCTGCGACCGCCATAGCCGTCACGTTGGTGTAGTGGTTACGGTGCTTGGCTGCCATCCGAAAAACTCGTGTTCGATTCCATCCGCGGCGGTGGAGAAGAAAATGCCAGAGGCCCGTGTACTGTGCGTTGCCAGTGAAAGTTAAAGAACCCCAGGTGGTCAAAATTTCCGGAGCCCTCCACTACGGCTTTCCTCTCCTCTGCTCTTTCAGTCCATCTCCCTTGCCCCTGCGGACGCTTTGCCGTGCCCCATATGGGCCCCCATATGCCTCCCCATATGGGCTGCAGAAATTAGCGTTCTTTCCTAAAACCGAACCACAATCATTGCCAAGGCACGGTCATCTCCGCCGAACGGGCGACGCCTTTGCGACAGTCGAGCGCACAGAAAGGTCAAAGGATTAGTCCGACAGCAAGCCGCCGCTCTGAAAATGCTCTAAGATCCCACGGTTTCCTCTGAAAGTAGTGTAAGGTCCCACGGTTCTCTCCAAAAATGCTCTATGGTCCCGCAGTAAAGGAACCTGTCACCCGTCATGTCCCCGCTACTGTGCAGCTGTGGTAGCGGCACTGCCATTACCGACCGTTGGCGTCGCGGGAACAAAGTCGCCGCCCTTACTGCGTACTGCGTGAATGCGAAGACGTTTCTACAGCAAAGCCATCCTCTAGGCCGCCGTCGCCTAATCGTCCCGTCGATCTACCGCCGAACGTAACTAGAAAAGAGGTTCAACGCTGAAATATTCCTGCACGCCTATCTTTTGCGTTCGTGAAGCCCATTCAGCAGTAAGATCACCAAACATTTTCGAAGGCATCATGGCTGCGTTACTCAATTTCGTTACACGATCAAGTATTGAAGACGCATGCAGTTTCTCGCATGAGCGTTAGTAATGTCCTGCGTTGTCTTCTGCGCCTGTATTTTAACGGCATGGAGGCATCGTTTGAATGAAACTGTGCATCCCAATGGACGTTGCCTGCAGAGCGAGCATCATTACTGCAGCCTTGTTCCAATGCACTCTTCGCACTTCTTGCATTCTTCCAAGGGAGAGATTTATTGCACTTCGTCTTCTTAATTTTCTTTTCGTAACACTTTGCATATAGATGATTATACGCATTGACTAGATTATCTTCAGCTTCAATATGTTTATAGTAGAACGGCCATATCGCAAAACTGCAGAAACGCTGCTATAGGGACATTTCAATTTTATACGTTACGACTAGAAAAAGAATGAAGAGCGCGATTAGACTGCGATGTACTGTAGCGGACATTTGGCCACCTGAGTTCCGTACAACTGTGATCTCTGAAACACACCACGCATTTCTTGAAATTCAAGATATGCTGTAATATTATTAAAAGAAAATTCTGTGAATGTCGCCTTTGTCGTTTCATTGCTGCTCGAATACACATTATTCCTCCCGTTAATGACGCCGTTATGGCGATTCAATTGTTCTTGCTATTTGCTTTTTCCGCTGACCCTACGGAACGCGAGCTAAAGTAATGCATACAGCGTTAGTCAGTCTGGTCATTTAGGAACAGCCCCTCGGTGATGGCTTTCAGCGCAACGAAAAGAAGGCAATATTACTCGTCCTTGTGCCTTAACAGGACGAAATGACGGCATCCCGCAATTAAGCGGTAGTAGCGTTCGCTCCTGCGATGGATGGGCTCGCCCTTTTAGTTTACGTACGGACATTTTACTGACATGTAAAAACACGATCTCTCTTCTCTGCACTTTAGGCTCCATTATTTTATTGCTAGTGTTCTGAAACGAAAAAGTTCTTTATTTAAAATTTACACAGAAATCAGCGTCATTTTGTTGACACTATGCACGTCTTTCCTCTATTTCAATACCGGTCGCGGCCGTCACATTGTGGTTGGAGGCAAATAGTGGGGTATCAGTGCATATTAACGAACCACGAGCTATTATTATTATTATTATTTTAAGAAGAAGAAGAAGAAGAAGAAGTAACGTTTCCACTATACGAGGCGCCCAATAGGCAGCGCTATATATAGCGCACAATTTCAATTTCTCAGTCTTCTTATAGCGCAGCAACATGGCACTGGCAGAATTGGGCATGATGGTCGAAAGAGCCTTTTCTAAACGTATAGGCTAACTCCCAGTCTATGCACGGGCCACCAAATTAACAGGCAAGATGACTTAGAGAAAGCAGGACAAGAAAGGCATCCTCCATATGGCTGCATTTGCATATGTAAAAAAATGTTTTCTACCACCTTTCCTTCGTTCGAATCGGTTATTTTTATCAATGCTTTTTAAGAGATAGGAAACTGTCCACTTTGTGAAAGAATTATTTTTATAAAAGGGAAGGTCACGGAGGCTTCACAAAAAACTCGCTCAGAAATGAGGCGATAGGGGCGCCGTTGCAGCTTTCAGTGTCAACACCTCTGACTGCTACGCTCATCAAATTTCCTTTGATTGTTTGAATGCTCTTATTGCCTGCAATTTCTCTTTTACGCTATTGACGATTTTTCTCCCACTCCCATGCATTCGAGCGATCGTTAGGAGGACCGCTTTTTTTTTGTAGTTTTCAAAGCGGGCTCTTTTGTCTTGTAGAAGAAGTGTCTCCACGCAGAATTTAGGCTCGGGGTGCAACATTATATTTCACAGTCGCAATTGCGGTGCAAATATTAATATATCGACAGACACCTTATCAGCTTTTTTTGAGGTTTTGTTCAGTTTCTCTGATGCGGCGACGGGAACTTGGGTGGTGGCGTTGCGGCACCTCCTTTTGTCCACGTTTTTTTCGCGCAGTTTTCTAGATAATGGAATACGAACTCGCGCCACGGTCTATTCCTCTAAAGGCTAAATGAGACTTCTGGGCTACCAAGCTCATCCCTTCACGACAAATTTGATGTGCTTGCGCCCGCTGTAGTTTTACCGAGTAAGCGCCATAGGATAAATACGGGGGTGTCCGGAGATGCAACATGGGCGACGAGAATGTACAGTGCTGTGCGTACAAACTTTTGTTTCTACTCTTCGATCATTGATATGGATTTATTCTGCATATCTTGAGTAACCGAATATTCCGCAGTCCCTCACGATGGGGATTTCTCGAGGGAATATGCTCTATTATGGAGATTTCCGGGAATGCGCGCAGTAAAAACAAGAAATCGAGCCTCTCTCTTCACGGGAAACTGCGTACTGCCGTCGGCCTCCGTTATAAACCATATACACAGCGGTCGCGGCTGAGCGTCGTGGCGTCGGTGCGCTTTTCTGCGGCCTCATAGCTCGGCATGCAGGGCTGCCGCAGCTAGCCGAGACGCGTCCTAAACTTAGAAGCCGCGCCGTATAAGCGATGCCGTCAGCTCTGGTTCTTCTTCCCGCTCCAAGCAGGGCGGGGGCGGCCAGCGCATAGCCGCGGCGTCGTTTTGTGCAGCGCGCCGCCGGAGAGGAGCGCTGGACGGATGCGTGCCCGAAATGATACCGCCGAGATGAAGGGGACGCATCGAGAGTTGAGCGGGACTTTAAAGGACCGCGACGATTAGAGGGGGGGGGGGGGGGGGGGGGGTCTCGACGGTGCGAGAACGACGCTCGCAAGAGTCGTGCCGATGCAGGGCTCTCGGGAACGTGTGGTTCCGATTCTCAAAGAAAGTTCGTCCTCCGCTGGAATGCGTGACGCGTAGGAGGCGTCTGTTTCGGTCCAACTGAAGCGAGCGATGAGTTGGTTGCGGATTACTTGTTAACTAGAACTCTCGCCAAATCTTCTTTTTTTTTTTTTTTTTGTCTTGCCGCGAAGACAACATAAATTCCTCACTCAGATGACTCGAATATGTCTACAGTTTACAAAAACAGTGTTTCGCTGTAAAAGCGAAGAGATCAAAGACCGAAATGTTCGTTCTAAGGGACAGAACCTATTTATCCCTTTCTTCGAACTACTTGGCAGGACCGCAGCGCATTTTGCAAGGCTGACGTGAAACGCGCAACAATTTGTCTACTGAAAACAAGCAACAATAACAAAACAAGGGTCTATACTTGCGATATTGAAACTGAACAACGAACACGTTTTAACCCCGTTATAACATATTGCATATATGACACATGTGATACATATACAATGTCGTCTGACCGTTTGATAACACTTATACGATCACGTATTGTTCACGTATTTGTCTTCATGTGGCTCCTCTAGATTAGCGTGTGCGTTTAATTTTGTCACATATGATTTCTTGGTAGGGAATTTATCCGCTGCTCTTTTCGTAAAATGAGGAGCAAAACGGAAGAGATGTCATGAATGAAGAAGGAAACATCAAGCATAGGTAGCAAGACGCACCTTTGGGCTTTAGTTGTTGAATGGCATCCCGTGGGATCCAGGTGACAAAGAAAGAAGGCGCAAAATGTGGAGGGCAGTTTATAGTGTTATGTGCTTCAACCATAAAGTGAAAGTAATATCGAACGCAGCGCCTTATTTGAGCTCAATGTAGTTAAAAGAAAAGAGAAGTAATTCAAGTTAGGAATGAATTTCATTGTTAAAAAGAATTCACGCTACGTATAGAAGACTCGTCTAAACAATTTTTAGGGAAAAAAAGTGCATTCTTATTCTAGCCTATGGCGTATGAAATTTTATATTCCGTGGAAATAGTGGCACTTTTTCATTGGACTACAGAGATATATTTAGAAGAATAATTCTCCGAAACGGGCATTTTATTTCGTTGCAATACCGCTACTATGCAGCTTGCCATCTATCGACATGCCAAATACATACTGTCATAAGAACCCGCGATGAAGCAGCATCAGGAATTCAGCATGACTGACTGCTTACAACATAACTACCATGAATATAACTAGTAAATATTGCATAAATTTAGACAACGCTGTAAGTTCGAGAAAGAAACGCATGGGGTCAGCAGAGTACTACTATGCTGGTTAATGTTGAAGATGGAACGAGATGCGCACTCTGAGGCGCATCAAGCAATGTTGGCGTGTGTAAGGAACGACACTAAACCTGCCTGCATCTGAGCCAAACCCTGCTGCTTTGCTTGCGAACTTGCAAACAAGACAGTGCCGCTCAGGCTATCTCCTCCGAGTACACTACAAAGAAGGAAACCAATGCACATCCTCCCAGTTACCGGCCCAACTTTTAATTGCGTCAATTGCCTCTGAGAGGCACAGTTAAACGTTGTATAGCGCACTGTGAGTAAGTGAAGCTTGCAGTTGAAGCTTGACTGAATGGGGTAATATCAACAGGAAAGAGATAAGGTATGATGCTCATTAAGAAGGTGCATACCAGGGCGGAGGGTGGTGTATGTGTTGCGGGAACCCGTTCCAGCAACACATCCGACCCTCGCACAGAGTGAGCTGACTCAATTCGATTTATTTCTTTTACCTCACTAAAAGATTATTGTTGTCTTGCGTATGGTTCAGCTCACCTATATGATGGTAACGCGAGGCAGCAATGCGCATTACGCTGGCCTTTCTTCCATACATATGGTCATATATATACGTCCTTATAGGCACGATCCTTTAATGTGTAGCAATATTTAGCCCATGCTGTGTGGGTGCATAGTGCAATTAGATAGGTCTACAGCTATGGTAGTGTCGGTTTTATTGAAAGACAATGAAAGCATCGGACATGTGGCGTGTGACTCGGGCCTCCAGCACAGTGGGCGGACTCTCTAAACTCGAACGCACTCCTCAATCATGACAATGGCCTAGATCCTACTGCACCAGTATAGGTTACGCTATGGAAAACGTAACTGCGAAATTACGCAAGTTGAGGAAGCATAGTGCACCCACAACCACTTCTTTGAAACGATTGTCACATCGACATCCAGCGCTGCACAAACAAAGAGATATAAGTGATAAGAAATGTTTCGATGGACCACTTCTAATCGATACCACAGCCTTTCCACTATGTTTCGCGTCCCTCATGTCACATTGAAATAGTCTGGTTAGTTAAAGAAATGACAATCTGCTAGTGCGCCTGCTAATGCTCTAATAAATTAATAAATTATAGCAGACGGCGGATAGCACGTGATAGGAAACTACAGCACAACATGCACAATTACAGGGAATGCCTCTAGAGCCAATGTTGCGAAAAGCGTGCTTGCCTTCGTCAGGGCATACAAGGAAGACATCACAAGCGCTTGTATACACCTGCCATGTTCCCTTTTTTTTCTTTTAGGTCGCTGCTTCGTCTAATGTGCACTGGCGTTCGCTATGTACCTAGATTAAACTCGCCCATTAGTACAGATTAAACAGATCATTAAACGGTGATTTTTTTCTCGGATCGTCTTAAAATATCGGTTGTTTTCTTTGCAGCAGCTCCTGATACGTGGAAGTCATGATAGGCTCTAGCGGTTCTAGCAATGACATCGGTTACTGCTGAATTCTCTGTGTTGTTCCACCCCAGAATAATGAAGTACTATCACAGGGCCGTCACACCAGCCATGGCCATCTCTTGGGCGAAAAAAGAAAGTGTAACGTCTCTGTTGACGCATTAGCACTTCTAATTGAATTGTTAAGCAACCTGTATACATTCAATGAACTTTATTTGTTGATCCAATGCAGCTGTATGAAGAGGTCGTGTAATACAGGTGTACTTTCGAGGCTCCTGCTTTTAGACAATGTGAAGTGATAATGCTACCTTCGGGAACACCCGCGGTTACATAAGATAGCTATCATGAAAATCGGATCGCATACTGGTCCAAGCAAAGCAGACGAAAAAATCTGGACATAAATAAATTCAAAATAAAAACTACAATGTGAAATACTCATTATCTTAACTTACCAAACAACACCACTTAAATGCGTGTATCAAGGCCCTATTTTACATGCAGATTGTTAGGATCAATTAAATAGTGACATTAAGATATAATGCTCGAAGAAAATGGACAGAATGGGATTGGTGTTGCCGTGTATGTATGAAGAACAGGAAAATGAATATGTTTTACGCTCAAGCGCTAACTTATGTGCATGGAGTGAACAAAGGAAGTTCAGGCGCTTCTTGCTTTCATTCTACTTCAGCCCCGCCACGGTGGTCTAGTGGCTAAGGTACTCGGCTGCTGATCCGAGGGTCGCGGGATCCAATCCCGGCCGCGGCGGCTGCATTTCAATGGAGGCGAAATGTTGAGGCCCGTGCGCTGTGCGATGTCAGTGCACGTTAAAGAACCCCAGGTGGTAGAAATTTCCGGAGCCCTCCACTATGGCGTCTCTCATAATCAGAACTGGTTTTGGGATGTAAAACCACACAAAACAACACCTTTCTACTTCTAGTTTTCACTATTCATATCCGTCTTGACCTGAGTCGCTGAGTACGTAAGCTTCAATTCAGAATTAAAAAAAAAAAATAAACAAGGGTGCCTTTGCGTAGCTTCTACCCTTTAGCTTAAAGTAGGCGTGTGTGAACAGTGATTCTTGAAACCACATTGAATACGAATTGAAAATAGGCAGAAGCGAATCGAATGTAACCCAATATAGAATATTTTGGGAATTGTTCCCGAATAGAGAACACAGAATAGTCATTCTTAGAACTAATGTAAATCTATGTACAACTCTGCGTCTTCAGATATTAACGCTAAGAGCACGAAATAGATTAAAAGCAGTATAGTCAGTAACATTGTATTTTCAAGAAACGCCTCTTGAGATGCAAGTGGTCGTATGCTTTCTGTGTTTTACTGTTTCTTTTTCTCTTTCGTGAAGCACAATTTCTTTCTTTCTTTTTTTTCTTTCATGTTCTGCACACATACCTTTATAACAACTTCTGCATATTGTCTTTCTCTTCTTTCAACGCACGTTGTTGATGTGCACTTCATTTTATCTGTGCGTGCATCTATTTATGCGTTTATATCTCGCGCGTTTGCTGTCTGTTGCCGCTAAAAGACGCAGACATAGTCGACCGCATATGTGGCTTTTACGGGCGAAGCTCCTTAAAGCGGCACCCGTTCGTCCCTCGTCGTAGTCGTAGTCGTAGTGCGTAACCAGTCTTACGCTTTGACCTCCAAGGTGGTGCCGGTGGGAGATTTCTCCTGTGCGTTGTTGAACAATAAAAAAAATTCGCAGCGTGCGCGTTAACTAAAAGCCGAATTCTTCTGTCTGATTCCCGATTAGCAGCCATTGGCATGTTCCAGTAGGAAACGTCAGTAGAAGTAGAAGTGTTAAAAGCCGACTTCTGCTGTCTCTCATTCCCAGTAGCAGCCATTGTTTACCTCCAAGGTAGTGCCTGGTGAGATTTCTCCTGTGCGTGATTAAACAATAAAAATTTCGTTCAAAACGCCGTTGATTGATGAAATAAACCAACGAAAGACGCCAGATGTTTTCTAAAAGCAAAACAAAAAGACGCCAGATGTTTCTAAAGCAAAACGAAAAGACGCCGGCTGCTTAACGAAAGACGCCAGATGTTTCTAAAGCAAAACGAAAAGACGCCAGCTGCTTAACGAAAGACGCCAGGTAAAGCAATGGTTTATAATCAAAACCATATCGCGATACAGGTTTGTAGTTGACGATGCTCGTTGCCGTCGGTGTGTGCTCGTATGGATAAGGATGCCGAAAGGCGGGCGCGCAGGGCAGCGGCGGCGCGCGCTCGCAGACAGGACCCTGAAGAGCCCGCGAGGCAGAAGCGCGCCGGGAAGCTGCGCGACGTCGCCGCCAAGATCCTGCTGTACGGGAACAAGAAGCCACATCAGCAAGGCAGCGTCGGCAAGATCCCGCCGTACGTGAACAGATAAAACATTTAATCAATCGTTTCACGTCATTTTTATCAGGCGAATCAACGGAAGAAATTTCACGGTTTAACCGATGATTACTTCCAGGAGCTTCGCCCAATCTCATCATCATTCACCTCGTGGATCTGCCGTCAATTTTTTTGTCTGTGTCCCTTTATCTGTACTTTGTATAGATAGGAAAGAGTAAAGTTGTAGTTCAAAGGAAAAGTTCTACAATAAGCAGGGGCTTAGTAGCCAGAAAGAGGAAAGACAGGATCGTCCTATAGCCAGCAAATTTTTAGGGGCGAAGCTCCTTAAGGCGTGGGTCGTGCGTCCCCGATGTATGTAGTAGTAGTGCTAGTGCTAGTCTGTCCCCCATGCAAAAAAAAAATTAAAGGAAATGTGGGGGTGCCCGCACCACCCGAAGGTATAGCAGGCTTAAAGCCAATCAGTAAAATAAATGAGGAGGGGAAATATCCCAAAGAAGAGTGCTTTTCTTAAAAAAACCAATTGTCTGAAAAAAAAAATTGGGAGGATAGGAATAAAACGGAGTGTCGGCACGAGGGTACCGAGTGAAGCTTGTGCCAACATGTGTGAGATGTGATGTTTCAGCGGGAATGTTCCCTAGGGTTGAAGGGGTTTAAGGGATTTGGTGGTTACACTGCTATCTGCTATTTGTGAAGGTATATCGAGGGAGTGAGAGAGTGTGAGCTTTTGGAGGTAGGTTTGTGGGTGTGGTTCTTAGGTTGTATTTTACATGATTTATCATGGCTGCAGACATGCACGTATGGAAGAACCATGCCATGGTTGGCTTATTCCACGTGGATGTCGTGCATCATGCTTGTTAATAGACGAAATGAAAAAATGGCTTCGTTTGTGAGATTTCGAAGTGGTATTGATGTATTTGTGGTGACTAGAATGCGTCCGGAGTGATGTGTGAATCATGTATAATGGTTGTAAGTGTTGTGATGGGGGAAGCAAGTTTGGCAAGGATGGCGCGTTTTGAAAGGTTTTGTATAATGGAAGGATAATGTAAAGGTAGTATGTCGTTGGTGTTGAGATATTTTTTTAATGGCGTGACTATTGGGGAGGTCAGGGGACAGGAGTTAAAGTAGTGGTCCACGTTTGCACATATTGAGCCACATTTGCAGAAGTTGGTGGTGGTTATGTTGAAGCAGAATAGATAATATTGATAATGCCCGTGGCCGGTTAGTAATTGTGTTATATGCTTTTTTGGTGGAAAGCTGTTTGGAATTGTAAATACACTGGGGAGCCAATTGTAGACAGAGCTTTCCTTACCAACTGCTTGCCAATAATTGGGCCAGAGAATATTCATTGTTTTGTGTAGTTTTCTGCGGATTGATTTTATTGAAATTTTAGACATTCTTACCGTACCGTGCACGGCAGCGGATGAGGCAGCTATATCAGCCAATTCATTTCCGAATACTTTACTATGACCAGGAACGTGGAATAAGTGTATTTGGTAATCTGAGTTTTGCAACTGTTGGAGTGTTCGTTTAATGTGAACAATGCGGGTGTCTACGTCTTTTAATGAGTTGAGCGAGGACAGTAATGATAAGCAGTCGGTATAAATGTGTATTGATTTCTGGTTTCCTATGTGTGGTAGATATGCCAATGCTTCAGTTATTGCAATGACCTCAGTTGTGTAGGCGCCGTTGTTGTTTATAATTTTAAATTTTTTGACTGTGTGTATTTGAGAGGACATAAAAATTACAAAAGCGGAACCTGATGCACTTGATGTAAATGTCCCGTCTGTATAAATATGGACTGCGTTGCGTGTTGTGTATTTGGATGCTGTAATTGGAGTTAACTTGTGAAATGGGAATGTATATTTCTCATTGGGTGATGCGTGCAGGTGTTATGCGGATATTGTACTAGGTTTGGGTGATATGTTGTTGTGTGGTAAAGGGTTAATTGTTTTTCTGTAAATAAGGAATATTCAGCGTTCAGTCTGTCTAATTCTAGAGTTAACGGTGGACAGTTAGCAAGTATTTGAAGTGATGAAATACGGGTAGTATAAAATGCACCTGTAAGTGTTATTAGGAGGGATCGTTGAAGGGAAGTTACTCTAGCTTTGAGGTAGGATGATGGATATGAGGGCCACCAACACGGAGATGCATATGTAAGGGCTGGGAGGATGACCTGTCTGTATAAGCGATGTTTCACAGAAGGTGTTGTAGAGTGATGGAGTTTAAAAAAAACGTCAATAGTCTGGCTGCGGAAGTTTCTGCTTTGTTTTTAAGGTACGCGACGTGAGAGTGAAAGTTTAAAGTGTTGTCGAATAATATGCCGAGTAGTTTAATTTCAGATTTCATTTTTAAAAATTTGCCATCCATTCTAATGCTTGGTTGCCGTTTAGAAGTTCCCTTGTGACCATTATTGAAGAATATGAAGTATGATTTTGCGGTGCTGATTGTTAGCTTATGACGGGTGGACCAGTCAAGTACTGTTTCGAGGACGTTTTCCGATAGCGTTTGGAGTTTTAGACGTGACGTTTCGTGAACTAATATTACGGTGTCGTCGGCGTAAGCTTGTATGTGTGTGTTTTGGGGCAGTGAGAGGTTGAGCAGGTCATGTATGATTATATTCCATAATAGTGGACTGATTGGTGACCCTTGCGGGCTCCCGATTGTTGGTGTTGCTGTGGCTGTTCCTGAGTGCGTTTGATATATTACTTTCCGATGCTGCAAAAAGGACTGTAGGAGTTGTAATAAGTTACGAGGGCAGTTGTGTTTTTTGAGAAAAACTATTATGGCATCGTGCCACACACTGTCAAATGCACCTTTAAAGTCTAATGATAGGAGAACAGCTGGTGTTTTGGTTGATTTTAAAGCGGTAAGTTTGTTGCGAAGATTTACTAGAGCCATCGTTGAACTTTTAGAGTTTGTGAAGCCATACTGATTTGGGTGGATCAGATTATTTCTGTGTAGAAAATAATAAAGACGGGCGTTTAGAACGCGTTCGAGTACTTTCCCAAAAAGCGAATTCATTACTATGGGACGGTAGGATGACGGTAAGTTCTGTGGACGGCCGGGTTTTAAAATGAATGTAACTTTACCTGTTTTCCAGATTTGCGGGAAGTAACCTAATTGCAATGATGAATTAAATAGAGTGCGGAAAAACGTGGGGTGGTATTGGAATAATTGTTGAATGAACTTGTGTGTGAGACTGTCTGGCCCAGGTGCTGCTCGGGGGTTGCCTAATGTAAGAGCGTGTCTAATTTCATTGTGAGTGAAAGGGGTGTCATCAGCCAAGTTCAAATAGGGGCTTCTTGACGTCAATCTTAAGCGACGGTGGTAATCTGTGTCCTCGGTTACGATGTCTTTGGAAATTAATGTACGGAGTAAAAGATTTGCAGAACTGAGTGTTGAGTTTGTTAATGTACCATCCTCTTTTTGAAGAGGAGGAAGGAATGAGTGTGGATGATTTTTCTCGAATGCCAATTTAAACGGTTGTCCGAATAGATTTCGTTTGCTTAGTTGGTGACATATGTCTTTTTCACTGGCTGCTTTTGCTTTGCGAATATCATTTTTATACGATTGGAATGTATTGGAATATTGTTCGCGATATCGAGCGCGTAGTAGGGGATCTTTTGTTTTTTGGTACCGACGGCGCATTGCACGAACTTCTTTCCTTGTTTGTGTGAGGTCAGGTGTCCACCATGTATTTCCTTTCGTTTTAGTTTGCCGCAATGGGCGGGAGTGCTTGTCTTCCAGTTTTTTGTATAAGGTGTAAAATTGGTTTAATATGAGGTCTAAGGTTGTGGGGTTGGTAAAGGAGCAATTAGCTAATTTTGAGAGCCATTGCGTTTCCTTGAGCGTGTCCAAGATTTTTGCACGGCCGAAGTTGGTGAGTCTTTTAGTGGTGTGTACTTCGGGTACAGAGAATTGAAAAGTTATGTAGTAGTAGTAGTAGTAGTAGTAGTAGTAGTAGTAGTAGTAGTAGTAGTACTAGGTAGCCACCGGCGCGTGCCTGCCGGGAGGCTCGCCCGCGAGAGACAACGTTGGCGCAGGCAGCGTCTCCTAGCGAGTTTCTTGATTGAGAAATACCGACTGCTCGCGTTGGAGAAGCGTTCACCGGCAACCCATATATATATATATATATATATATATATATATATATATATATATATATATATATATATTGCCGTGACATCTTGGCCGCATTCTAATAGCCCGCCATCATTCTTATATTAGGAAGTTCGCGCGCTGTGGCAAGGTACATTTCACCAACCACAGGCAACGCTCATCCCGGCTTGCGCGCGCCTCTGGCACGAGACGACGGGGAGAAGAAGACGACGACGGTACGACGCGAGCATTAGAACGCGTCTGTCTTGCTAGGCAGTGACTGAGTTGTGAGCATAGGTTCGCTCTAAATAAACGCCTTGTTTTATTAACCTGCGTTCATCAAACTCGCTACATTACTGGTGGAGGTGCGGGGTATGAGCCGAAGCCCCATCAACGAGGGTCGCAATAGTCCTACCCGCCAACGAGCCACTCCAGTGGAACTGACACCAGTGCACCAGCGAGCAAGCCGGCGTCTTCGAGGTGACTCACCGGAATTCGCGCCTCTTTCCTTCACACCAAGGGAAACTCGGACGACGGACGCCGCCACTATGACTAGCCAGGTACCACAGCCAGAAATGGTCGTGAACCAACCTCGCAAGCCGCCGACGTTCCACGGTGACTCATTCGAAGATGTCAAGGACTGGTTGGAGCTTTTTGAGAGAGTGGCGAGTGTTAATGGATGGGATGAGAGACACAAGCTCCGCCGCGTCTACTTCGCCTTGGAAGATTTCGCAAAGACGTGGTATGAGAACCACGAGCCCTCTTTGACGTCTTGGGAAGAATTCCGAAGGCAAGTAATAGAGACCTTTGCCGTCACAGATCGCAAAGAAAAGGCAGAAATAGCACTTCAAGCAAGAAGCCAGCTGACTAACGAAAATGTGGCGATGTATATCGAGGACATGTCGCGTCTAGTTCGGCGCGCTGATCCCAACATGACCGAAGACAAAAAGCTGCGACATCTCATGAGAGGCGTAAAACAAGAGCTTTTCGCTGTTCTCGCCCGTAACCCGCCTCGCACGGTCACCGAATTCAGGTCGGAAGCAACATCCATCGAGAAGACGCTGGAGCAGCGGGCTCGGCAATACAATCGCGAGGTAAGCTGCGCTCCTGCACACGTCGTTTTTGGAGGCATGCGGAATGAATTTGACACTTTGCGGGAGCTCATCCGATCAGTGATCAGAGAAGAGTTAAGCAAGTTACAAAAATACCTCAGGCCTCACCTGCTTTATCTCTCGTCGACGTTGTCCGAGACGAACTGCGACAGGTCATACGGGATCCAGAGCCTGAGCCGCAGCTGGCTCGGCACGTGCCAACGTACTCCGACGTGCTCAGGCAACCCGCTGTACAAAGCAGTGCACCAGTGGCGACGACGGTCACCTACCCGCCGACAGCGCGCAGTACACCTCGTGTGTTCCAACCGACGGTTGCCTACCGTCCTCCAGCACGTAGCGTGCCCCGTTTTGTGGAGCTGAGGCCCAGGAAAAGTGACGTCTGGCGTGACCACGAGAGCAGGCCTCTTTGTTTTCACTGCGGAGAAGCCGGTCACCTGTGTAGGTTCTGCCCGTACCGCCAAGCTGGATTGAGAGGTTTTCCCATGAGTGCGCCATGCCCCCGAAACGGCGAACGACCCGCGGAGATTGAGGAATACCTGTCGACACGTCAAAGCCCCATCACTCCCCGCCAGCATCAGCCACGGTCACCATCGCCTATGCGCTACCGATCGCCCAGCCCCCGTGCAGCTTCAAGGCTGCCAAGACGGTCACCAAGCCCTCAGCAGGAAAACTGAAGCAAGCGACCTGTGGAGGTGAGGCCGCTGATAATCGCTGTAACGAAGATCCTCCATTTCCGCTTCAGTACGATGAATTATTTCCGGTAGACGGGTGCACTAGCGAAAAGATTACCGCAGACTTGCGATTGGTAGTAGACGGCCTCTACGAATTTAAAGCGCTTCACTTCGGCCTCTGTTCCGCACCAGCGACGTTCCAACGAATGATGGACCCTGTTCTCGCTGGATTGAAATGGCAGTCCTGCTTAGTGTATTTGGATGACGTGGTTGTATTTTCCTCTACATTTGACCAACATCTAGAACGTCTACGACTGGTATTGGAAGCTATTCGATCAGCAGACTTGACAATTAAGCCAGAAAAATGCCAGTTTGGTTTCGAAGAACTACGATTTCTCGGCCATGTCATCAGCGCTGAAGGCGTTCGGCCAGACCCTGAAAAGACAGCCGCTGTTGCGAGATTCTCCACACCCATAGACAAAAAGTCGGTGCGACGATTCTTGGGCTTACGTGCCTACTATAGACGATTCGTAGAAAACTTTTCAAGGATTGCTGAACCCCTCACAAAACTGACAAGAGAAGATGTGCCCTTCGAGTGGAACGCCGAACAACAAGACGCATTTGATGAGCTAAGAAAACGCTTGCAGGCGTCTCCAATCCTTGCACATTTTGACGAGACAGCAGACACCGAAGTTCACACTGATGCGAGCAATGTTGGCCTCGGTGCCGTACTCGTTCAGTGGCAAAACGGTCAAGAGAAAGTCATAGCTTATGCCAGCCGCAAACTCTCAAGACCAGAGACAAACTACTCCGCAACAGAAAAAGAATGCCTTGCAGTTATATGGGCCATAGGCAAATTTCGCCCGTACCTCTACGGTAGGCCATTCAAAGCCGTCAGTGATCACCATTCGCTCTGCTGGCTGGCAAATCTAAAGGACCCATCAGGACGACTAGCAAGATGGAGCCTGCGGCTCCAAGAATATGATATTACCGTTGTATATAGGTCCGGAAGGAAACACACTGATGCTGACTGCTTGTCACGCGCACCAGTAGAGACAGCTGTGTCGGAAGACGAAGACTTCCCGTTCCTAGGCATTGTTGAGGCTTCAGAAATCGCGGAAAAACAACGAAATGACCCGGAGCTCCTGCCACTTATACAGCGTCTAGAGGGACTTGAGGTTCAACTTCCGCGTACTTTCGCCAGGGTGTTTTCCACTTTCTGTCTGCGCGGCAGTATCCTCTACAAGAGAAACTTCCAGAACAACGAAGAGAAGTTTTTACTTGTCGTGCCTACAGCTATGCGACAAGAAATTCTGCACGCATGTCATGATGAGCCAACATCCGGCCATATGGGCGTGAGCCGTACATTCGCCAGAATCCACCAGAAATACTACTGGCCTAAGCTCCTGGCATCAGTGCAACATTACGTCAAGACCTGTCGCGAGTGTCAAAGACGGAAGGCACCATCTGACAAACCGGCAGGCCTTCTCCAGCCAATAGATCCGCCAAAGGCTCCTTTCCAGCAAGTCGGCATGGATCTCCTCGGCCCATTCCCAACGTCATCTTCAGGCAAAAAATGGATAGTTGTAGCCACGGACTATCTCACCCGTTACGCTGAAACCGATTCCGTGCACAGTGCGACAGCTGCCGAAGTAGCAAGGTTTTTTGTAAACAACATAGTGCTAAGGCACGGCGCTCCCTCGGTTGTTATTACTGATCGGGGTACAGCGTTTACTGCTGACTTAATGCGATGCTTAATGCGAATGACCCATACCAATCATAGAACAACGGCGTACCACCCTCAGTCAAACGGTTTGACTGAACGCCTCAATAGAACGCTATCTGATATGCTTTCGATGTATGTCGATGTCGAACACAGGCTGTGGGATGAAATTTTGCCCTACATCACCTTTGCTTACAACACCGCTGTTCAAGAAACAACCCGAGTTCCACCGTTTCAACTTGTATTCGGCCGAAGAGTAACAACAACTTTGGATGCTATGTTGCCCCTGGACGAAGAAAACGACCATCCATCGGACCTGGAAGATTTCTTGCAACGAGCTGAAGAAGCACGACAGATGGCAAGGTATCGCATACGCCATCAACAACGTGTCGACTCTAGCCGGTATGACCAGCGTCGTAGTGAACCGAATTACCAGCCCGGTGACAAAGTATGGATTTGGACACCGGTGCGACGTCGTGGACTGTCTGAGAAGCTCCTTTGCCGATACTTCGGCCCTTACGAAGTACTCCGCCGTATAAGTGACGTAAATTACGAAGTCAAACCCGCTGGTCATCAAAGCCCAAGACACCGAAAACCTACGGAGGTTGTGCATGTTGTTCGCATGAAACGCTTCTATGAAAGGACGTGAACGCAACGGACAAAATGAGAACTCTTGCCTTGCCCCCCGCATCGGGACGATGCGTCTCAGGAGGGGGATAATGCCGTGACATCTTGGCCGCCATCATTCTTATATTAGGAAGTTCGCGCGCTGTGGCAAGGTACATTTCACCAACCACAGGCAACGCTCATCCCGGCTTGCGCGCGCCTCTGGCACGAGACGACGGGGAGAAGAAGACGACGGTACGACGCGAGCATTAGAACGCGTCTGTCTTGCTAGGCAGTGACTGAGTTGTGAGCACAGGTTCGCTCTAAATAAACGCCTTGTTTTATTAACCTGCGTTCATCAAACTCGCTACAATATATATATATATATATATATATATATATATATATATATATATATATATATATATATATATATATATATATATATATATATATATATATATATAACAGAATTGACGATTCGCCTCATAGAGAACGACGGTTTATTACATCAACGTTTCGGTCGGAGCCCGACCTTTTTCAAGGTCGCCGCATATCTTGAAAAAGGTCGGGCTCCGACCGAAACGTTGATGTAATAAACCGTCGTTCTCTAAGAGGCGCATCGTCAATTCTGTTATAAACTAGCGGCAACCCAAGCTATTTTTGCATATTCAGTATATATATATATATATATATATATATATATATATATATATATATATATATAGGCACTGCATCTTGACCTGCAATGAAGTGCCGGTGGGAGATTTCACTTGTGCATTGTGCATAGTTGAACCGTGAGGATTCGTAGCATGCGCGAGATGTTATAAAACTAGGTGGCGGTACTTGTAGTTGATGATGAAAGATGCGAGATGTTATAATAGTTTGATGACATTTACTCAAGTGTTTCACTTTTAATTGTGGGGCGAATTGCACGGAAGAGTTTCACGGTTTACCGATGATTCCTTCCGGAGCTTCGCGCCACTCATCATCATTCGCCCCGTGAATATGCCGTGACTTTTTTTAGGGGCGAAGCTCCTTAAAGCGGCACCCGTTCGTCCCTTGTCGTAGTCGTAGTGTGTAACCAGTCTTACGCTTTGACCTCCAAGGTGGTGCCGGTGGGAGATTTCTCCTGTGCGTTGTTGAACAATAAAAAATTCGCAGCGTGCGCGTTAACTAAAAGCCGAATTCTTCTGTCTCTCATTCCCCATTAGCAGCCATTGGAAAGTTCCAGGAGGAAACGTTAGTAGAAGTAGAAGTGTAAGTGTTAGCTAAAAGCCGACTTCTTCTGTCTCTCATTCCCAGTAGCAGCCATTGTTTACCTCCAAGGTGGTGCCTGGTGAGATTCCTCCTGTGCGTGATTAAACAATAAAAATTTTGTTCAAAACGCCGTTGATTGATGAAATAAACCAACGAAAGACGCCAGATGTTTTCTAAAAGCAAAACGAAAAGACGCCAGATGTTTCTAAAGCAAAACGAAAAGACGCCAGCTGCTTAACGAAAGACGCCAGGTGTTTTCTAAAGCAATGGTTTTATATTCAACACCATATGGCGATACAGGTTTGTCAATCGTTTCACGTCAATTTTATCGGGCGAATTAACGGAAGAAATTTCACGGTTTAACCGATAATTACTTCCAGGAGCTTCGCCCAATCTCATCATCATTCACCTCGTGGATCTGCCGTCAATTTTTTAGGGGCGAACCTCCTTAAAGCGGCACCCGTTCGTCCCTCGTCGTAGTCGTAGTCGTAGTCGTAGTGCGTAACCAGTCTTACGCTTAGACCTCCAAGGTGGTGCCGGTGGGAGATTTCTCCTGTGCGTTGTTGAACAATAAAAAAAATTCGCAGCGTGCGCGTTAACTAAAAGCCTAATTCTTCTGTCTCTCATTACCCATTAGCAGCCATTGGCATGTTCCAGTAGGAAACGTTAGTAGAAGTAGAAGTGTTAAAAGCCGACTTCTGCTGTCTCTCATTCCCAGTAGCAGCCATTGTTTACCTCCAAGGTAGTGCCTGGTGAGATTTCTCCTGTGCGTGATTAAACAATAAAAATTTTGTTCAAAGCGCCGTTGATTGATGAAATAAACCAACGAAAGACGCCAGATGTTTTCTAAAAGCAAAACGAAAAGACGCCAGCTGCTTAACGAAAGACGCCAGATGTTTCTAAAGCAAAACGAAAAGACGCCAGCTGCTTAACGAAAGACTCCATTTAATCAATCGTTTCACGTCATTTTTATCAGGCGGAAGAAATTTCACGGTTTATCCGATGATTACTTCCAGGAGCTTCGCCCAATCTCATCATCATTCACCTCGTGGATCTGCGGTCAATTTTTTTTCTCGTCGAGACAAATGGTTTGCTGCGCTCCCTGAGGTTTTGTTGGGAAACGCGAGGTCGCAGCGGAGTCGCAGGCTTCTAGAACCAACGAACGCGTGCCGAGTTTGCCCGCACGTGCACGCGTCGCCACTCTTTATTTTTCTTTCCTTTTTCAGCCGGTGCGAACGTGCCGGCTGAGAACGCCGACGCTAGCGTTTCTCGTGCTGAGGCGTCGGTGGTCTCTACAGGGCCCCCCGCTTAGAGAGAAGGTCGAAATGGACGCGTCGCCGAGGCAGTGGGGGGTTGATCATCGCGTTATGCCCATTATTCGATACACTGGCCGTGTCCGCTTGTAGCTCATGTGGAGGCGTCTCGGGGTAGGCCGGTTTGAACCGGTCTAAAGATACTGCCTCCTACCACTGAGTAGGACTGTAGCGGACTTCGGCGTCTTGTGCAGAACGTGATACGGCCCATCATAAGAAGGTTTGACAGGCGCCTTTACAGCGTTGCATCTGAGGAAAACGTGCATTGCAGAAGCAAGGTGTGGACGGACGAAGATGCTGTGGTCCGAAGATAGTGGGAGAACGGGGCGCAATTGCCGGATGCAATCTTGCAGACATTGTAGGTACTGCAGCGGTTGGGCGGTTGGGACGATGTGACTGGCGGATTGTACAAGTCTCCGGGAAGCCTCAGGGGTGCTCCGTAGACGAGTTCGGCCACTGAACATCCCAGGTCGCATCGTAAGACGGCGCTCAGTCCAAGAAGCACCATAGGGAGGTGGTCAACCCAGCGGTCTCGGTCAAGGCGCAGTAAGGGCAGTCTTTCGCTGGCGATGGAGCCGCTCCACGATGCCGTTGGCAGAGTGATGGTATGCTGTGGTACGGCAGTGCTTAGTACCAAGCAGGCGCGTGATGGAAGTGAAGAGGGCGCATTCAAATTGCCGGCCACGATCGGTAGTGACATTGCTACGCAGCCAAATCTGGAAACCTATGATGACACGAAGGCATTGGCGACCGTCCCCGCAGTGATGTGCGTAGTGGCACAGCTGCGGGCCAACGGGTGAGTCGGTCGATAATTGTCAGGATGTACCGGCAGTCGCGAGATGGAAGAAGTTTTCCAACCAGATCAACGTGGACGTGATGAAAGCGACGGCCGGGAGGCAGAAAAAGCTGCGTAGGAGTCTTCGTGTGTCGGATCACTTTTGGCAGTCTGGCAAGCGAAGCACGAGCGAGCCCACTGGCGAACGTCGATGCTAATGTTCGGCCAGACGTATCTCTGAGTAAGCAGGCGTTGCGTAGCCCGGATGCTGGGTTGGCAGATGTCGGGAAGCGTTTGAAATACTGCACGACGAAATGCAGTCGGAATGAAGGGCCGAGGTGTGTTCGCTGACATGTCGGACCAGAGTGAGCCGGGTACAAAACGGTTGAGGAACGAGTGGCAGACTGAGAGAATGGGTCTTCCATCTGCGCCTGAGCCAGACTTTCCCAATTGACAGCAGATGTGGAAGTGCTTAGGGAGGTGATACGTGAAAGTGCGTCACCTGCCTTGTTGTCGGTCCCCTTTACGAGCCAGATATCTGTTGTGAACTCCGATATGTATGCCTATTGGAGAAGTTCACGTGCGACGTACTTCGAGTAGCTTGTACGGTAGACACAAGCTAGAGGCTTATGGTACGTCAGAACATAAAATTCACAGCATATCCACGGAGTGAATGATGATGAGTGGGCGAAGCTCCGGAGGTTCATCGTAGATCGGGCCGAGTTCCGGATTAATAGTTAACGCGCACGCTACGAATCCTTATGGTTGAACTATGCACAAGTGAAATCTCCCACCGGCACTTCATTGCAAGTCCAGATCCAGTGCCTATATATATATATATATATATATATATATACACACACACACACATATATATATCGTACCGTGTCTCTGCGTCAGAGCGCCGCGTAATCGACGAGCACGTCCAAGACATGCTCAAACGCGGCGTCATACAACCTTCGTACGGTCCCTGGGCTTCCCCTGTAGTGCTCTTGAGGAGTGTTCAGGGAGTGTAGTGCTGTCGAGGAGCGATGTCGAGGAGTGTTCAGACTGACTCAAGGAGGTGGACTGACTACACTCCTCGAATAGTAGTCTTTGGTAGCGAGAGGTGGCACAGTTCAAGCTACGCCGCAACAAGGAGCAGGGAGAGTCTGGTTGTCGTCTTCGTGAATCTCGGAAACTGGGTTGCCCATTGCCCACTACTCATTCATATATATATATATATATATATATATATATATATATATATATATATATATATATATATATATATATATATATATATATATATATATATATATGGGTGGCCAGTGAACGGTTCTCCAGCGCGAGAGAGAGAGATAGAAACTTTGTGTCCTTCCTGGGGTCAACGGTGGCGGAAGGCGAGAGAGCCCCTCCGTAACCACCCTTCCTCAGGCGGCGGCCAGGCCTTGAATCCTGGCGGCGTCTTCGGCCAGCCGGACTGCCCACTCCTGGTCCTCCGGGCACGCGCTGAGCAGCATAGCCTCCCACTGCTCGGCTGTGGTGATTCTAAATGTAGGGTTTGTGCGCAGTCGGTATTTTTCACTCAAGAAACTCGCTGGAAGACGCTGCCTGCGTCAAGCTTGTCCCTCACGGGTGAGGGCGCGTTGTCCTTCTTTGCGAGCTGGTAGCGCGTTCATCGAAGAAAGAGCGTTTCCATAGTCAACGCGCGCCTTTCGCTCTCTCTGTCTCTCTCTCACAAGACAGCAGATGGAAGAGTGAGAGAGCTCGCGCGCCGGGAGGCACGCGCCGAGGGCGCACCTCCCACACGCGCCCTCCTAGTAGCGTGTTCCTAGTAGTTAACGCGCTACTACAACGGACGGACAGACCCAAACCTTAAGGAGCTTTGCCCCTAAAAGGCTGGCCCTACAGGACGTGTCGAAAGTCTTGGATTGTGGAGTAGGTGGTGTGGAGCTCACGGCCGAAAGCGCTGTAGCGGGTCTTGTCTGGTTGCAGCGCCCGAGAGAAGAAACCCAGTGGGTACCACGCAGGAAATTTCCTGCTGGAGAACAGCGCCGATGGCCACGCTGGAAGCATCGACCATAGTCTGAGTGGGCATGTCAGTCCTTGGGTGGATGAGAAGTACGGCATCGGCTTCAGCTTGTTTAGCGGCTGTGAAGGCAGCTTGTGCTTCGGCAGTCCAGGGAATCGCGGACGAAGAGCTCCTGGTTGTGCGAAGAATCTGAGTTAGTGGGTGTAGAAGCTCAGCGCAGTGGGGAATAAAGCGTTGGGGAAAATTCACCAGACTACGAACACACGCAGCTGGCGTAGGGTGGTGGGTGCTGGAAAGTCTTCCACAGCCTTGACGTGCGAAGGCAACAGACGAATTCCCAGCGCCGAGTTGTGATGGCCCAAGAAATCGAGCTCGGAAGACCCGAAGACGCATTTTTGAGAATTGACAACTACACCACATTGTTGAAGGCGTTGAAAGAGCTCTCGGAGATGACGCTCGTGATCCAGTGGAGTGCGGCTCGCGACGACGATGTCATCGACGTAATCAAACACAGCAAGAAGGCCGCGCGTCACCTCTGCAATAAATATTTGGAATGTTTGAGCTGCGTTTCGTAGGCCAAAAGGCATGCGCACGTACTCAAACAGGCCGAAGGGTGTAGTGATGGCCGTTTTCGGGATATCGGCACGCTCCACTGGGATTTGATGATATGCCTTGACAAGATCCAGTTTGCTAAATACTTTGCCTCATTCCAAATGTCCTGTAAAATCTTGGATGTACCGAAACGGATAGCTGTCGTGGACCGTGTGAGCATCGAGCGCCCGGTAGTCGCCGCATGGACGCCAGTCACCTTGTTCTTTTTTGGGTACCATATGAAAGGGGGGGGGGGGGGGCAAGCGCTGGACGAAGGGTGAATAATACCCAGCTGGAGCATGTGGTCGAATTCCCGCTTAGCAATCGTGAGACGCTCACCGAAGAGGCGGCGGGGACGAGCTGCGACAGGTGGACCACGTGTGACGATGTGGTGTGTTACATTGTACTTGAGCGGCTGTTTTAAATTGCAAGGCCTCGTGACGTCAGGAAAATCGTCGAGAATTCTGGCGTACGGGCAGTTTGGGATCAGCGTGCGGATGCCAGTGGGAGCAACAGGCGACAGAACCCAAGTGATGGAGAGGCACGTCTTGCTGTCAATGAGATTATGGTGACGCATGCTGACGTCGAGGTCAAAATGGGTCAGGAAGTCCGAGCCAAGAATGGGCCGACTGACGGCGGCTACGATGAAGACCCATCGAAATGTGCGCCGCAGCCCCAGGTCGAGTGTGAGAGACCGCAAGCCATTCGTTATTACAGAGTTCACCGCGCGGAGCGTGGGTCCACGCTGCTTAGAAGTGCGGTCTTGCTTAGAGGCAGGCAGGACGCTAACCTCGGCACCCGTGTCACCGACCAAGCGCAGGCCGGAAATACGGCCCATGACCACGAACAGGCGGCCGGTTTGGAAGGCGAGGTCACATTTGCCGCCATGAGTGGTCTCGCGGTGCGTTTCCCGACCAACTGCTGGGGACCGGCACCGGCGGGCACGGTGCTGGTAAGTGCGATGATGCCAGCAAATAGGTGGACCTCGATGACTGCGTCAGCGAGGACCACTCGGCGAAGACGCTCGGTGACCTTGACGTGTGGAAACACCACGCTGGTTATGGCGGGATATCCGAAGGGCGTCGGTGGAAGCGGCGAGCTGGTCAATCCGGGACTCCAAGCGAGACAAAACGGAGAATTCTGGTTCAGTGTTGAAGAGAGCGCGGTAACCGAAGCAGAAGTCGCGTCGTGGACTCGATCAGCGAGCTGGGCAAGGCGATCGAGGGTCAACTCCCCTGCAGCAGCCAGGACTAGGCGAATGGACTGCGGCAAGCATTGCAGGAAGAGTTCTCTGAACAGCGCGCCGTTCGAGTTGACGTCGCTTGACCGTAGGAGCTGTCGCATGCTGTTGAGCAGCTGGGAGGGGCGTCGATCACCAAGTTCCTCACTGGTAAGCAGGTGCCTGAGAGGCGTTCTCTCAGGTGTCGTGCTGCAGTCTAAAATGCTCTAGCTGATTTAGACGCTTGTACGGGGCATCGTTCAAAGGTGCAGCGATGACGTCCGCCACCTCTTAGCCACCTCGGGTTAAAGGTTGTGGAGTAAGTGACGAAACCGAGAAATATCCGAGCAGATGTGGTGCAAATTGAAGGTGGCTTCAATTTGCGCGAACCATAGCTGCGGGTTGTTGCGCTAGAACGTGGGCAGATAAAGCTGAAGGGCTGCAATGTCTCGCGGGCGCGTGATAGCGTCAGGCGGAATTCTGCCTGTGGGTAGTAGGCTGCTAGGATCGGCCATCTTTTAGGCCATTTCGACCTTCTGTCTAAGTGGGGGGCCTTGTAGTGACCGCCGACGCCGCAGCCTGAGAAACACTAGCGTCGGTGGTCTCTATAGTCTTATGTCTGGCGCCTATAATATGCCAGCTCGGATGAAACTTGTAGTTTTGCACCAACACAGCGTATGTTTCATGGCTATCCCGACATTAAGATGTTTCTAAACTGCTTGTGATATATTGGGGCTTACGAAAGATCGAATCGAATTGGGCGTTGTTTGATTAAATAGTTTAACCCCACGAATATTCGCGCCCTAGTATTCCCTAGTGTTTACCTATTAGTAACTTTGTCCCCATACGATGCAAGGGTACTGAATTGCGTGGTGTGCACTCAAGTGGCGCATTAATTAAGCACAGAAACGCCCCAGTTTTACAATGCGCAATTTACGGAATCCTTCTGCATCCCTGTTTTTTTTTTTTTGTAGCGGTAAACATGTATAGTATAAAACGAACTAGGACATTTTGAGGTTTTCTTAAGTAACTGAAGGTACAGGAACGTATGTTATCTTTCGGTTATTGCCGCACTCACGTCACGAGAACGAAGATTAAGAAGCACAGGACAGGCCAAGACAGGCAATGTCTCGCAACCAAATTCGCATTACGAAATACACATATATAGGTTGCGTATAGCATTGCTGAAAGAAAAAAAGAACAGAAGATGAGACAAGAAATCCATATAAACTCGACTGCGTTTCCCATGTACTACTAAGGTAGATACACTTTACGTCACTGACTGATCTCCACAACGGGCTCAGTGACAATGTCTTGCTTTTTGTTGTTTATGGCGTGAAATGTAGCAAGAGAAGTCATTGAGGCTTTCCATTTTAAAAGAAGGGGTAGTGTACGTCTTCTTGTCATTGATTTCGAACACTGACGTAGAATTCATGTACTTAAGTAGTAAGAGCAAAATTTGATACAAGAGCTAATCTGTGTTTCTTATGTTATCTTACTGCTCTTTTGCTAACGTTTGCTCCGCCTATATTTTTTATGTAAGCATTTCTTAATGCACAATTTAGTAGCGACAGACCGCCAGTCTTGTTCTCAATGCTAGTTTTCGTCCCACGAGCGCTGCACCAACGGAAAGATGAACCCGTACCAAGTTGCTCAATTCTCATTTCTGATACGCTATCTACGTGCAGGCTCAAAGACAGGGAATTACGTATTGTTATGCCGAGACACTTACAGTTGCTGGTCTATTCAAGCCGCGATGACCGAATGCTTTTATAACAGCGTCTCAACGTGCAGAGGAGCAAACAATGTGTAACTTGATTAGCCTGGGCAGCGTTGCTTTGCCTTCTCTCGCTCGCTGTCGAACTTGGTGATTTTGCGTGACACGGCACAGGGCTTGCTTTCAGCCGTTCGATGCACGTCAGCTGGGCATTTACCCTGGAGGCACAATGTTGCGCTTCAGAGAGGACCGTACCGCAGGGACACACCCCCGTCCTTCACGTTGATTACGGGGGAGGACGTGACCGGTCGCATCGTTTGACCGACGTCGAGTAAGCCACCGAGAGGTTCGCCTCGCGACCACGCCCACGTGGGAAGCTGTTCTAGACGTCGGCAGGGTACATACTTTTGCAGCGCGATTGCGGTCGTCACGACCGTACGAATGGGAAGAAGCAAGTAAAAATTTGCGAGAGGGTATATTCAGGCCGGGGAGAAGATTTACACCAAACTCTGCGAAGGTCTTAAGGTGTACTTTGGGTTTAGACTGGTACTGCATTATCGCTTTTTAAAGATTGCTCTGGCCCCTTGTTTTGTCACCGCAATGTTAAATTATTCATTTTTATTCTGACACGTCAGCAGTCTTTGTAGCGTTTTAATTCTTAACAGGTAATACAGTGCTGCGTCGTATGCATTGAAGCCAAGGAGGTTTTTTAAACCTCCTTGATTGAAGCTCCCATTACCGTAGCTTTTATGTGCCTCGTTGCATTTGTTTAGCAGCGCTCCAGGCCAACATGTCCCAAGCATAACTGCAACTAATACACAATGGGAACAGAAGAGGCCACACGAAAAAGCGTGAAGAAAGAGCTTGCACTAGTTGTGCAAGGCTGGACTAAGATTGATTGATTTGTGGCGTTTAACGTCCCAAAAGCAGCTGTGATTATGAGAGACCTCGTAGTGGAGGTCTCCGGAAATTTCGACTACCTGGGGTTCTTTAACGTGCACTCACATCGCACAGCACACGGGCCTCAACATTTCGCCTCCATCGAAATGCAGCCGCCGCGGCCGGGATTCGATCCCGCGACCCTCGGATCAGCAGCCGAGTGCCATAACCACTAGACCACCGTGGCGGCGCAGGTTGGACTGAGAGCAGAGCTTGTGGCCAATATATTTTCTTCCGGCTTCTGCAAGCTCAACAAAGGCTGTGTTCCAATTCTGGACAGCACCGTAGACAGCCTAGCTTGACAGCTTTAAAGACAGCTTCGCGTGCTTGCCGTCCGAGTAATGGAACGCGCCCAAATGACGTATGCATGACGAAACGCCATCTCGCGTCGACAAAAGAAAGCTGAAAAAACGCTCCCAATTTTCGTTCATTTTGCTTATTTCGTGTTCCAATCTACAAAAAAACTCAATGCAGGTCACGTAAATTGCGTAAGAAAGCGCCTATTTGCGAGCAGACGACCGTTCCGGCGAGGTTTGTGGATATTCAAGGAATCCTCGCAGCCGCCATCTTCTTTGGACAGCAAAGTAGCCTGCATCGTTTTTGTCTTCGTATGCCGTCTTCGCGAAGCTGTCTATTTTGCCGTCTACGTGAGAAATGGAATGGGACTTAAGATGGCCGCTGTTACGTAGCCGTCTATTTAGCCGTCTACCGTGAGTATTGGAACACACCCTAAGTCACGTTATTTCTGACGGGACTAGCTGCTACAGGGTTGCGGCGGGAACATGTCACGTGACCATTGAGACATGGTTTGTCCGGAAGAGGCCACGTCAGCAGCTCTGACATCATCTTACGTAATTTGGGTCACGTGTACAGCTTTAAGTTGGCTTCTCAGGCAGAAAAGGCAATGCCTAATTTCGACGTCCTCCTGCTCTTCTCCTTCCTCACCCTCATGCCATTCATCCTCATGAAGCTCATCCTCCTTTACGTAGCAATGCACTGAGCGCACGAGCGAAAGGAAGAAGTGCGCGCACGTGTATTTCATGGCAATCGCAGTTTTCTATTCCCACATTACACCTGCCACTCGGCTTAAGAAGCTTCACTCTTAATAATTGTCAACGACGCACAGCACACACAGGGTACGGAGGAGTTCGACTCTCCTATCTGTAAAAACACACACACACACACAGCTGTCCACTAGGGCGTGCCTCCACTTCAGCTGCGCCACGGTGGTCTAGTGGATATTGCATTCGGCTGCAGATCCGAAGGTCGCGGGATCGAATCCCTGCCGCGGCGGCTATATTTCGATGGAGGCGAAATGTTGAGGCCCGTGTGCTGTGCGATGTCAGTGCACGTTAAAGAACCCCAGGTGGTCGAAATTTCCGGAGACCTCCACTACGGCGTCCCTCGTAATCAGAGCTGGTTTTGGGACGTTAAACCCCACAAATCAATCAATGCCTCCAATTCATATCGCTCGTTTGGCACCTTAAGCCCCAGCATTTATGATGAGATTGGAGTGAACCAGCGTGAAAGTTTCGCTGCGGTCATTTATTAGCTGTGGTTCACTTCGTCCAGCTGAGTATTTTTAGTTTTGTGCCTTGAAGCCATCATTTCCTACATAGCATTGTGATGCGTGGTATCGTAGCACCATATAGTCTGTGCTGCGTTTGGCTAAAGCTTGCATTGCCTCACTAGTGACGCTGTTGTTGAAGCCGTCGGCGCAGGCGCCGTACGAAAAAGTCCAAGCAGCGCGAAAATAAAAATTGCGCGTCATGCTGCTCATTTGTACAACGAACCGTCGGACTGCGAGAGCAGTAGGCTAACCGATTCAGCCGCTGTTCGTTCACCATGCGCACACTTTAGAGCGGTAGTTTATGTGCATGAAGTAGACACAGCGCAAGCACGCGCCCGTAACGCGTGCATGACCTGCAGTGCACACTGGCCAAACGAAGAAGGCATGAACATATATTAGCCTACAAGATGACAGCTAGCTCGACACGTGGATTTGAACCCAGCTCAATAGGGGTAGTGTCGCTCACCCGTGAACGTCGCGACAATGTTTGGCCACAAGTCTTAAATGGTAGGCGCGGTGTTTCATTACATCAGAAATAAAGGAAGGAAGGAAGGAAGGAAGGAAGGAAGGAAGGAAGGAAGGAACACGCCACCAAGTTCGGTTGGCCCAATTGCCCGGATGGGGAAGGGCTCTCAAATGTTTTCTTGTGGTTAAGAACAATATTTTGCGGAAGTTTTATGAGCTACGCATGTCCGCCAGGAAAAAAGTGCTGTTGAAATTAATTTTATAGCTTAAAAGCTCATCCAAGATTTCATGCTGACAGAGGTATACTGGCTTTTTAATCACCTTTCGCGGTGTTAATATAAGTCGGCTCGCCGGAAAGCTCGCCAGGTCAGCTTCCAGAAAACGACCATATCAACACAATATTTGTATTTAAAAGTATTCAAATAAATTACTCTAAAACGGCAATATCTTCAAGTACACAACGTCGCTGCTTCTTTCAAGCCGATATGTATTGAAAAAAACGGACAACGACGGACATCAAGTTCAGCAACTTGTCGATGACGGACACAAAAGAGAGGCGGCCAGCACGCGTTTTTGCGTTGTCTTCTCTTGCATTTCGTTCGTGCTTGCACTACTCACTTTGCTGTACCGCGATATCCGGCAGTGGGGACAGTTGCGACGACGGTGCTATAAATAATGGGCGCCGAGTTTTCTTCGCTTTGTGAAAAGTTGCCACATTCTCGCTTCCGGTTCGTGTTGCAGCCATCGCAACGCGCCGTGGCGGAGGAATCGGCTTCTCCCTCCATGCAAACGACATTGTTTCGCACTATCTCCTCTACGCCAGCATGCTCGTTTGTCGGGAGCGTCTTCATTTGCATACCGCGCCAGAGAAGCTGCTATGCGCTCGCAGGCCGTGACGCGCTGTTCGCAATATTTTGGCGCACGCGTTTAGTTGGGGGCCCTTCACGCCTGTTAAGCTCTCGGAGTTTTTATTTGGGCAGTACATCATTTCAGACTTGGCACTCATCGCTGTGTTCCTTTCGTCATTCTTACGTCAGGAATGCGCCTCTCCCTCTTCTTGTTTGTGTGGAATAAAGACCAGCACGCACTTCAGAAAATTCAGTGCAGGAACACGTGCTATCTAGGCGCAGTTCCTTAACTTCTTTCTAATGTAGAAGTCCCATGTAATTTTCTACGCTCACGGGAAACTAAGGATATCTTCGAATGCGCCGACTTCACTGTGTGGGATGAAACAGCGCAATTCAGGACCTCTGTTGAGAAGAAATACGATGCTTTACAACAAGAAGGAACACTAACTTCATTAATTTGTGAATCACTTATACCAGCCGGTGACAGGACGCGAAGGCAGGAAGTTACCGAGCCCCCTCAAGCCATTAAGACGTTTATAAAAAGAGGTGAATGTAGTAAAAGAGACAAAAACAAAAGAATGTGGTGAGTTCTCGATGCTCACCAACAAGGAACAACACGGTAACATAGGAAACTATAATATCATAAAGGTAGAGACAGCAGTGAAGATATGTGGCAGCATGAAACAGCTAAGCGGAAAGCTGGTGTTGGAAGCACCAAAATGCTTCCGTCATAAACCTAAGAAAGGCGCGCTTATTATGTACGAGTATGTCACCTACACATCGAAGGTGGTAGGACGCTTTTATACCGAAAAATATAGTTCGCGGTGAAGTCATTTAAACGTGAGTAAAATCAAAGTAAAAAAGAAAGTATTGCAGATCCCACGCATTGTAGGGATCGGTGGCATGGGAAGGAGTCAACGAGGAATTGTCTATGACGAAGAGTTTCAAGTGTTATGACCGTCTTTGTTCAAAGTGCATGAGTGGGTGTATGCCTAATGTGGGCCAGCCGGAAACGTTGACAGCACGGCGGCGACTAAATCGTAGCTCATGGTACAACGTAACAACGTAGCTCATGGTACAACGTAACACAGCGCAGACGTGTGTCTTGACGAAGAGAAATGGACACCTACTGTGCGCTGATGTGCGTATCATAAATGTCGTTGGTTGAAGTATCCTTGCGAAATCGAACGAATTTATACAAAAAACATGCCGAGTAAGAGCAGAACATGCGTGTTGCTTATTACAATGTTACCAGAGTGCTTGAAACATATTTGAAGCACAGCTGACGTTACACAAGCACCATAGACACTGCTTCTGGCGCGGGAGGAGCCGTCGCAGCCTAGTGGTAGCGTGCCTGCTTGGCACCGGGTTCAACACTCGCATACCGCTTGGTATGTTGCTCTAGGACATTATAGCATGTTCATGCGTACCTGCGTGATTGATATGCCTGCATTACAACCGTAGATACGACATACGGAATGCCTTTCTTGTCTTCAAGTGTGGTGCAATGAATATCTATTTTAGTGATAAATGTGTTATTTCGCTAAATGTCTATTTTAGTTGGCCTTTGATTGACATAGGCTGTAAAAAAATCAAATGCCTGTGGCGCATGCCCGCGTACCACGGGTACATAACGTCATTTCAGTATTGTTAATCGTAACGTACATGAGAAGTCAATCATCTTAGTGATGTAGAGATCGGTAATTCACGTTCGTCGTATATTTATACCCCACCATCCTATTTTTAGTGCATGCAAAGTGGACGAGACAGAAACATAGGCGGCCAGATAGCTCGTTGTCAAAGACATTCGCTATTCTCAATTCGCTATTCGCGAATTATTCACTATTTCTTGAGAAGTCGACTTGACTTCCGATCACTTGGAAGCCAGACACCGGGTCATATGTACGGATAGCAAACCTGCTCTTGGGATCATCAAAAATGTGGAGGGGCTTTTAAGAACGGTGAAATAGCTCAGCGTGTAGCGGAAGCCGTGGAGTACGCTTCAACGCAGGGTCTCGGGATAGTATTTCAGTCGGTACCCAGCCACGTTGTAACAAAGGGCAATGAATGAGCAGACAGTCTTGCCAAGAGCCTTGAATGAGGGACATGTTTGCGCAATTCCTACGTCTAGGTCGTATATTGCGTCTATTATAACTCAGGGATCTACCAACTGTTCTACAGAGCCAAGGTTTGAGAGTGCTGAGGCAAAGCAATCACTGTTACATAGGATTGATTCGCAAAGAACTTTCTCAATAGCCGCATATCTTCCACAGCACAAAGCGACCTTGATTCACAACATGAACACAATTCACAACATGAACACAACATGAACTGGAAGTAACATGAACGACATTCCAACTCAACCTTAGTTCAGCTGCTGTAATACGGTTGAAAACGTTGCCCGCATTCTCACGGAGTGCAAGAGAACGTGAATGAGAGAGGAAAGTTAGTCTCACAAGTCTGGACTAGCGCCTTTTCGCATTTTAAAAGTTACTTGGACTGTAGCCTGCAAATTGTCTGCAGCAACAGGAAAACGTCAATATAAAGGATTTCTTAGTGGAAGCAGAATTAGACAAGCGTTTGTGATGAAAAGTAACGTGCTTACAATAAACAAATTTCGAAGCGACGTACTTTCACGTTATCCTGTGTTTTGTGGCAACATCTTGGACCTAACCGGTACATGAACATTTCTTCATTTTGTTCAAGTCGCAGCGGAAGTCGGTGAAAGCTTTGCTGACTTTTCTTTGTGGCACTGGTTTGTTCGAAACAGTGTAATGCCCCTGTGAACCCCCTCCCCTTATTTTTCCCCTCTTCTCTCCGTCTTTATTTCTCTTTTCCCATTCCCTTGTGCAGGGTAGCAAACCGGAAGTCTATTTCTGGTTAGCCTCCCTGCCTTGACTTCTTATTTCTCTCTCCCTTCATTTGGGAAGAATTATCATGGAACATGGATCTAAAGTGTATGTGAAGAGCGGTCAAGGACAGCGATATAAATGAATCAAGGACTGCGATGTACAGTGCACTACGGACGGAATTGTGTGTGTGCGAACTTTTTAGTTCAATCTGGGCTCTGGCCAATTAACTGACCATTGGCATGCTTCTATTTCTTTATATCTGTGTCATTTGGTAATTTGATTTCCTTAGTTGTCTATTTCTGCTCGGGCAATTTCATAATTATTTTTTTTATCGCTGCGAAACAGGGAAATAGAGTAGTCGACGTGACATACCTCAACCTCTCCACGGCACTCAAGTCGGCACAGACAGACAGACAGACAGACAGACAGACAGACAGACAGACAGACAGACAGATAGATAGATAGATAGATAGATAGATAGATAGATAGATAGATAGATAGATAGATAGATAGATAGATAGATAGATAGATAGATACGGCCAAACAAACTTTGGTTCCTTAAGAAATGCTTTGCATTTAACACAACATCGAAGTTATATGTATATAAAGAAGGGACTTCCTTCTGCATTACGGGACCTGTGCATGTAATTACGTGCGACTGAACGGAATATGATAGGCGAAACATTAAGTCGATATGAAGACAGCTGCATAGGACAGGGAACGAACTGGGATAGCCGATATCCCATAGGCTGCGGCGCGTATGAAATACGAAGGCAGATAATACAATCTAATTTAGACTGACGCAAGGGATGCCATAAAATGCAAAAGGCAGCTGCGAATGGCACATGATTATGTGGGGTGATAAAATTAAGGTATTTGCCGCCATTCATGGGAATTAAATCGCTAAGGAGAGGTTAAACTGAAGGTCGTCGTGAGCGGCGGTCCTCCTGCTGTGGTCGAAAGATAAGGTGCTGGCAGTTATATATTTATTTTGTTGAAGCACTTCGCGTTTCTTCGAAGATTTCATGCAGTAAAAAATGTGCCTTTGTTGGTGAGAGATCTCATGGCCCGCGAAATAAGGGGCGAAGTTCTTCTCGCTAAGGTTTTCGGAGCCGCGCATGAAGGGAATAAAGCGTCATTACAGCACCGCGAGTATTTACATTGTTGCTTTGTATTGCCAACTATATGCTACTAAAGGTCTAGTTCTCTAAGTAAAGTACTGCACACTGAAAGGAACGTTTTGTTAATTTTGGGCATTGCGGTGGAGCAAAACGCGAGAAAAATGCGCTTAGCAAGCTGGACGGGTTTGAGTACGCGATTCTTTATGTATGCGCATTAAATATTACAAATCTTTGATTGGTAACGGTTAGTAACATGCGGAAGTTACCTAAGGCACGATTGCTTGTGCGCAATTTGCAAGAAGTTGCCGAGGAGCTAGCACCACAAAAGCTCGCCCTGTTAAGATTCCGTGCGTCGAATGTCTTGCGTGGGATATGGCACGTAAGAACTGCAGTTATTTTAGACAGCGTAGTTTCGTCCCGCACGGTGTCTCATTTTCCCCCACAGGTTGGGACAAAATGCGATATTTCGGACATTTTTCTTATTTAATTTTCTAGCACGGAAGTATGTCATGGCGGGGTCCACCATGGCCCTACTGATGGCATTTCTGTCACGGAAGTCATGTAAGGCGGGAAAGACAAAACATCAGAAAAACTTTCCTTGACAAGGGCACACAGGGAATCGAACCCACAGCCTCCTGCATTGTGAAGAAACGTGAAGGGCGCTACCATCTGTGCTATGCACGCACACGCTTGGAAGAGGGGGGGGGGGGGGGGTACGGACGCGGCTTATATTCTTTCTTATCTTCCATCTGCCTCGAAGTGCTCGTTCTCCTCAGCGCGCGCGCCCATAGAGGCACACTTTGCCTCGGACGGTGGCACCATTCATGAGAGGCGAAGTGTAACAAGCTCCCACATGAACCGAGGTCTACTGCTTCGAGTGTGATGGGGCCAACAGAATTGCTGCGTTAAGCGCTGCGGTACGACAACGAATTTGACGGGTGAATGTCACGCAAGTTCCCAGTCATGCCGTTTTTGCATGGCATTTATCATTCACAGTGTCCTGTTGTTGCTTGAACTATATCAATTATCTCAAGGAATTGGTAACGGTCACGGACGTCAGCCGCCAGAGTGGAGGTGATGCGTCCCAGACCTGAACGTGGGTGCATTCATGTGAAACGGTACCATACCAGTGAAACACCTATAGCAATGTGCATAGATGTATAATGAATATTCCGCTGCTTCGGTGAAGACGCCCTTCACTCTCGCGTTATACCGATTCCTATTACGGAGGCACAACCTCATTCTTAAATTTTTAACAGCGAAGATGTGACCAGTGTTTATGCACTGCATACGTGAAATCCTATAGAAAATATTTTGTAGTGTTATGGAATCGGATGAAATTTTTAAGAAATTAATCACTACTTGCAAATTCCTTCCGCGTCCCCCCCCCCTGCCCGAAATAATGTCACTGCATTTTGTATTTCTGTACTACTCAAGTGCAAATTAAAAGGCCAAGAAATCGCCATTGAATAAGCTGCAATGCTGCACTTCTGCGTTCGCCTGCGATTATACTGCTCGAGTTGTTCAATAATTACGAATCCATCGCTGCAAGCTATATGATGTTCTCCATGTCAACTCTGCGATACCATTGCTAAAGAGGTAAAATAACTGTACTGAAGTGTATTTGTTAAGGGCCTTGAAAAACGCCGAATTAGCACTAATACTTTCAAACCTAGACGTAATCGAAGCAAGAATGATGAATTTTGAAATAGCCCTGAAAACAAATTCGGAGGCTTACACCTAAACAATAAAAACTTAGAAGAAGCAAACAAAGCCATAACTAAAGCGATCTTCGAAACAATAGTAGAAGTCGGAGGTAACAATAAAAAACAATATATAAACCAGTTGTCCCAAATGGCTGAGGTCTCAATAAATAAAAGAAACGCTATCAGATGAAAGTGACTTCTTCAAAAGATGAAACAGAATCTGCCCAACTGTCAAAGCTGATCGTTAAAGCCAGGCAAAGGGATGTAAGGAACCTTAACGTGAAATAAGTAGAGAGAGCAGTAGGGAAGGGCACTAGAATTAAATCTTCCAAGAGAAATTGCACTTAGGCCAGAAACAAAGTCAACAACTTAATGAAATATAAAGGCAGCAGAAGGTTTGTGCTCTGAATTGTACAGCTCTCAAACAGACCATGCAAACTTAGTGGAAATCAAATCGAAGGAGAGCACTACGGTTCGATGCATAACTACTGAAGAGGTCAGGAAAGCCGCCGAAGGCATGTCTTGCCGTAAAGCAGCCGGTGAGGACGGCAAAATAGCGACCAAAGACGCAGGCGATTGTATTTATATTACATTTCAAAAAATTACGCCGCTCTTCACGAAATCTATCAAGATGTCTAGTGTACTGCTCAAATGCAAAAATACTAACAATAATACACGGAGAACGCTGACATAAAAGAGGTAATTACAGTATTAGGGACCAACTGGCCTACTCCCAGTAATGTACGTACAGTATGAATCACACTTGTCTGGAGCATTCGAACGGCCGGCTGCGGACTGCACCAGCGCCGCTCACCGGCAGCCGCTGGGTTTGAAGTACGTCGGATACGAACGCCGAGGACCTGCGTGCGGTATGGCTTCTCGCGGCTATTTGCGTTATCAGCCTGTATATTTTCACACTAGCGATTGCGAAAGGAATCTGCGCTTTTATTTGCCTGCCTCGGCACGAGCAGCAACCGCCGCTGCCGATAAGGGACTGAAAATGAAACACGGCTCCCCTGACATATTCGTATCTGACTGAAGCCGAAAGATTCATAGAATAATTATTGCCATTGCTTATGTTCAATCACATGTGGCGGCCAGTGCTATCGCAGGCACACCGGCGCACATCCAAGCTTAGCACGAACGGTTACTGTTGCACAAGCGACAGCAAGCAAACAGAAAAAAAAAGCGACATCTTCGACCATATCTGACAAAATTTAGCCGCCAATATTGCATTTTGGCCGCGGGTATACATGCCGCGTGCAGCCTTCCGGCGTTCGTATCCAACGTGTCTTGAATCGAGCAGTGAATGGTAGGCGGCGCTCGTGCATCCGTCAGCTGCCTGCTCGACTGCTTCAGACAAGTGGGATTCATACTGTACAAGCTATTTACGGAAGCAATCTCTGCTAGTAAAAGAGAAACACTTTACTTTAACCAGCCTAGAGAGCAAGCTGGTTTCAGGAAAGGCTGCTCAACAATGGACCAAAGCCACGCTGTCTACCTAATAATTGACAGATCCGCTGAATGTAAGAAACCCTTTACATGGTCTTTAAAGACTACAAGAAAGTATTTCATTCCATATAAATACAAGTAGTTGTAGATGGTCAAGGGGTATCTGCCGTACAAGTGCGAACTATAACCGACATCTACACAAAGATTTCACAGCCACACTACGACTACATGAGAGGAGCAGAAAAATTCCGATCAAGAAAGGGGTCGGACAAGGAGGTACCATGTCCCCGATATTATTCACTGCATGTCTAGAGTAATTGTTCAAACGTCTAGACGGGAAACAAAAGGGAATTATTATAGAAGGAGAATATCTCAGCAATTTAAGGTTTGCAGACGACACTGTGTTCTTTAGCAATGTCGGTGACGAACTACAAAACAAGATTCAATACCTAAATCGAGAAAGTGTTAAAATAGGACTAAAGATGAATAGAAAAGAACACCAGAATTATGCTTTATATTTCAACTAATGAACAAGAATTTAAAATTAGCAATCAGCCCTCAGAATGTGTGAACGAATGCGTATACCTAGGGCGGTCACTAACAGGGAAGCCTACCCAGGAAAAGGAAATTCTCTGTAGAATAAGGGCTGGAGCGCATACGGGAGGCATTCCCAAATCATGGCTGGAGACTTTCTACTGTCACTAAAGCGCAAAGTATTTATTCACTACATTCTCCCAGTACTAACGTGCGGTGCAAAACATGGAGGATAACGAAAAGAACTTGAGATGAAATTAAGGAGCACGCAGCGTGCAATACAAAGAAAAATAACATGTGGAACAGTGAGAGATAAAAGAGAGCGCTACAGATGAGGAAACAGGCATGAATAGCTGACCTTCTTGCATCAATTAAATGAGGACAGATAACAGATGAACAATAAGAGCGAAGGAATGATAGATACCAACAGAAGGAAAATGCGACGAGGCAGGCAAAAGGTTACATTTGAAGATGAAATTAAGAAATTCGCAGGCATAAAGTGAAACTAACTCGCTTAGGGATAGAGGGAATTGGAAATCGTTGCGAGAGTGCTAAGTCCCGCAGTGTAGTTAGAGTAGGCTGACGATGATGATGAACATTTTTTCTGAAGACCTTCTCTGACAACCTCTAAGGTTCGTTAAAATATAATGTTTCCTAAGCTCATTTATCTAACATGACTTCCATAGTAGTAGAAAGAAAGACAACGTTCCGCATGTTAGGTGGGAAGCAATGCGCGAAAGCGTTCCAGAAGGGCAAATATTTAAAAATGCTTTTAAAGGCTTGAGTACCTCCTCGCGCTCTTGATCCTGAGTGCCCAGAAGCGAATGTTATGCCATTACTTCTTCGTTTTATTAAAGGGTGTTCATTTTCGCTCATTGCTAGAGAGGAAACAGGGCCGCCAGTAATGGAGGAATTAGGTTTTCATTACCTGCGTGCTCTTCTCTGCTCCGTAACCTTTTTTTCTTGTTCCTAGTTCATTCTATCACAGCCTTGCTTAACGAATTCAAAAAATTCAAAGCTTTTATCATATGCAATGCATGTGGTCAATTTCTGATGCTTAGTTTTGTCATGACGCAAAGGTAAGCAGCGGCATATTTTATTGAGGACAGTTGCGCGAAGAACTTAATATTTAAAGGCCTCTCAACTTACAACCAATCAAAGGTGAGAAGTTGTTCACATTACTAGAGAAGGGTCGGCACAGGCCTTGCATTGCAGCTAATTAGCGAGTGCGCAACGAGCTTGGTCTAGCCAAGTCACCTGATACTATACGCCCTGGCTATATGCAGCGAATGCTCGTGCATTTTACCGCAACGCCAAGTTCAGCTAAAACATAAACTCAGCCTGAATCAACCGGTTTTTTGAAAGCAATAGAGGAAACTAGTTTTGGAGCATAAGTTGTCTCACGTTATTTCAACCCATTCTTACATTAGTGAAGTCTAAACAGAATGAAGGCTTAGGCCCGACGTTGTTCTAAAGAATTGCCTCTGAATGGCGCAATAAATTCTGTAGACAATTTTCTGCAGTTTCAGGGGGACCACGTGCGCTGGAAGCACTCCCTCTTATGTTGGAATACTTTGCTAAGCTTTTCATCTAACGACTATAGAGTTCCGAAAAAATTAGGCGTCTCTTGCAAACACCAAGGACCAGCGGAGCTGTACGGAATTAGTCAAGCTGCTTCCTCCTCGGGAATCCTGACAGCAGTCTCTTTCTCCTTCTTTCTAATCTTTCAGTTTCTCTTTCTCCCGGCCACAGCAAGTTGCTTTATCTCTGTTTCCCTCTGTGTACCTTTTCTTCCTTCCTTCTTTCTTCCTTTCTTTTCTTCTTTCTCTCTCTATTTCTTTCCTTCCTTCTCTTCTTCTTTCCTTCTTTCCTTGCTTCTTTGCTTCTTTCTTTCTCTCTTTCTTTCTTTCTTGTTTCGTCCATAGCAAGCTGTGTAGCTGACGTACACACCTCCACCCTCTCTGTCTCGCTTTCTCTTTCTGTGTATCAGTTTCTGTCTTCCTTTCTCGCTCTCATTTCCTCTTTTAGTCACCCATAGCAAGTTCTGTTGCATTTGTCCGTACAACACAATTATATGGTTCCCAAAAATGCACGTTTTGCAAGTGCGCATGTAAAAGACTAGGGTTATGACGCTGGCCTTCAGACCGTGGGTACCCGGGTTCGAATCTCGCCTCAACAATAAAAATATTTGTGTTGTTTTTATTGCTCTCTTTCTCTCTGTTTCACTTTCTTTCTCTCTCTGCGCCTCATCTCATTTCACACTCTCTCTTCCATGCTTTGAGTGGTCGCTGGCCACGTCTGGAATTCAAGCTAACACAGCTCCGCTGTTGAAAACGTAATTGTCATGTCGTGTTTCATTACCTCTTTCGTGAAGTAGTTTGCGCAGAAAATAAGCACCAGGTTTACTCCCCAGATTGCGAGTTTATAAGAGTTAGTTATCCTGGAATGTCACTGACTGCTTAATAGCGTCTCTTATTTGTACAAGTACGAACGTGATTGCAGAATGTATTAAAAACAACAAAAAGCCATTAAAACTTCATGCAATCATTTCGTAATCGGAGAAGGGGAGCAAGGCGTAGGATAGACAGATTATTAACGCTGCATTCACAGCTGCTGATAAGGTAGGGAAGGTTTCGGGCACCCTTTGTAAGCGAACTGGTCCGAGGCAACTTTTAAATCTGTATTTACATCCCATATTGTACGCTGTGTTACATTTGCTGGCTACCATCTTTAATTGAGCAATTATCAAGGAATGTCATCATGCTCCGAGGACTCATAAAACAATGCTTTACACTCTGTGAAACTGGGCGCACGTTGCTTCCACGATACAACGAATTACATCAATTTGCCAGTTGTTCAAGTTCTTGGCAGGAAAGACGGGGGGAGGGGGCAACTCTGCAGGCAGCACACGGTGAAACACTCGGAGTTTGCCTTGGTTGGCCCAGATGTACATCAACAGAGGTAATTCTTGCGGTTGCTTGCGACCATCCATTGCAAACTCATATTACGGTAGAAGTCCTTAAAATCAAAAATGAACATAAAACATTTTACGCTTGCCCTCTGTCACCACCATGTAACGTTGCCTCCAAGGAGGCACCAACTATCGCTCTCTAAAACTATGCTCAAGTACTCAAGTACGACGACAACCTTTGCTCGGGCATCACAATTGTATCTAACCTATGGATGCTCTCTTCGTTTAGTATTAGACCCATGGTGCATCCCAGTGTGCCAGGAGTCGGAAGAAATCTGAGCTGTTGTCGCCTGTGTGGAAACAACTGTCTGTCTTCTTTTGCGCTAGAGGCATGCGGGCAGCGTACTATTATACTGATGGTTCTACAAACCGGCAATGTTCTTCTGGTGCAGTGGTTGTGCCATCAAGAGTAACTACCATCAGCTTCCGGGCTGACCACCCAACTACACTGAGAGCTTCGTAACAAGCTGCTCTGTGCACTGCAATTTGTTGAGTCAATAGGGAACCACCTTGACAGTTGTCGATCTTCAGTACTTCAAAGCCACTTCTACAGTCTGTGCTGTCAACTCTACGTCGCGGGCCATATGGACAGCCCATATTCGAGATTAGATGTCTTCTCCATACATCACACGATGCGCCATGTGCCGTTTCAGTGGTGACCAACGCACCGCAGCGTCATCGGCAGCGAACACACCGATAATGCCTCTTGGGCAGCCCTTGAAGGCACACAGGAAGAGACCGCACCACTTTCAAGGTCGCACGCTGTCAGAAGAATTCAAACGCTTGCAGAGAAAAGCACGCTCTTTCTGTGGTGCACACCAGGCAGCCAGACCAACCGGACCAATCGTCAACACCATCTCTTTCATACACCTTTGTGTACCAACTAGGCTTTGCTGAAGAGCTGCCACTCTACGTTACCGCTTCTGGCAGTGTGTCATTTGCGAAACCTTAGCCATTTCGCATTGGAATGGCCGGCAACGCTCTTTGTAATGCCTGTCCTTGCGAGAAGACGCTACAGCACATTCTATACACCTGTCCTGGATATAAAATTCGGAGACAACCTTTGGCGTCCGCTCTAGCGCAACTTGACAATGGACCAGTACTTGTTTACACCATGCTTAGATGTCTCCTACTGAAGACAGACACTGCAGCTGAAGGCGACTAAGGCACTACTTAAGTTTTAAAAAGAAAGACTTGGGCAAGCGGCTGTGACAGATATCGCTCACCGTGCAAGGATGATGGACTGCCTCTTTGACTGTGTGTGGGCTGTGTTGTGTGCTGTCTTTGTTTTTCATTTCTTTTCCCTCCATCTTTCCATCTCCCACACCCTGTTCCCATATGTAGGGTAGCAACCAGGTTATCCGAAACAGGTTAACCTTCCTAACTTTACTCTCCCCTAGCTCTCTTGTCACTGTGAAACTGTAGCCAATGCCTTTGCCACAAGTTTAACCGCGTCCTTTGTGGAGGTCTTCGGATACCTTTTAGCTGCGGTTGCCTTTGCTCTCGTAAAGTTACTCCGTATATTCTCTTTGAGTGGGAAATGCGTGGTTCTTTTCACGTGGCTTTTTTTAATCTAAAAAGAGCATGGCATTGCCTCGGCATGATTTTGACTGTGCCACGGCTGAGGACAATGACTCGGAATATCTATCTATCTATCTATCTATCTATCTATCTATCTATCTATCTATCTATCTATCTATCTATCTATCTATCTATCTATCTATCTATCTATCTATCTATCTATCTATCTAATCTGCATCAGTCATGAGACTGACCGAGTGAAGGACGCCAGCTTGTGCCGAGGGAAGCCACCCCTTAATCGCTTTATTGCATCATATTTAAAGCCACAATGGGAGAGAAGGTTAGTGTGAAAAAGAAGGGAAGATAGCACAAAATCAAACACCGGCCCGTTTGTGCTCGAAAACCAAAGATAAGTGCGAGCACAAGCAGATATGATACATCCCCCTCGTCAAGAAATAATTCACTTGAAAGAAACACTTCACAATCGCCTGCTGATCTGTTGAAAGTCTCCCGTGTAGCCCAAGCGTTCCGGTGGTCTAACCTGCCACTGCGATCTTCTTAAGATTGGCGAAGGCTGCCCCGATACTGTCGCTCGCGGTGCCACGCACGCTGGCGGCGGCTGTGCTTCAGGAGATGCACTTGTCTCCTCGTCAGAGCTGTCACTATGATGCGTGGTGCAGATACTCTTTCGTCGTCTGCAAGTGTCTGCAAGTGTTGGCGTTTTCGCCGTAGCACCTTATCGTCTCCCGTCTTGGCAAAATAGGACCTCGGCCCTGCTGGTGCCACCACTCTGGCCTTGCGTGACCATGACCGCTTCCTTATGCGCACCACGTCATCTTTTTGGAGGAGCGCGAGGGATGGACGACAGATGCTTGTCTGCTTGTGCTTCTTCACCACCAGCATTGGCTGTTCCCGAAAATCAGGGAGTAGGGTCCGCAGGTAGCGTCCTTGAAGTAGCTCTCCGGGGGACCGACCGTCCTCCAGGGGGCTTGCCCTGTAAGCCAGAATACCAAGCCAGAAATCCTCGTTAGCCTCGGAAGTTTTCTTTAGAATTCGTTTTACGATCTGAACTCCTTTTTCTGCAGGACCTTTTCGACCTTGGGAAATGAGGGCTTGACGTGACGTGACGGAAGTCGCATGCTTTCGCGACGTGAGAGAATTCGCCACAACTGGGGCCCGTTATCTCTGCACACTTCGACGGGGATACCATATCTTGATAAAATTGCCCTGAGCTTATCGATCACTGAAGCCGCCGTGGTTTCATGCAGCAACTCTACTTCGGTATAGTTAGACGTCGCGTTGTACGCACACAAACTCGGATACCTTTTAGCTGCGGTTGTCTTTGCTCTCGTAAAGTTACTCCGTATATTCTCTTTGAGTGGGAAATGTGCGGTTCTTTTCACGTGGGTTTTTTAATCTAAAAAGAGCATGGAATTGCCTCGGCATGATTTTGACTGTGCCACGGCTGAGGACAATGACTCGGAATATCTATCTATCTATCTATCTATCTATCTATCTATCTATCTATCTATCTATCTATCTATCTATCTATCTATCTATCTATCTATCTATCTACTCTGCATCAGTCATGAGACTGACCGAGTGAAGGACGCCAGCTTGTGCTGAGGGAAGCCACCCCTTAATCGCTTTATTGCATCATATTTAAAGCCACAATGGGAGAGAAGGTTAGCGTGAAAAGGAAGGGAAGAAAGATAGCACTAAATCAAACACCGGCACGTTTGTGCTCGAAAACCAAAGATAAGTGCGCGCACAAGCAGATATGATACATCCCCCTCGTCAAGATAGAATTCACTTGAAAGAAACACTTCGCAGTCGCCTGCTGATCTGTTGAAAGTTTCCCGTGTAGCCCAAGCGTTCGGGTGGCCTAACCTGCCGCTGCGATCTTCTTAAGATTGGCGAAGGCTGCCCCGATACTGTCGCTCGGTGCTGTCGATACTGTCGCTCGGTATCTAGTACCTTCCTGCGTACTGGAATATGTCGACTCCAATTCGAACCCATGGGCTAGTCGGTGTTGGACGCATCACCAGGGGCTCGGACGGTTGACTGTATGCATGTTTTCTACAAATTGGGCATTTTTCAATCAGAGTTTCAATGTCTTTGTCGAGGCCTGGCCAATATATCAGCCGTCTTGCTCTTGAGTTGCACTTAGTTGTACCGAGAAGACCCTCATGCACCCTCTTTAGAATTTCAGGCCGCATACATGTAGGAATTACTACCTTGGTCCCTTTAAATATTATCCCGTTGATTACCGAGAGCTCGGAAGCCACGGATTTAAGCTGACCTGTGTCGGGTTTTCCTTGCATGAGGACGGCCTTAAGGCACACGTCCGAGGCGGTCTCACGTGCTATTCGAGCTGCAGTCTTTTCACTCACGAGTGATGTCACGACGCTGGTGGCGTGAATTCCGACGTCGCCGTCGTCCACAGCAGTGACGTCGCCGGTGCCCTGTGCTCTTGAGAGCATGTCCGCAAGCTCAGTCTGTTTTCCGGGATGAAACATCCACTTGTAATCGTACTTCAGAAGTCTTCAAAAGAAACGTTGCACCCTAGGTGGCATGTCGGCAAATGATTTCTTGGAATATCAGTCGTCATGACTGATACACTATCTATCTATCTATCTATCTATCTATCTATCTATCTATCTATCTATCTATCTATCTATCTATCTATCTATCTATCTATCTATCACATTTACGAGCACTCAGCGTCTTATAATTGTGTCGTGGTTTCGAGAAGCAAAATAAAAAAAGTTGTTTGTTCGAATAGTGGTGCAAACGTAGAAACGCTGTGGGTCACACAAGGCCAGCGCAACCGCGATTTGCTCGGCTATTCGCGAGACGCAATTAGGGCATTCGAAATGGGTAACGTCGCTCGAGAGGCGGCCTCCATTCTAGAGAAGAGGGCTTGCCCCGGTTCTCATTATATTACGTGGTTCCCCGCACACATGGGGACGAACGTTCTTGAGGGCTTCCCAAACCTCAATGAGCTGGCTCACGACCGTGCGCGAGAACTCACGCGCCGCGGCGGTCTGGCGGCTCCGGAGGGGCAGGAATGGACTCAGCCGAACGACCTACTTCTCACATTCAATGAAATTACTAAGCATTACCAACTTGGCCGGAGAGTCTACCCTCTTCCTCATTCGAAGCTCAGCAGAGGTCAATCAGTTACTCTTCGAATGTTGCAGACGGGTTCTTTCCCGTCCCGGGGCTTCCTCAGTAAGTTATACTCGGACGTGGACCCTGGCTGTCCGGACTGCAGTGAAACTTTTTGTTCTATGGCTCACATGCTCTGGCGATGTCCAGCGTTGCCTAACGACGTTCTCTCCAGCGAAGCTGAATGGGAGGAGGCCGTCACAAGCACGGTGCTCCGAAAGCAAGCGCAGGCTATCCAGAGGGCCCACGAAAGGTCGGAGCGTCATGGCGTTCTGTCCTCCACGTGGGTGCGGCCAGCGGTTACAACGGCCTCCCGCTAGGGAGTCCTTACGTAGCTCCTCAGGATTCATTAAAGTTCCTTATCTGTCTGTCTGTCTGTTCGAATGGCGGAATTTCCCACCACCTGTCTTACCCTTACAAGTGCCGGTCACCGTCATGTCAGCAATCTTTGACAGCTAGCTTTATGAAACTGGCAATTCATTTGCAGCTTGATGGATGACTGTAATAACTTCCATTATATTGTCATAGAATGCGCACCTCTGCTGATTAAATAACATAGTTTTACCTACAAAACTATGTACTGCAATACACACGCAAGTTATGCGTTATTATTATAAAGAATGCTCAGCCACTATGTGCACCGAGCACCGAGTTCTTTCAGAGCAGTTGTCAGTGGTTGTGCTTTCTAGTTTGCACGGTTGTACTGCAGACAGAGCACGCTCTACAGGGTGAGCGCACGAGGGACGTCTGTGCATGGCCTGCAACAGAGTCAAAGTGCGCCCTGATTAGGTCTCCATGAATTGACTACTTACGAAAAAAATATCCTTGTACTGATTTGCAGGCAGATGCTTCATTTTTAGGAGAGAAGTATGATGTTGTCCTGTTGAGAGTTCCGCGGAAGACACAGGCGTGCACGTCAGTGTGTCACCGGCGATTGCAAGTGTTCATTTCGGTTGATGTGATGCACCAAACCTTAGGATTATTGTTATACAGTACATCATTTCTCTTATCGTAACACGCAGTTCACATTGAATCATAACAAAATCTAACTAGACTGCATCAAACTGTATCAAAGTCGACAGCATCGCGGCGACCCAGTGCTTCAAATTGTTGGCGTCGACTGGCGTACCTATTTCCGCGTATTATTTAGGTGATTATGAGTATTCTTGTGAAAAAAAGTGTTAATTTTCATATTTTCATAGAGTACTACAGCGCCCGAAGAAATGGGCGTGGGCAGGATGGGATGCCAAGACAAGATGACCGTTCGTCATGGAGGGTAACAGAGTAGATCCGTAGAGAAGGAAAGCGAGGCATGGGACGGCAGAAGGTTAGGTGGGCAGATTAGATCGAGTAGATTACGGGGAGAGCGTGGTTGCAGTTAGCACAGGACCGGGATAATTGGAGATCGATGGGAAAGGCCTTTGCCCTGCAGTGGACGTAGACATGATGATGATGATGATGATACGCTCGGATCAACGTCAAATCATATGCGGTATATGCGGCAAGAAAGAGGCATATGCGGCAATACAAGACCAACACGAGGAATGGTATGATTCCGACACGTATTCAGTAAATACGGCCACATACAGGCGTGTGCCATATATAGCCAGATATGCATATATGGACATATACACATATCTGGCCATATATGCGTGTCTGTAAGTGGCCACATTTGCCCGATACGTGTCCGAGTGACACATAGCATTCTTCGCGCAGGTCTTTTGTTGCTGCATATCCCTCTATAACGATTTGGACAAGTACGACCACATAAGGACACTTCCCATATATAGCCAGATATACCCAATTCCTTATATCGCCATATATGGAATTTTTGTAAGTGTAATTACGGATACGTAAACTTATTTTTCTTCTTGACTGGCCGGCTTCCTCCAAGTGTTTTTCTAGAAAAACTTCGCGTTATTTTATATACCGGTGTTCGATCCTGTGTTCTACGTCGTTGTTAGCTCTTCAACGTTGTAATTATTAACCATGTTTTCAACGCTTGTTTTATTTGTTGTGAAACGGCATCCTCAGCCTAATGGTCTTCTACATTTTCACATTACCTTCCGAGGGACACATCGCCTGGGATAGTATCAGCATTTCATGCTCTCCGTACATTCGGTTTAGTTAAAAAGCGTTGATAACGATGATTGCGGCTTTTCTTTTGAGTTCTCTCTTTTTCACAGTTCGCCATTACTGTCATCTTGTGTTGTATGCAACTTTCGAGAAAACATTCGCATGGAGAGTGTTCATCCTTTTCTGACTCACAAATTAGTAAAACAGGTAACTACGATTCGGTCACGAATATGAAGGACAGTATGTAACCAAAGTATATATCCGGTGGTCGCTAAGTGAGTTATGATACATTGCTCAGTAGGTTACACTTTCTCATAAAAAGCTACTGAAGGCGTACTACCATTTTGCTTAGTGGCTTTCTCATCCGTACAAACGTATAAAGGCAACGTTGAATTGAAGACAGCTTTGGAGAAGTGTGAGGCATTCGGCATAGTTTGTTATGCGGGATTGACAGAAGAATGTTGTGCCAAAATATAGTTCATTGTGCGAATCGTCCGTTTCTAAATTCAGCATTGAAATTAGTTTCGCGATGAGGCGGTAAAGCTCGTGAAAGAAGCTTCGCGGTAATTTCGTATGGATTTTTGAAGGAGAACTAAAGCGGCACATTAAGAAACGACGAGGTTCTTCTCACTGGCAAAACTTTAGGACGCACCGCCCTACAGAGTCAAGTTCCAATGGAAACTAGCCTAGAGCACCGCTTCTATGAGTGCAATATCGTAAACACCTAGATAGAAGCTACGAGCACGAAAAATTTAGTCATGCAGGGGACACTCACTGCTATGGCACAGACGGCGCTAACAAGAACATTGAGGTCGCATTGAAGTGAAGAAACTCGGCAGAAAAATGGAACGTACGCAGAAAGTAAACTCAAATGCAGCTGAAGAGAAAGAGTGACAAGTCAAGCAATGAAGGAAAGGGGTTGTGCCACGGCGCATGAAGCAACAACTAAAGTAAAAAGAAGCGATTCTACGATGCGGCAAAATGGAGACAAGAAGCGTGAATAGTGCTTGCAAGACGAAGAAAGCAGACATCGATAGACGCCCGCAGAACGCAGCATACTACCGAGACGAGGCTGCCGCATCGATGAGGCCGTGGCCATCATTGTTGCTTCGGATGGACGCCTTCTCGAGAGGAGATAAGAGCGCGCGATGTTTGCTTGAGCCTGTCGTCGGTGGCGGAAACGACGCCGCTTTCTTTTTGCTTCGCCTTGTGGCGCTTCTATTGCAACTGCACTTGCCCGTTGTCTTCATCGTCAGATCGTTCGAGGCAGTCGCGCAGTGAGGACGCAAAAGGACTGCGGTAAATGGAAAGCTGAAATAGCGTGGTGCTTATTTCTTCTTGGGTTCCTCGCGCTCGCTCCTCTCGCATAATACCGAAAAAAAAAAAGAACAGCAATCTCGAAACGCGAGCAATAAAGGGGAGCGTGGCGGTGCGTACAGATTGGATATTTGTCGCGTTTTGCCAGCGGCATCGGGGCAGCCTAGCTCGTTGGGAACAGAATCGATCCTGGACTGTGTCATCCCTATAACATTCCCGATCGTCATTGTGCTTTCGACACTGCGACTCTTTTTTACATCGCCGGTTTTGCGCCCTTTTCTGGTAGGCTTCTTCCTTATCAGTTGTTTCCATCAATCCTTTCCTCTGGTGCAACGTGTTCCGGCCTTCATCGATTTTCATCGCGAAAAAAGTTTCCGATTGCGGGCGCTCTATGGTCATTCTACTTGCAGAGAATTGTGCAGTTCATGTCGCCCTTACACTTTCACAGCACTGAATGCGCCGGTTCTGTCCTCACCGAAACAAGAATGGTGTCTCCAACAAAACATCGCATCGAGAGACTGCTAAATGGCATCATTATGGTGGAACCGAGTGCCCAAAATTGTTTCGTGGTCCACACGGTAGCAAAGTGCTCGTGCCTACAACGCAGGCACTATTTCGGCATACGGTACAACGCATACTAGGGAAACAATCTTCAGTTTAAAATGGGGGGAGCGTGAATAGAGAAATGGGCTGCGTTGCGCCTTTAGGCCAGCGCCTTCCACCTTTGCGCAAGGTTTACACGTCGCGCCGTCTTTGCGGAAATAAGGTAGACAAAGCTTTCGTCCCGAGCCCCGTATGTTTTTCCTTGGCGCGCACGCGCACATGCACACACACACCGCTACGCCGTTATCCCGTGCCCCGCCACGGTGGTCTAGTGGTTATGGCACTCAGCTGCAGATCCGAAGGTCGCGGGATGGAATCCCGGCCGCGGCGGCTGCATTTCGATGGAGGCGAAATGTTGAGGCCCGTGTGCGATGTCAGTGCACGTTAAAGAACCCCAGGTGGTCGAAATTTCCGGAGACCTCCACTACGGGGTCTCTCATAGTCAGAACTGGTTTTGGGACATTAAACCCCACAAATTAATCAAGTCCATCGGCAGCCTACTTGCAGTTTAGTGAAGGTTCATCGCGAAGGATTCCATAAAAGATGCTCTACTTATGCACTACTTTTCAGTGCCATCATCGCTGAAATGGGTACTTTGAGTGAGTATGCCCGGCAAGGGCAAGTCGCGTGGGATTCACGCGATCTGAGCACGAGTAATGGATTTCCGCGCGCTAGCCGACTTCTTTCTCTGCGGCCAAACCACGCCACTGAGTGGGCGCACCAGATTCAGAATTCATAATTATTTTATTTGACGTCAAGGAAGAATAAAATACATGGTAAGTATATACAGAAGGAGGTCCCGTAGTTACAAACTGAAATGGGACCTCCTGTGCGTGATAACATGATGAATAATACAATTAAAGTGGCACTATGTGGACTTAATAATGGTGGTAGTTAATGTAGTAGAAGCGAAAAACTAACCTGAAAACAGCGTTATCAAAAAGCATGGAACAAGTGAAGGAATGTGCCTTAGTCAACGAAAGTAACACGGACTGCGTGCTAGACAAAACGGGATAAACAGTAATGCAGTATACGAGATAATAGAACTCAAGTTAGCAAAGTCGCGGTTCATGTAGAGAAATCTTGTCATTTTTGTTCATAATTCTGATAGACATACGTCAACACTGGCCACTACGTAGCTGCCCACCAATCACTCTCCACCAACCACCCCGCTGATCGGTGATTGGTGGGGAACTCGTAATCGGTAAAGTTCGTAATCAGTAAAGATTGTCCCGCTCAACATGTTATCATAATGTGCAAGAATAAAAGAGGCAGACAAGCGTGTGGCGATGACAAGTCTCCCGAAAAGCAAATTCTACGCCTCGCTTGGCCAGCGGCACGGCATTCACTGCTCGAAAAGCAGGAGCACGGAAAGTAGTAGTGGCGCGACAACTGTACAGCAGGCTTTCTGTCTGAAAGCGCCGCATGGAGAAGGCTGTCTCCACGTGTCTACGGACAATCAGCACTGACGCCCACATATTTTGAGTGCCCGTTGATAGGCGCTTTCAAGCGAACGGCTGGACAGATCCTCACCTTCGTACGGCTGAGCATCCTACGCACATGTGTACTTCGATGCAAGTTGGTGCAGGTCGGTTTCAGGTCGGTTGGCCTTCCGTACGGCTCGCTTCGCCGGCCTGGCGGCTGGCTATTGGTCTCAGTGGGGAAGAAACGGTCACTTTGACGAAGGAGCAGAAACTTTGCCCCGTTTAAAAGCTTACATAGGAAGCATCGCTATTTCTCCCGTAAAAGAGGAGGTACCACCCCACCCTCCTCCAGAAGTGTAAGAGGGAAAAAATGCCGTTTTTACCTTAAAGGAAGAAGTGTGACCCTCTTTTACTAACAGAGTTATCGTTACTATTAGAGTTGAGCGCAGAAACAAGCAGTCAGGCCTAAACAGTTAAGCACTGTTCAACGCGCGGCAAAGAATGCCGTTACAGTAGCACACGCTGTCCACAGAATGCTTGTGTGTCAGCGGTGCGCACGCATCTCATGAGGCGGCTCGAATGGTGCCCTTCGCTTTGGTTGCCTTTGTAAGCACATATACCCGAGAAGAGGCAGATAGCAGTCTGGCAGGATGCCTAGCTGATGTTGGCACACCATCCAATCTTTACCACACGAAACAAGCACAGAACACTAATTTTGAATAGCAGGCACACCTGGGTTCCTAGCCTTGACAGGCCGCTACGTAAGCAAGCTAATGATACACACTGAATATATAAACGCTCAGGAATAATCGCTAATGATGCGGCGACGTGATGTCTACGACGCTCACACTTTCAAGCAACATGCAACTCTTTTTTTTTTCTTTGGCCTGATATGGGGTATATCAGCCACACAGTTCTCATTGTTCATTTTGACTACGTTCTATGCGATCACTTTCACTGCGTTCACCTTCTCCTCGGAAAACCGCGGCCACCATTGCAATGTTCCGACATATTCTTCCTGTATCGAAGAAAACTAATGCGCCATAACACGCTTTTTGTCTCACATAAGTTATTGATTTTTTTTTAGTTGCATGAAACTCAACACAAACAAACAACTATAAATTAGAACTACTGAGAGCTGAGGGAGTTGGTTAGGCTTCATTACGCAAAAAAAAAAAAAATAAGACGCGCAGAACACGGTCACAATAGTAGACGAAGAAACAACAGTAACGTTAATTATCAACTGAAGCCAAGCACCGAGGCTAAAAGGAAAGAAGGCACAAATCTGACGAGCTCAAGCTTAGGGATAGTAGCGCCACCTGTAACACTGTTGCACATCCCGGTTTGCGTGAGAGGCAGCTGTTAAGGAAATTTATCTCTTCTTTGAGTAGGCTAACCGATGGCTGACGCGTACACGCACTTCCACTGTAATTGATAAGCCGAGCCTCGACCATTAGACATCTTTCCTCATTATTTTGTCCTTAGAAGATGGCACATTCATACTACATGGGCATGCAGTTACAATCTCGGCAATGCGGGAACGATTAGAAGCCGATCCACGGGTATGATTATGATTTCGCATCGTTGCTCTCTTTTAGTTGATAGTATTTGAGTGTTTTTCGTGTTGTGTGCTCCTTGTGTCCATGCTTGCACACCTTTTCTTTGCACAATTAGCCATATATCACTTATGTTATAGAAAGGGCTCTTCATTCCATAGCTAACGTTGGTTATTGCGCGTATAGAAAGGAATTGTTTCATCGTATCAACGTTATACCCGCATACAAATTGCAAATTGTCTCATTGCAATTTAGCGGTAAAATATAGATGTATGTTTTCCATAATCAGAATGATTTCGTAAATCTCCCTGACTTAAGAGGGGATGTTCCTTGCTATTATACTGGAAAACGAGTCTTCGAGAACATTCCCCTTTTCCGAGCAGAATACGGACGACAAATGTTACGGTACTGTTTGCTTCACTTGCTACGAAGCGGCTTTTGTGTAGTGATGAAATACGACTTGAAAGGCTCAGCATATGATATTATAGAAAACGCTGCCTGTGAGCCGTTTCTGTAAGCGTTAATTTACTTTAACGAATGACTACTTTATTACATACAGTCTGTCCTTTTTAAACATTAGCAATGTGTATCTTTTAACAATATGGCGTTTTGGACTTCTGATGAAGTTTAAATTGCCGTATTATTCATTTTTCATATTTACAATTAACGCGCTGGCTCTCTTTGTGATGCTTGTAATGGTGTCATATGATGCTTATGCACGCTTGTTTGTCTGACTGAATGATTTATGTGGTTTTATGTTCAAAAACCATGACATGATTATGAGACACACCGTAGTGGAGGACTCTGGAAATTTCGACCTGCAGGAGTTCTTTAACATGCACCGACATCGCACAGTACACACGCCGCAACGTTTCGAAGTGCAGCTGCCTCGGCCGGGATTCCATTCCGCGACCTTTGGATTAGCAGCCGAGTTCCGTAGACACTGGAACCGCCCTGGCGGGGCATGCTTGTGTGTCTCTGCTCTACGCTTGCATTATGGGTGCCTCGGCTTCCCTGAAGGGAACGGGTTCGTTTTTCGCCCAAGCGTGCACACATCTACACGATGTAAATAAACTTTTGATCTAATTTGATTACATTTTTTTAAGAAAGAAGGACACCCTGGCATAATTATATCGCCACATGCCAGAGAACCGCGTAATATGAGGATCTTATTCTTGTATTTTATACATGAAGATGTCTATCTCCATAATGCAGAAAACCGGTTTACTTCATAGTGCTCACAATTTAGAGAGCGATATGCATCATAAATAGCTTGAGAAAGTAATGTTAACGAGTTACTGAACCACGAAGAGTATTAATTATCGCTGTTCCTTTCACAACGAAGTGAAAAGCTATAGTCTGATGGGTAACTTGTGAAGATTGATCGGCTAAGTGCGTTTGATTTCCTAGAACTGGTGAAATGCACTTTTTGTTTGCGCAAGGCACTTGTGGAGTTAACGCTGATATACGTACGCGTGGCTCAGATGAGTGCTATCTGTAGCTAACGACAATGCAGCAGCAGAATGATGGGTAGATGTAAAGGCAACCACTGCAGTTTGTACTGACCATCTGCTTTACTGTTTATTTATTTTATTTATTGTTATTATTAGTAGTATTCCTTTTTTGAGGAGCGACTAACATTGGCGGCAGGCCAGCGGAGGAGCATACCAACGTTTTGGCATGGCTGCCGGAAGCGCGTCCCAGCAAGAGCTCGCTTAGCCGTTCGCCATTGTCATTAAAGGAAGATGTACACGCCATAAATCCCGCACTGCCTGTGGAAGGACGCGGTAAACAGGTCTTGTCAAAACATGGACACTGAGTCATGAGCAGGCATGGAAGCTACGACCAAGTTGATGATTATGATGTATTGTGGCGTATTGTGTAAAGGCGGGTAGCTTCAAGTGGTCGCGTTATCTGGGCCACAAAGGACGCTATAACGAGTCAAGCATGAACACATGTGGCACAGCCTTTTGTTTAGCAGCCTAAATTGTCCACGTATTGTGCAGTTCGTGTGGAATAACGCATGAAGTTACATTTTATTAATGCAAGACAATTCTCACGCATAGTAAACGAAGACAGGCTCAACAACAGCTGAGGAAATCGTTCGCCGAAACGCGAATGGATAGTGTACGTTGCGCTTACCCATCGCAACCCTAATGTTCGCCTTAGGTAAATAAAGATTGCACGGCGATGAAAAGTTGTGGATGAAGTCACAAGGTAGAGGGATCGATATAATTCGCTGATAGGTGATATAAATCGTGCACCTTAAGTTTTCTCCTGTGCATACACTCCTCTTTTTATGAAATTTCATTTTCGGCAACGATCGAGGATATACATTATGTAGGGCTTTGCGATATTTTATTATCCTCTGTATATACGGACCACTTTCTACACACGTGCTGCGCGATCACTGAGCTGACGCCTTCTAAAAAAAGTACTTTTATAGAGATATACCGGTTTGTAGAAAACAAAAGTGCGAGGGGAGAATAACTTAGATGTGTGTACCACAGGACCCAATGATTCAGCCGTCGCCGCCGATTTCGCCTCCAGAATTCCGAGAGAGCGCATTATAAATGCATGAGAACAGTCGCCTTTCCACGGAATCCCAAGAGTTTGTCGAGAGATGAAAAGAATGAATGTGGAAGAAAGCGTCGCATGCAGAGCGGAGATGAGACTTACAAGAGACACTGTGCCTGCTACACGAGATATGTATACAAAACGTGCCCTGCATATTATAAGGAGTTGTTTGCGCGTGCCTGACACTCCGTGTCATTGTATTACGCGTACGTTCCTGGGATTTAGAACATAAAAATAAAATCTTGAATCTTCTAATAAGCTCCAGACATGTCAGTGTCACTGGCGCGGTGGTGCATGGCCGTTCAGGAACAGAGCGCGAACGAAAAATTTATTTTATCCGCAGCTTTATATTACTCGTTGTTCCTTTCGAAGACATAGAACTACAGCAACTACGACAGGAAACTTCAACGCGAACTGCCAGGAGAAAATTCATAGCAAGGTACGTTGCGCTAAGAAATAAACATACACACGCAAACTGTCTTCTAAACCACCCTACTGTTTTGCCGTAAATAACACTGAGTGTTCTTTTTTTTTTAAGTATGCCTGTTCATAATGTGTCTCTGTTCTTGTAAATATTGTACGCTTTACCGCTCCCCCTCCACCCCTCTACCCCCATTCCACCCCGTAACGTTTTCATGGAGAAGTAGACATCGCGTAAACAAGCGACAGAAAACAATAATCCTTCTAATATGGACAGGCAAGTAAACGGGACTAGTGCCAGTCCTGTCTTTGTTCTTGTGTCGCTTTGTGCTACCGTTTTTTTTCTTCAGAAGTGATGGACCAAGTAGCCCAACGAAGTATTTTGTTATATTCTAGCTACTCTGTTGAACGGCTATTAGGAGAGTGCAGAAAGCAATAAAGGCTGATGACAACGCACACAATTGATAAAAAAAGCTTGACAGCTCCACTAACGTGAAATCTGATAAGGTGCGAAGCATGTGGCGATGCGCCGGTGTTTCCCACAGGAGCACGTCAGTCGTTGCTAATGGGCTTGCTTTACCATGACCACGACGACGAAGTTAGACGCCGAAATCTCAGGCGCATTAGCAGAAACTCGTTAGAGTCGCTTCTGACACAACAATGTTGCACATACACTGTCTGGTTGCACTGCCCCCAGGATCGGCCCACACATGTACACAGTCTGAACTGCCTCTAGTATGTGCCCATAACATTTTCGCAACCGAATTTAACAACTTATGTTATTAATGCAATTCAGTACTGACTGTTTCCTTATTTTAAATGAGTTTAAATCATAGTAGCATATTTCGAACCGGTTTTATCCGTTATACACTTGATTTTTGCCATCGTTGAACGACTTGATTTACCGGGAGGAGTAGAGACTTCGAATGCCCGAGACCCTAAGGTGTTTCTCCCCTAAAACGTTTCAGCGCAAAACCTCAATATTTTAAAATCAGGGCGGCGAGGTCCTGAAAACTAAACTGGAATGGAACAAATTTACTGAATGCATGTCTCTGGCAGGAAGTTATCTTGACATGCTGAACGTTTGAGCACACATTAAGGATTTTGGGGATAACATTTTTTGTTGGGAAATCACAGCATCCTGTTTATAACTAAGAGCAGCATGGAGGCAACACGGAATTTCTAACCTAATGAGGCATTACGGAAGGAACAATCTCCCCCGCAATTATTGTTACATAGGGTTATATTTCAGGATCTGTCTGTCACTATATTGCAAGGGATGCTACCGAGAAAGTGGTTTTGCAAATCAAAAGGACGAAACAACTCCTGTACTTCCAGGTACTTCACGTACGGCACAGCAAACAGGGGGCATTGCCTTCATTCAGCAGAACCATATAGGCAATCTTCAGGTGAACGCCGCCATGTTGCCTAGCAGGAGGCGCCATCTGTACCATTTTGTTGACTGCTCCGTTAATTATATTAACTGTGCCGATCGCCGATTTGACCTGTGAACGACGATCGCGCCGCCCATGGATCGACAAACACATAAAATATGAGAATATAGCGAACCGTAAACAATATCGGTAGTTCACTTGTGCGTATATGTTCACGAGTAGCGCTACCATATTTCCCACTTTTCTGGACAGGACTGTATCTGAGCGTTTACATTAGTTTTTTTTTAATCTATGCGCCATACCCGCCTGTCATTTAGTTGCAGTTTTGCAGCTATTATGGAAATTTCAAGGCACTTGCAGGTTTGTAACCTGCAACAGTAGAACAACGGAGTCCAGAGCAAACACTACGTGTCTGGCGATGCACGCCGCATACTTCCTGCGACAGCATGCATTTCTATCTTCCTGTTGTTGACATCTAGAACTGATACATTTTCCTTTATATTAGAAGGCACGGCTGTTTCAGACCCCAGTTAAATAGCCAATGCGCTCAATATCTATTTTCAGTCGGTGTTCACGCAGGACAATAAATCTCTCCCTTTGATCACGTTCTTATCCGGAGCTGTCAATCTGCGATCTGGTAGTCAGCACAAATAGCATCCTAAACTTTATTCTCAAGTTAGATACAAAGGAGTTAGATACGACCTCTGCTGCGGATAACTTGGAGCGCTAAAAAGACGGGGACGAGAAAAATACACACAGGACAGGCGCTCAACTTTCAACTGAGCTTTATTGAAGCAACACGAAAAATTTATACGGACAACCTTTTTCTCTGTCTTTTTCTCGTCCCCATCTTTTTAGCGCCCCAAGTTGTCCGCTTGAAATATGAACCAACTAACCCAAAAATACGTTCGCTTACGACCTCTGGTGTTCCCGTTATTAGGTCGCAATCTTTCAAAAATATACTTCTCTTCAAGTCCGAGCCCTGGAAGATAGCGAAGGTCCTTCCTCTGAAAAATCACGAAACAGACAACTCCTCCCCAACTATAGGCCTATTTCACGTTCTTAGAATTCTGGGAAGCTGCTTGAGCACATTATTCATAAACACATAACTGAGGTTCCAGAATCGTATAATCTTTTGTCCCATATACATTAGTGATATTGTCGTTTCACACAACTGGTCGGATTTTCACATGATATTGCTAGTACTTTAGGCATTAGCAATCAGCTTGATTCATTATTGCTAGATTTTCCGAAGGATTTTGACACCATTATACACAAGAATCTTCTTGGTAAAAAAAAACGTCATTTTAAAAAATCCGGCGATTGATCAACTGGATAACAGGCTTTCTCAACTCACGCTCTCAGTTCGTTCCATTCAAGTCTAGTTCATTCTCAGCCATGAAAGTAACATTTGGTGTTCCACAGGGCACCGTTTTGAACCTCCTGATATTTTTATTTTTATTAATGACCTTCCCAGCAATATTAAGTCCGAAGTCCGTCTCCATGCCGGTGACGGTGTATTTTACCAGGTAATTACTTCACCTAATGATCACGCCATAACTCAGGATTTATTCACGCAGTTTTGCTCGTGGTGCTCGAATTGGGAGGTACGCTTAAACTTCCATAAAAGTGTACTTTTGTCAGTCACAAGCAGCCATTCTACATCACACCATGCGTACGCTTTGAACAACATAACAGTTCCCCGGGCACAGACGTACAAGTACCTTGGTGTTATGTTCACACACAACATGCAGTGGTCGCATCATATTTATTTTTATTTATTTACAGAAATACTGCAGGCCACAAGGCCCAAGCAGGAGTGGCATACGAAGCATAAAAAATTTTAACAATAAAGGAATAAAAACAGGCTACAGTAGGAGCAGAATCCAAAAACAAGTAATTAATGGAATGAATACGGCAGAAAGGCAGTACAGCTAAGTTAGTGTGGATACAGCAACGGTGAAACTAATATCAAGTGAATGAAATAGAACCAGTTTCACTTAACACTGCTTAAGGTAGTCCAGGAGGAGGTACTCGACTCTGTAATGGACAACAGTTGGTCAAGTGACAGGATATTCGAATCTGTAATTGTTTGGGGAAAGAACGAGAATTTAAATACATTTGTTCTGGCAAAAAAGGGGGTTATAGAGAGCGGATGAGTATGACGTGTGCGCCAGGTTGGATCCAAGTGGAGATATGTAAAATGCTGGGTCGAGCCCGAGCTTCCGATTAAGCAAAGAAAACCAAAACTTCAAGCGCTGATCTTTGCGCCGGGACTGCAATGAAAGAACCTGATTAAATTCCATAACTGACGTAACTGAAAGCTGGCGGCCATATAAAGCAAAAATGAATCGCACAGCCTTTCGCTGGATTTTTTCAAGCGCGTTTATGTTGACGTTGGTGTCCGTGCAAACACGGACAAAGGGGCACCCCCTTTGTCCGTGTTTGCACGCCTTTTCTTTTCATTAGAAAACATTACATCGAAAGCACTGCAAAAATAAAGTTACTTAGGACTGACGTGATCTATATCTCCAAAATGCACCAGATTGCTAATTTACAAAACGCTCATTCGCCCTATATTAGAGCGCGCTTTATGGTTATGGTATCCATAAATAGTGAGTGGCATAAATAAAATTCAGTCTTTCCGAAAGAAGGCTGTTAGTTTCATATACCATCGATGTGAACGTGATTTTTCACCCTCATCTGCAATGACATCTTTCAAGTTACCGCCATCATGCAAGGACGTCATATTGAAAAGAAAAGCAGGCGTGCAAAACACGGACAAAGGGGGAAGGAGTAGACTACACGAACCCTTTTGTCCGTGTTTTACACGCCTGTTCTTTTCACTATGGACCCTAACCAACTCGCTCAACTTTCTGTCCTTTTAACGTCATATTGACTTCTTGATACTTTTGCATTCATTTGCTCGCTCACAATGCCGTTTAGATAACTACATCGTGTACGATGGTGCTCTTCCAGCTAGACCTCGTCAAATTCTTAAATTAAAGCCATTTTTTGCCCGCACTAACCTGTTCTTTTTTTTTTTTTTGGCTAGAGTTACTGCACAGTGGAATGATCTACCTAGTACGGTTCGTGGAATGACCTTATCTTACTTTTTGGGGGCACTTATATGACGTCAATGTTCTATTTCACTTTGATACCCACTTTTGTTGAATCCCTTATTGTGATATTAATGTTTAAATTCCTTTCTCTTGTATTTATGTACCCCACTCCTGCAATAGCGCTGAATTGGGCAGCAGCATTTGAAAATAAAAGAAAAATAATAAATTCTGTTGTTAGTGCGAGCGAATCAGCACAGTGGTTTCCCGCTACCCTTCCGCTGCCTTAAATTACGACCGAAGATACAAGACACCCCAAATTAACCTGCAACACGCGCAAACTGTTCGGCATCGCCATGCAATCAAGCGTCAGCGCGCGTGCTCAATGCCGCCACACACTGGCCAGGAGAGGAGGAATGCGCGGGTTGCCAGACCGCTCCTCCTCGTCCCGTTAAAGCGGTCTGTAAAGCGCGTAGGTTGTGACCGCCAATATTGAATTGCTAACTCTCAACAATCTAAGAAAATTTAGGAGCCTTCCCCTATCATGAAATGGGAACAAGAGAAGCTTGTCATGTGCGCGCCGTTGTTTCATTCCTTTTTTGCCTATGTATGTATGTATGTATGTATGTATGTATGTATGTATGTATGTATGTATGTATGTATGTATGTATGTATGTATGTATGTATGTATGTATGTATGTATGTGTTTTTAAAGACGACAGTCTTTCTTGGCATACTTGAACGCAGAAATGTTGGTCTGTCTTTCCGTTTGTCTGCCTGTCACACGGTTCAGCAACCCGGCCAAAGTTTGACCACTTGCCTAACGCCCAGCCATCTTGAACTGGTAGCTGCGAACATTGTCGATCAAAAAGCAAATATTATGCATATCTGACGCGCAACATCAATACGTAAGTATTAGGCGGTGTCTTCCTTTACTAGAAAATACTTAGAGACGTAATTCTAAATGCAACGCTATGCACGAAAAAGGCCTCTGCCGACTATTTGGTGCTGCCACCTGGCAGTTGGCCAGGGATTCTGCACAAGCTCTTGTATCCCGACGGCGCTGCCAGATGGCGTCCATATCTCACGCAGTGTAGTACGGCCGGCAGAAGACTATCGTCTTTCGACGACATTTGCAGCGAAGCACGCAATCCGCGGCCATTTTTTTTTCTTTCTTTTAATTGCACTAGCGCGTTCTTTTATAGCTGAGTAGATTGGTCTCAGAAAACGTGACCTGATGACAACCACGTGTGCCTCTACTGAGACCACATCTAGGGGATTAATGCAAGCGTAGCATAAGAGTCATGGAGGAGGCACGGTCGTTCCTAGAAAGACACAGAGGACAAAATACCCTAAAAGAACTAGGCGAGTACAATCCAGTCAGTTCACTCAAACAGGACGCTGTGCAGCTTGCTGAAAAGAAAGTGTTCAGGATTGGGGCAAATTTAGAACCTGCACAACGACCTCTTTATGTGGAGGGCTGAGTACGCCCTTGTATCAGGATTCAGGACGATGCCGTGTTATACAATCGGCGAAATTGGGAACTTGTGAAAACCCGCGTCCTGCTATAACAATGCTTTAGAGAATTTGCCATCCTTTTAACTCATCACTTGCTCTAAGAACATAGCTGTTTGAGCCGGATGTTAGGCAGCTGATCTCCGGGAAAATAACTATCATCATGAAATAAGCGTGCATGCACTTCTATGAAATGCCCAATGTGCAGTATTTGCGCGCACACTTGCACTCATCTCCTCAGCCCACTTCTGCATAAAGGCCGGCATGCGGCACAGAAAGCGAGTACGCACAACAGCTCCTAACATAGCATAGCCGTGCATAGTATAGTATAGTATAGGAAGTATCGTCGCGTTTTGGGCGTGTTGGTATTGTATACTTCAAGGTTTTAACATATGTCACGTCTCACAGTCGCTTCTTTTTCAGTGCGTGCATTTCGTGCGCTAAAGCGTCCAAGTATAGCGAGGGGGTGGAGCAGGCAAGGGAGGAGGAGTGATGTGACAGTGAGGAGGAAGGAAAGGACAAACCGTGGCATTGCCTTTTGCAGTACAGGTTAGCAAGGGCGTGCGAATGAGATGTGAAGGTGAGGAGCCCTGGTTTAAAGGTGAGGAGGAGGAAAAGGAGTGGGTGACCGGCGAGTGAAAGGCTGAGCCATAGCATAGCCATGTACGGTATAGTGTAGCAAAGGGGCGGGGGGGGGGGGAAGTGAGGTTGAGGAGGAAGGAAAGGAGGAAAGGGTGCAGTACATATATAGAGATGAAAATCTAGAGGTGATGGAGAGAAGAAAGTAGAAAGGGAGAAAGAAATTATCAAGATGAAAAGTGACGAATAATGAACAAAAGTAACGAAAGAGCTTCGTCTGCGTTCGTAAGGTAGTAGAGCTTCTTTTCCGGCTCCACTGCTTATCCGGATTACACAGTCGTGGAACTGGCTCGAATTATTTTTGCTCCTAAATTGAAGCGTAAGTTTCGGAAATGGTATCTTCGCGTGAGTGAGTAAAATCTGGGAATCACTCGAGCCAGTGGAATTTAGACAATGTGGGACAGAATAATGCAAACAAATAAATGAATAGGCACCCATGCTGAAATGTGTACGCCTACTTCTTCAAATAAGGCGCAATGCTATAGAGACGGCGAAACACGAAGTTCTCCTTCGGTGTCTCCAGCCTGTATTCATCCGACATAACCTGAGCAATAATAGTGTATGCTTACCCTTCTAAGACGACTTTACTGGCGCACTTGGCCTATATAGGTCCTGTTTGTATATGTTATTTATAGCTTCCGCCATTTCGCGCAGGTATAGGAGTAGCCTGGGTAGTGGAGTGCACTGCATTCAAATGCGTAAAGACCGATAAATGTAAGCTAGGTAAGAGGATGTCACGGCTGGTGCGACATTTTATGAGACGTGGATTGAAGGTGAACACTGCCGCTGCGGCACATAAATCAGGGATGATATGTGTGCAAGAACGCCGTTTCAGCTAACCAAGCACGGTTGATACAGGGTAAGCATTAAGCATTGAACTCGGAGCGTCGTTAATGTGGTTCGCGTACAGATGACGTGAAATCAATCCTCGCAAACGATTACGCAAATGGCTAGTCTAGCGCCCTTGCGCATACGCTCAGGCCAGTTCCTTAACTGAAACTCACTAGAGCGTCTGTGCCACGGGCAGGTAATATCTTTTTACGGAAATCATTAGCGAAGCGGCCCGAGCGTGAACGCCGGAAATGTCGATACCTGCTTCCCCCAAGCGCGCCCAGATTGCATCTGCGCCTCCTCTCCCTTGCTCTGGCATTTTCCAGGCGCACTGCAGCTCCATCCCCGCTGCGCGAACCTGAACGAGGCTGTCGCAGCTATGTGAAGCCTCGAGCCATGCCGCCGAAATAGCAAGCAGGTTTTGCCATTGGCAACAGGATGAAGAGCGCAGTAATTTTGTACAGCGTTGCTAGTATTTTCATTTTCGTTTACGACGGATGAACAAAGTGAATGGGCGCCTTCACTCACGTCTATTTCCTTCGGGGAAACTGCGACTACGCGACGAGGCACCAAGTTAGTAAAAAAATCAAAAGTGAACACACACACACGCCCCGCCTGCCTTAATTTTTTATATGGGATGTTCTTTCTTGGTTTTGCATAGCACGCAGCTTGTTAGAAATAATTTGCGCTGAAGCAATGGTTCTACATCGACAGCGATATACTGTTCCAGGCAACATGCCTCTTAAGTTAGCCTGGTTTGGTCAAATGCTTTTCGAAGAGATGAGAACACGGCTTTTTTGTTTTCTGTATTTTTTTCTTGGAAATGTTGTGATGGTGTTGATAGCGCCAGGATTTTCGGCATTTCAGCATGCTAGTAGGCTGAACATCGAAATTGCGGCCGTCAGCGCGGAATTTATACGCCGCAACCGCGTAGACGACCACGTATTCAGAGTAGCCGGAATATCGGTAGACGAGGACAGCGCCAACCATGACCACGGTAGTGTTTGTTGTACTTTAGTTGTAGTAGTCGGCACGAAATGTCGAAGAATGGGTGGAGAGGAAAGAACACGATGCAGGTTCGCAAGCACGGCATCGAATGTAGGAGAGAAAAGAAACTTTTGTTTAGTCTGTTATATCTGTATATAGAGCCGGGTCTTATTTATTTATTTATTTATTTATTTATTTATTTATTTATTTATTTATTTATTTATTTATTTATTTCAGAACACTGTTGGCCCTCAGGCCGTTGCAGGGTGGGTTACAGCAATGCACAGTAATACAACAGCAATATTAATTTATGTTTCACAGCTAGTAAAGTTCAACTTAGAACAATTCGAGTTACAAAGCAATACAATATAGGCGATGCGCAAAGCGCCGACGACGCCATCTGCCGCCACGGCTCGGAAGCGTTGGTGGGTCCGGGCGAGCAGTGTCCCCGCGAGCGTGTACGCGTGTGCACGGATAGATGTGTTTTCATCGTGATTTGACGACTCTATCGGGCTTCAGAGATGTCGAAAAATAACTGCTGCGTTGTCGGCTGCTCAAACACACACAAAAAATCGCCAGGAACGCACTTCTACGGGTTTCCGGTGCTATTTCATGAGCGAGAGCGACGGCGGCGGTGGATTGCGGCTGTACGACGCAGGTCAGCAATCGCGCTTTGTTTACGGCAGTGTTAGAACGATTACCGTGTTTTTATTTATGCCGCTACGTCTTCAGCGAACGCTACTACGTTTACACTTGGTCGCCTCGCCTGCATTGTAGACGCTACAATGCACATGAGCTTGTTATTACTGATAAGAAGCGGTGCCTAGGCTCTCTTGAAAAACGAATGGCGCGAAGTGCAATGCCAGAGAATGTGGGGCAGGTGACGGCTCCTTTACAAAAGCGCCGTAGAATCGCACGTGTGTTGCACGAAATCGGGCTGGAATGCGATCACCGGTGCAGAATGTTCGCTGTGCGCTCGCCTCAACTATATGCATATTGGCTGTAAAACATGGCACCTGTACGCATTGAAGGCTTTGACGATCAAGTAGAACCTAACGCCATTTTGCGGTAATAGCTTGCAAAAAAACCTGGCAAATACGTAGCCAATCTGCTATGACAAGCAAGGTGACCAGCTCCGTAGTGACTCAGTCTCGCGCCACTAGCGCAAGCTGCCGAGATATATTTCACAAGTTCATCGTGCTGGTTTCAAAGTTTTACCAACGCTGACCCTTCGTGTGGCCGCACCCGTGAAATCCATGTGCCGGTGCGACAGCGATCCCTCAATATCTACTCTATAGACACATGGCACGTAAACGAAGCTACTGTGTCGAGAAAAAACGTTGGTTCACGCGTCAACGCATGCAGGCATTAGTGATCGGGACGTTATAAAGAAAGCGGTGCGATGAGCTCCACTTCGTAGGGAAGCTTTGTTGGGAGCGTTGGTTCAATAAGGGATACATTTGAGCGCAAAAAAGGACGAAACACAAGGAAAGGAAGACGACTACACGAGCGCTCACTACCAACTGTCTTTAATCAGAAAAAACATGAGAATATAAAGTTCAGTGCTTTTTTGCGCTCAAATGTATCCCTTGTTGACGCTTGTCTGTGGCAAACACTTGGCGCGTATGATGACATTGTCGTCCCACACAGCTGTGACATCGGACACATGTCCACTATTATAAAGTGCGGCTCCTTTCCGCACACTATCGCCGCAAAAGTAATTATCTGGGACGCGCACAAGCGGCAAATCGCACGCGCGCACTTCCGTCATGCTTGCAGTGAAATGAGGCGTCTGCTACGCGACCCACCAGCGGTTCCAACGGCCTCTGCTACGCGGCTTTCAGTGGCGCCCCTATAGGCGCTGCGCATCGCGTATAGCATCTGCATGGAACAACCACAACGCGTACATGGCTGCTTAACAATGCATAGAGTCATTTGAAAAATGCGGCTATGTGGTTATACCAGAATATTTCTGAATAATTCATCTATCAGAGCAATTAAATATGTACGCGGATATTTAATTAGTCAACCTAACCATAGATGTAAACAACAAACAAAACATTTATTGAAGTTTTAAGCACTATAACACCTTATAATTCAGACACTGCAAAATACTTTTTGAGTCCTTCCTCAAAGTCTTCTGCAGTGGTAGATCGAAGCAGTGTTGGAGGCAGTGAATTCCATTCTCTCGTTGTTTTAGGAAAGAATGAATTGGCATACTGCTTCTTACGTGGTTGGGGCACATCGTATGTGTATTCATTAACTCCTCCAAGACTTCTGGTTCTGCGAGGCGATACGGATCGTGTCGTGTCTAAGTTGAATTTATTTTTTGAAAGTAGAAAAAAGAATTTTAGCCTGGGCAGTTGTCGACGCTTAGCCAGAGTGGGAAGTCCCAGAAGACGTAGCATTTCGGTTACTGATTCTGTAGATGAGTAATTTGAGAGAACGAATCTAGCGGCTCTCCTCTGTACTCTTTCTACCATTTTTACTAGTCCAGACTCACAGGGGTCTCGGATAACACTTGCGTGTTCCTAACTTGGCTGCACATACGTGAGATATGCCGTTAGCTTAACTGGGGTCGGAGCAGGCCTTAATTTTCGTCGTAAATACCACAGTTTCATTTCTGCTGCTGAGCAAATATTTTCAATATGGCTACTCCATTTTAGGTTACTCGATATTGTTACACCCAAGTACTTTATTACATCACCAGCAGAGAGAGCAGTTGTGCCTATAGCATGATTGTAGACGAGGACGTTATTAATCTTATTTGTTACGCGCAACGCTCAGCTAGATGGCCAGCTGGTCAAGCTTGCTGGAGACCTCAAGGGAGCCAGCAGGGCCCCTCCGTTGTTCGGAAGCAAGATTCCCCCAACTCTGGCGGTGGAGGTCTTTCTTGGATCCTCAGAGTATGCGATTAAGCGTTGCTCTCTCATCGCAAAGTGTGCACCAAGTAGAACATTGTGTGGAGAACATATGGGATCGCATGTAGGAGACCAAGAGGAGAGCTTTGCGTCCGCTTGTATAAGTTGGAACAATAGCGGCACGTTCGACGCGAAATTTCTAAGCGTCAGAAATATGAGAATAGGCTCATAAAGGTGCCTAGTTGTGTGATGATCACAACTTTGGAACTCAGCGACTACATGAAATTTGGCAGGGTCGGGTAAAGCAGTGCGCTCGGACACGATGTGGCCTAATAAGGTCAGCCCAATTTGCCGAAGCGGCTCCTTTTGAAGATGAGTTGCAGGGCAGCGTTGGTGAGGCGCGCCTCTCTGACGTGCACAGGGTGGCGCAAAGCGACGTCCACGCAGTGTTGCATATCGAAAAAAAAAATCACCTGGAAAGAAAACCATGGCGTGGTCGATGTAACAAAGACCATTAGACACCAAACAACGTGTTGTCCTTTAGCCTGTCTGCCTTTAGGACTGTCTGCCGCTCGGAGAAGTTGTTTAGATTGTGTTAAAAATGGGAAAATTGTGCGTCACATTTACGGGAACGAGCACCCCCCCTCCCCCCCCCCCCCCAAAAAAAAAAATCATATTTTTAATTTTTCTCTTAAAGTAGTGCAAAAAACGCAGCTATTGTCACCGAACAGCGTGTTTGTCAATTTTCTAGTAGTGTAAATGAACCAGCCCACGCGGGCATGCGTATTCTGCTGAAGAACAATTATGCATGTGTTACAAGTGTACTTTACACTACTAGACATCTTTTTCTAGCGCGCAAGAACAATTCCTTCTTGTTTCCGCTTCTTTCGGGGTGGCGCAAGTGGTACTGCCTTCGAAATCGTCTGCCTGTAGTACTGCGCTTGTCGCGTACGCGGCGCTGCATGTCCGAGGCGCACCTCAGCGCGCCGACTTTCCCTCGCCTCTCCTCCTCGTCACCTCTGCAATGTCGTCCTTGGAACCGGTTCTTGTTGAGAAGGGGCTTCCCGCGCCCGAAAGACGACGCATCGTACCCAGTAACCATTGTTGCCGGCGCCTGTACATGTAGGAAAGGAACGACTTCGTACATGAAAAAATTTTGTTTTAATAATTTCTACTCAGTTTCTGGAGAAACCACTGCACAATAGGACACTTCAAAACGTACGCTTTCTATTGTGAAAAAAAAGGGAGAGCGATGAACGACGCTAGGCAGTATCTTTACCGGGTCACGGTTGCTTGAATTCAATAGTGCGTGAGGGTAGACTCACATAGGTCGTCAAATGTAATCAATGCAGTTTCCTCGTGGTCAGTTCGAACAGCCGGAACGTACCAGTAGGGACAGACAGACAGACAGACAGACAGACAGACAGCGAACTTTAGTGGTCCTGAGTAGCTACTATTAGGATTCCTTACAGGGAGGCCGTTGTAACCGCTGGCCGCACCTACGTGGAGGACAGAACGCCGTGACATGCCAGTAGGCAAAACGTCTTTAAGGACGGCGAAAATTTTGCTCACCTATTATTGCCAAAGACGTCGTCGATGCGCGGCGAAGCATAGAGCTCTGCATGTCACTTTGTTTAATCTATGGTAGTTGGCGAAAACGCGAATATAAACGCCCTTCTCGCAAGCGACAGTCATATGTTGCTCAGAGATTGGCGTGGTTTATGTTTACTAACGCTGCAACATAGCATATCTTCGACTTCATTGTCAACTACATACAGCTCATATAGTCACAGGTCTTTGAATCGTAGGCTACTGCAGAGCAGCATCAACGTAGCGCTGCACTTCGAAGGTGCAGCGCAGATACAGCTGAGAAAAATAGGACGTATTTCTGAAGTTATGTAGACGCTGAATACTGTAGACGCTGAACTGAGGACGTTAGTTACGTGTTAGGTATCACTACTAGAACTCGAGAACATAATATCGCTTGACGACGGTTCAAGCACTGAAACCACATGCAGTTCGTTGAAGTCTATAAGACAGGATTCGTCTGCTGCGCTAAGGAAGAACGAATAGTCAAGGTATTACACGCCATCGAGACATTCATCTACAGGAGAAAGAAAACTTTAGATACAATTCGGCAGATTTAACGCATCCATAGGTCCAAGCACATCCCCCGCATCCTAGGTAAGTAGGATGCCCAGTAGGTAAGTGCCGGCAAGGCAAGTATAATAGAGAGTTTTAGTTTGTCCGTAAACTTCTTTACGTTTGCGGGATACCGGTTTACCGTGCGTGTTTACGGTGGAAGTAGAACCGCTAGCGCCATCTATTCGCTGTTTGCTTAACTACAAAGCATTCGATTTTCTTTTTAGTAGCGTGAGCGCTTTCTTCGAAAGAGGTAATGAAAGTACTCAGAGTCAATTATTATCTCACGTCCAATGCTTTACACTAGGAGTCAAGCAAAACGGGCAAGCCACAATAATATTAGCTTTTTTGTGTGCCTGGTTAGGTTCCGCATCATCAGGTGTCGCCGCCAGCGCTGCTGGTCGCGTACACTTTCCCGTTAAACCGGTATCCGTAAACGTGAAGAAGTTTACGGACAAACTAAACTCTCTATTATCGGCACCTGCGTACGGAACTTAAACGTGGAGGCTCACTAAATGGGTTAAATTTAAACTGAGGACGATGCAGCGAAGAATGAAATCGGAAATGGTAGGTGTAACCATAAGGGACAAGAGAAGAACGGAGTGGGTCAGAAAACAAGCGCATATTAAGGACGTATTAGTAGAAATAAGGTAGAAGAAACGGGAGTGGGCAGTGCATATAATGTGAAGGCAAGATAACCGTCCTTCACTAAGGGTAACTGAGTGGATCACCAAAGAAGGCAAGCGTGTCAGGGGTCGCGAAAAGTTAGATGGACAGATGGGAGCAAGGAGTTTGCGGGAATGTAGTGTTCGCAGTTAGCAGAGTACTTGGAGTATTGGAGATCTATCGGCAGGCCGTTGCCCTGAGGCTGATGATCTCAAAGTTCATCATGAAAGATTTATCTCTTCCTTTCTCTCTTTTCCTCGGGCGTTGAGCAAACCCGCACGAAAGCATGACGAGCGGCAGTAGTATATCTATTGTTTTCTAAACTCTTAATTTACACTCTAGAATCTGTCACTGAGCTCGTTAATAGTCATCGTCCTTAGACGAGGACAAGGACCAGGCATGCTGATGCAATATCTTTATACGATGTGTCATTTAATAGATAGATAGATAGATAGATAGATAGATAGATAGATAGATAGATAGATAGATAGATAGATAGATAGATAGATAGATAGATAGATAGATAGATACGGTCAGAAGGGTTTATCTTTGCCCAAAAATGCTTTGCATTTAACAATATCGCTGAGGCAGCCGCTGTCCAACATTGCAGAACGGCGTTTCAACTCTTAAAAAATGTCATGTGTAAACGAGACCGTGGACTCGCTGGCGGCAACGCTCACAGGAAGCTCAACAGACCAAGGCGGAATGTCGGCACCTTCGTGCACGACCAGTTTAGGAGGCTGGTCAAGAGGGTCGTGCAATGGTGTGTCAGCTGTCAAGGCAAACTCGGATTAAACGCGCCTTGAGTCGATGGCGGAATTGTGACGCGATAAGAAGTCATACCCGAATATATATACGATTCGGGGAAGAAGTTCTGTGGGTCCGGTTCAAAAGTAGATTAGAAACGAATTGCGCACTTGCGAAAATCGCACATTTATTGTTCAATGTTTCGGTCGTGGCACGGCCTTCGTCGGCCTTCGTCGGCCTTCGTCAGCACGGCCCAAAACGTTGAACAATAAACGTGCGATTTTCGCAAGTGCGCAATTCGTTTCTAATCTATATATATACACTCGAGTGAGCTCTAGCCTACAGTAGTACTTGCAAGTAAAGCGGTTCCGCCAGCATGGGAATGATGGTTGGGGCATGGATTCCGCTAAACTTCTGTCTTCTGGCTTCATACGGCTTTTTTTTTTTTACTTTAAGAACGGGTCATTTGCGAGAAAATATTACATTTGAAGTGCGAACTTTTCCCGTGAATGTGAATGTGGACGGATACATATTGTCTTAACATGATTGACGCCTTCATGCTTGTTTCATCCGTAGTTTGCCGGCGTTCTGTGCTAGGTAACCCTCTTATACCTGCTTTATATTAATGATCTCCTGTTGCACACGTTTGTAAGGATGCGCGTTTTCGCACATGATTGCGTCCTCTATCATACTGTTAAGTCTACGACGGATCTTGCCACCCTCAACAATAACTTCTATCACTTCTGTAACTGGTCCAAATGATGGCAAAGGAATATTAACTTTTCTTCAAGACTGTCATGATGTCCTTTAACTGGCATTCATTCCCCATGTCTTCTGACTATGCCTACAATAATGTTACTTTTTGCGGAGTGTTCGAATTCAAGTACGTCGGTATTCTTACGACACACAATTTTCATGGTTGAAACACATCGATCTCGCCTGTAACAAGGCCCTTAAGAGCTCGCGTTATTTACATCGTACGCTCGGTCTTGCTCCTCAAGAAAACAAGATTCTTAAATTCAAAATTCTGTTGCGTCTTCCCTCTCTTGGTATCCATTCCGTCGCTCTTACTGTCCATCTGTTACCTTTCCTCCTCATGACATGTCCTGCCCAGGTCCACTTCTTTCTTTCAATTGATATAATAATATTAGCTACTCCGGTCTGTTCCCTGATTCAATCCGCTCTTTTTTTTTATATCTTAGCGATACACGTATTATTTTTGTTTCCATTGCACGTTGCGTGGTCCTGAGTTTTTTTCGTTATCCCCTATGTTTCTGCACCGTAAGTTAGTACAGGGAGAATGCAATGACTGATTACTTTTCTTTTTAGTGAGAGCGGCAAGTTTCCAGTCATGATTTCGTTATGCTTTCCGAATGCGCTTCAGCCCATCCTTATTGGCAACAGGGGCAGGCAAAAGGTTAGGTGGAGCGATGAAATTAAAGAGTTTGCGGGCATAAAGTGGAACCAACTCGCTCAGGATAGGGTGGATTGGAAATTGTTGGGAGAGGCCTTCGTCCTGCAGTGGACCTAAATAGGCTGATGATGATGATGATGATGATGATGATGATGCTGATGATGATGAAACACATATCTCTCATTGGTCCCATACTCGTATATAGTTTGTTATTTTGGAATGCTTACAAAAAATGCGATATCGGAACAAGAGAATCCGTTCAAAAAAAGGCTGTGAGCTTTGTGTGCATGACAAATGACAGATATTTCACCGTCTCACTTACTTCCCCAACTACGCCTCACTACACTTCCTTTCCGTGGCCATATTGAATGCCCGAAATTGATTTACACTCTAATAATTTCTCTCCCCCCCCCCCCCCCCCCCCCGTCGACACTCTAGGCAATTATCATAAGTTTTGCAGACCTTTAGCTACAAGGAACGACCACGCCCTTATCATTTCAACCTTTTTCACCTGCACTTAAAAGATTAAGCATAGTTGTTTTCCCTAAACAGCGGAAGCGGGGAATTCGCTGCCAGGAAGTGTCCGTTCATTAATTACTGCTGAAAGAACCTCTCAAAGCCTCTTAATGAATGTTGAAAAAATACGACTGATCGTAAAATGCTTTGTACGACTGCCACCGCTGCTTCCTTTAGTGGTGCATTGATTAAGCGGCATCTATACAGGTTTAAAGTACCAGGAAATTATGTTGCAAGAATGTAGACTCAATGTTTTGCTAGTTTATTGATTGCTGGAGTTTTACGTCCCAGAACCACCATTGATTACAAGAGACGCCGCAGTGGAGGGCTCGGGAAATTTCGACCACCTGGGGTTCTTTAACGTGCGCTGACATCGCACAGCATACGGGCCTCAACATTCACATTTCGCCTCCTTCGAAATGTAGCCGCCGCGGCGGGGATTCGATCCTGCGAGCGTCGGATCAGCAGCCGAGTGCCATAGCCACTACACCACCGTTGCGGGGTAGTGTTTTGCTAGTACTTTATGCGATGGAATTTATGAGGAGTTGATAGCTTAGGTGAGCCTTCTAAATATATTAAAGGGGAATTGGCACGCTTATGGGTGTGCAGGATTCACTGCAATTTTAGAAACCGTTGCTGAACGCGCTACGCAAAGCCAATGAGGAATGGCAGTTTTAGTCAGTGGAGATGTAAAATTCCTGTACGAGGTATTTCTAAACTTAGATAGATAGATAGATAGATAGATAGATAGATAGATAGATAGATAGATAGATAGATAGATAGATAGATAGATAGATAGATAGATAGATACGGTCAAAGGGACTCAAGTTCGCCAAAAATGCTTCGCATTTAAAAATCATTTGACACGACGTGAAGGAAGTAAAACATAGTCAAAAGAAGAGCCGTGCAAGACACGGGCACAAGGGTAGAAGTGAACAACACGAACGCCGTAGAACATTGCAGTGTTCTATCCATTGTTGAAGCAGAACATTCTATCAATGTTAAAGTAGAACATTGCAATGGATAGAGGAGCGTAGAAGAGTCAACTCGTTTCAATTTATTTTCCAGAGTCTCGCTGGTCTCTAGACAACCTGTTCTCGGAATTGCGACAGTTCACACGCCTTTTTATTTTCAAGAATACATTGGTGAGCAGCTGCAGTGAGACCAGTTCCGCACATAGAAATTTTCGCTTAAATGGAGAATACGGGACTTACCCCAGGTTTTCTAATGGCATTGCCTTCGGCTGACGGGACGAATTACAAAGCATGGTCACTGAACTTAATAAGAAAAGCACAGCGGTGGTTCTGAAAATCTACATGCAGGAAACTAAAGTTATGTTTCGTTGTCTCGGAAGGGCACAGCAGTTTGAGATAGGCCGTGAGGAAATACGAGGTGAGTATTTACATCTGCGTAGGGCAGGTGGTGACCGCAGATCTGAGTAGTGAAACTCAAGTAAACAGAATAATATAAATGGGGACGAGTGCCTTTAGAAGGCATTCTCGTACTATGAATGACAGTTTGGCATTGTCCCTCAAGAGGAAAGTGTGAAGCAGCCGCATGTTACCGGCACTCCCTTACGGGGCAGAAACTTGGAGGCTCGCTGCAAGGGTTGAAGTGAGGTCGACGCGGCAAACAATGGAAAAGAAAACGACCAGTGGAACGTTAAGGGGCAAGGATAGAGTCGAGTGGGTCAGGGAACAAATGTGTGTTCACGATATCTTTGTAGAAATTAAGAAGTAATGGTTGCGGTCCGGGCATGATAAGATGAGGTAACCGTTGGTGATTAAGGGAAACAGGGTGGTTCCGTAGAGAAGGCAAGCGCGGCCGGGGGCGGCAGAAAGTTAGGTTAGCTGATGAGTTCAGGAAGTCTGCGGGGTCATATTGCCGCAGTTAGCACAGGACCGGGATAATTGGAGGTCTATGGGAGAAGGCTTTGGCCTGCAGTGGGCGTACACAGGGTGACGATAATGGCGACGCAGCCATGATGATAATGATGTACTGTAATTTGCCATAGGGTGTAAAGGTTAACATTTATTCATGTGTGGCGCATAAAAAGGGGGAAAAGTCGCGTATGGTTTTGTTTCATGGGTGACACCTGTCATTTCCCGTAATGAAGAATTAATTCGCCTTCTTGAGGGACCATTTAGGTACGCATCTGCATGTTCGCGCATCAACGACATTCGACACATTTAGAACGGCAGCGGCCTCGTACAAGGTCCTTAGCGGTTACATTCTATGCGACAGCGCTCGACAGTCATATCTCGACAGTGCATGAGGAAGTTAAGGTTTTCGTCTGAATAAATACTGTTATAGAGGAACACAGAGAACGAAGCAGGCTAAGCAAATATGTCATGTTAATCAATTGTAATGGTTTGTATTACGTCAACATAAAGAGAAAGGTTCATCCTTCTCGCAATGTGCTTCGAGTGGTAACACGTTGTATTCATTGATTAGTGCGAGCGGTAAAAGACGCGCTTATATTTCAAAGTGTATATGAGTTGTCGGTTTTAGCGAAGTAAGTGCTCACATGAAAAAAAAAAAAACACACACAATGCGCACTCCTGCCTTTGGTCTTTTCACTATGAACGATTTTCTGCGCATGATAGAGTTGGCCATGATAGAAACCACAAATTCTCAAAAGATACGCATTTGTTGGGCGTCTACGGGAAATAATGCTAAAGCGCCCGTCAAAGAGAATGGGGTCTGTGCAATTAACACGACCTGTCTTGTTTTAAATAAATATTGTGTTCACAAAAATTACATCGCATGCTATTATGTCCTTTGATGCAGGTAAGCTGGAGCGGCTTCCCTCCTTCGCCTTATGCACGTTCGCAGCCGAAGCTTATCAGTTTGTGGCTGCAGCAAGGTGTTTCTCCAAAGATCTCCGTAAGTCAATTTATTTGCGCGTCATCATAAGTTTACTGTGTGATCTAGTGCACTGCAATAAACACGCGCCTACGGAGATGTGTCCTCGAAGTAGACCCTGAAACTCTAGGCCTCGAAACGTTTTTGAGCTTGCAGTATCTGGCGCAGGTGTAGCGTAGACGTGGCTGTGCTACTAATATGTATTGGCATGCTACACGAAGCTTAAATTTCGGTGCTGTAGATGGATATTAATAAAGTCAAAGTGTTTTTTCAGTTCGTTGTCTAAGCTCTATATCGCCGTTCCCTGCTCGCCACTATTTTATAGATAACATGCCACTAACCATCACACCTTTTGCAGTAGTATAGGGGGACAGCATACGTGTTTGAGACACTTGAAACAGATTGCATTTGAGCAGAAGGATAAGCCCACAAAGCCTCATCAGCTGATGGCACAAGCAAGTATAAATTAGTGTCATGTCGTCTCGAAACGAAGTACGTTGCTATGACACTCGGTGTAGTATTGACGCACTGGCTATATTGAGCCAGTGCAGGTGATAATGGACTGATGAAATTGTACTTTACTTGCGATAATGACTGAGTCGGCGTTCCCAACCAGACATCCTAAGAAATGAACCATAGAGAGGTGTGCTTTATGAGAGGAGTTGTGCTGTTCGGTTGCACTTCCCGCATTTACTTATTTGGTTTTCTAAGGCGGAACTGCGCAATGAACTGGAATGGAGTAGTTGCGCTTTTACAAGCACTTATACTGTCCGTGCGTTGTCATACGCTCTTCACAAGCAATACTTTGTATCTTGGAATGTGTTAAGGTTACAAGACGTTTCAACAGAGTTACATTACCTACTTACGTCAGTCACCTCAAATTGGCAATGAAACATCACACCACTGCGACGAACACCGCTGCTGGTGCCCAACAATAGTGCTGCGACGAATTTAGTTTTGCCTTTTAGGCTGCGAGCGTGCATACTTCCTATGCTCTTGACAGTTATCGGAAACAGTTAAACGACATCTTACATTCGTTATATCTAACCTATCAGCGGCAGCGCTTCGACGTTCACTGTCAGCGCGAACTCTAATTTGTTCCTTTACAACAGCGTTTCCTCAATGTATAAAACTGATTGATTGATTGATTGATTGATTGATTGATTGATTGATTGATTGATCGATCGATTGATATCATTAGCGACAGTGTACACAAGCTAAGAATGGAAAAGGGGGCACCCTATTGCGATACATAGTCTGTACGCATTGTCCATAGCGCAGGAATACAAGATGCGATGTCAATGGTCTATGGTGCGCCATAACGTGTATGTCTTCGCCCATTTAGTTCATGAGGAGTTTTCATTTGCGCAGCAATTGCAGTGAAAATGGTTGAAAGCAGTGCGCGGTGTGAAAAAGTGCGTATGAATTCGGATTTATTTCATAAATAACACATTTCAATTAGAAACTGAAATGGCGTTATGTACTTTATCTTCGCGTACTGTTTACTATTTACTTCTTTGTCTATCGAAAACGGTGACCTCTTCTTTAGTTCAACGCCGAAAAAAGGAAATCCCTTCCTGTGGAGTAAATATACCATCCGAACTTCCTGCAGTTAAGTACCCGAAACTGGATTGCGCAAAACAGACACAATTTATTTACGTGATCGTGAACAGGCGAATTTTACACCAGGCCACAACGCAGCCTGGCATAAAATCATAGAAGGGCTGGCACACGAAAGACCCTGGAATTTTATTGAGCAGGCTTAACGACCACTCGGCCCTGGGGTTTCGCTCCCTGGAACTTCAGGAGATTAAGGCGTTTCGATAAGCACGACAGCCATGAAAACGTAGAAAAGAGACATTTCTCTACCTGGATCGGCACAGCAGAATTCAGTCCTTTATTTTGCTACTTCCATAGTCACTCTATCGGAAGTAACTTTCAAAGGTCATTGAACTGCGTGGAAATCTAGCAAAATTACTGGGTAATATGAACAAATAAAATAAGAACTATACTGCATATATCCTGCAGCGGTATTCAGGAAATTGCTCACGGATTGTTGGAAACTAGCCCATCATAGTTTATTGAAAGGTTATTGAGCTACCCAGTATGCAAAATCGTTGGCTTATTAATAAGAATGCTGCTGCTCATTAGTGAATTCTGAATGTAAACACTACTCTATCGTTGAAATGCATTGACTGTCAACGTCGAGAGGTGACCGAAACGTTGTGTATATGAGAAGAATGTACGCTGGCCTAGGTGATATTTACTTAAGGACATAATGAAGCCGTCACTGAAAAACACATACAATAGGCAGAAACGAAAGGACAGGACAAGCCTCTTGGCCTGTCGTTGTGTATTTGCCTATTGTATCGGTTCTTCAGTGGTGGCTTCATTATGTCATTGTGTATAACGGCAATATCAAAATTTTATTATCGAGAATAGACAGATAAACTTTATTCAACTCCTGAAGGAATCCGCCCTAGTTTGAAAGGGGGAGGATCGCGGGCCGCTCCCACGTAGGGAAGGGGAGGCCTAGCCTCACCGCCGCGTCGTGGGCCTTCTGGGCAGCCTTGAGAATGATTCACAGGAATTCCTCTTGGCGTGGCTTTCACGAGACGTTATAGACACCTCATTGGCTGCAGCGACACTAGTCCCAACTGTGAGCACTGTGAACTGCCAGAAACGCTTGAACACATACTTTGCGCATGCACAGCGTACGGGCAGGAACGACAGACCCTGATTTCGTCAGTTGCAAGATTTGACAAAAGACTACTGACCGACGAGCTTGTGTTAGACCCTTGTCCACAGCGTATCTGTGGTCATTGGAGCTACGGATGTTCTTAAACACAACATTGTTCTTAAACACGACAATGAAATTCCACGTAAACAGGCCCCCAACGTTTTTCTGTAGCGCTTTGAGCTACACGATAGGGGCAAAGAAAAACGCAGTAACTTCTGTGCTGCGAGGCCAGGGTGACCGTGGCCTGCACTCAGAGGTACGTAGGTTTAAATTTTCCGTAGTTAGGACACGGACATCTCATTGCATTAAATTACACAGACAAACACACATGCATAAACACACAGTTGTGAAAGCTATCAGTTGTTTTGAATGGCTGTGTGCGAAGCAAAGGACATTTCAGTGTTCTTTGAAGAGCCGAACTAAAAATAGAAACAGACCTCTTACATATATATTTATTTCTATCAAAACATCAAGCATTTGCCATTTGACACGAAATCAAAAATTTAGTTGTTCATCGTCGTCATCATCATCATCAGCCTACATTAATTCCACTGCAGGACGAAGGCCTCTCCCAACGATTTCCAATCCGCCGTATCCTGAGCGAGTGGGTTCAGCTTCATACACAAACTAACTTCGAGTTAGTTGGTGCATGAATGTTGATTTGAAAACCTTGTGTACGTCCTGCCTAAAGGAAATAGGAAAAATAAAATTCTTTTCACAATAATAATAATACTAAGGACGGTGTGAAAGGGCGCATACCCGAAAATACGTTGCGGTGGCAGGGAGCACTGTGCGGTGCTCCCTTGAGATAGAGATTGACAGACCAAAGATAAATTTAAGCCACAAGTTTGAAGCCTGCCATAAGTTTGATGCCTGAAGAAGCGCTTACACTTGCTGCGGAGGCGAAAATGTTTGATGCCAGTTTACTGTGAGCCATTAGTGCCCGCTAAGCAAAAAAGAAAAAAAAGAAAGCTGGCCGAAATTTCTGGCGCACTTGACTATGACATGCCTCATAATCGTATCATGGCTGTGTCGCCTAAAACTCCAGCACTTGTTACGCCGTGTTCTAAAGAGTTGAGGCAGAGCGGCTTTACGGCGTTCAGCAACAACGGCCGAATTTCGGGCTGATCTTTGGCAAGGGGAAATGGTGGCGCTATTTTCTGCAGCGCTGTCGGTACCACGTCTTAGCACCAGAAAAAAAAAGAAGAAAAACAAAATGGATATTACATTCTCTACAAAAAGAAAGAAAGAAAGACATTTTACTTCGATTCTCATACCCTCTGGAACTTGATTGATTGATTTGTGGTGTTTAACGTCCCAAAACCAGTTCTGATTATGAGAGACGCCGTAGTGGAGGGCTCCGGAAATTTCGACCACCTGGGGTTCTTTAACGAGCACTGACATCGCGCAGCACACGGGCCTCAACATTTCGCCTCCATCGAAATGCAGCCGCCGCGGCCGGGATTCGATCCCGCGACTTTCGGATCTGCAGTCGAGTGCCATAACCACTAGACCACCGTGGCGGGGCCCTCTGGAACTTGCAGCTACGGGAACAGTGCGCCGTGTCATACGGCGGCATTGTCGGCTCTCAGGAGACCGTATGAGACGGAATTAGGCCGGAGAGGCCGCCGTTCTCGATACGGGGGGCGGTCGGCACCGCTTTGTAGAGGGTGCGATTACTTGCACGAAGTAATGTTAAGTAAACCATGAATGAGTACTCTGTCGGTATAAATACCTTACGGTTTCGAAAATTTATCACTGCACAAAGGGCACAAATCAAAATTTGAACAGTAATCGTGTGGAACAAGCAGCTAGGGCAGATGAAACAATGTAGTGCCTTGACCTGCCCGTAAAGGATAGTCTATATTTTGAAATAAGCTTAATTAAACGGTAAGTAATACTTCCTGTGTCAATACAAAGACCTATTCGCTATTTATGGTATGATGTCTTAATCGCCCATGCCACAACAATTACGCAGTGACGCACTTATGAAATACGCAGCGCAAGTCACTTTTTCTTAAGAATTTCTTGGAATACAGTATCCAAAGAGAACAAGATCGATCGGGATACCTTTACAGATATCAAATCCGTCCTCGTAGCATAGCGGCTACAGGCTTGCCGAAGCGCGAGGTCACTGGATGTAATCCCGGCCACGGCGGCCATATTTCGATTGGTCGAAATGCAGAAAACACCCGTGTGCCTCGATCTAGGTGCACGTTAAATAACTCCTGGTGGTCAAATTTACTCCGGAGCCCTGAACTGCGGGGCGTGACTTATAATCATAGCTGGTTTTGGCACGTAAGACCCTATCAAATGTAGTATTGTGATTCACAGATAGCATGGCGCTACGGCTTACACAACTAGCAATTATAGAGAACATTATACACAGGGGGCTGACCGCGTCAGCCCTTGCCGTCGAGCAGAAAGCAAGCTGCGAGGGAGTTTTGCAAACAAGCCTAATTAGGAGTATTTTCTGCGAAGTAAGCTAGTACGCTCGGCCTTGTTGCCGGTCAGCACAACAACCATTCCGCAGAGAAAGAGCTGCGTGTCGGTTTGCAAGTGTAGCGAAGTAGCTTTACCACGTGTAGCACATGTAGCGAAGTAACCCTACCGCAGCTGCGCGTGTAGTCCTTGTGAATCGCGGCGCTCCGATAACTAGGAAAGCAAGCGAGAGCGGGCACGAGTGGCGAAAGCGAGCATACACACGACTTCGGCAGGCTTAATCGAGCAGAAAGAGCCTCGCGGACTAATGAGAAATGAGCGCTTATTATGCTTGTGAGCGATGCTCGTAAAATATGTGAAGCTTCTTAATTAGTAAAGTTTGCAGTCTTTATGATCGTTGAAGGAGTCTAAGTAGCTCACAAATTTACACTTTCGTCCGTTGCTTTTCTGTCGCGGTAAATACTACAGGGACGTGGAATGTATACAGACACTCTAATTCGAGTCGCTGCAGCGCTTGCACTGTATTGGAAATGGCGCGCATAATAGAACCCGCCAACAGCGCGCATCTGGCAAAATTATATCTGCAAGCACATACGAGAACACGTCTCTCCACCGGTAATTGTACTATGCGGGAAGTAAACCAACTTAAAAAACAACAACATGATATCTCATTGCAGCAGAGGCTTCAGGCACATGATCCGGCAGATGCTTTGTGCGCGGCTGTCAGTATACCACATCGCGGCTCCACCAAAGAAAGATTCCCTTATTAAAGCGAAAGCATGTTTAATGAGTTCGAAATTCCGGCATCGTAGTCTTTGCGTTAAACGAATGCTGTAATGCTCCGAACAGCACGTGAAAACTATACACTTGCATTCGCACACGAATTTTTACTGTCTCACAGCGTCGTCTAGGTAGACATTGCAAGCAAAGGGCAACATACGTGGCTTCTATTTCTTTACGCGAACGGCATCATGCTGGAATTCATCGCCACGCCAGGTGACACAGATGCCGCACCCTGGACTGGCCTAGATGCCCCAGCAGTGTCTTGATGTCTAAGGTATTGTGTCCTTTGTCTGAAATAATGTGGCGAAGTGCAAACATTTCCGGTATGTACTTTTTATGTGCTCGAGGGAGGGTTCCTAAATGACCATACTCACCTGTTCAAAGGGTTGTCTAAATCCTTGGACGCCTGCGTTGTTCTTAGTTTCTTTTATTAATTGTTTGCTCCTATCTTTAAGATTTCGGTAGCACTGTGTTAAGGTGTTTTGACTGGCAACACTACTGCGTTAGCTACCGAAATCCCGCTGCCGATAATCATGCAACCAATCAGTCGTTACATGAATTATTCATTTATTTACTTTGCCGAGAAATAGTCGAAAGGTCTGGGTGCTTGGACATTGCAAGCAAATTGCTAACAATAATCGAGTACATTACCAGAGAAATCCAAACACATTAAATTAAAATTAAATCAGGATGATATGGCACAGAACTGTAAAGCAATATCGTAAATGTAGACGGGCAATAATTGATGCAGCTCACATATATCAACCCACAAGGTAAGCTTGTGTTAACATTGCGTTACTCTGGGCATAATAATGCAAATATGGAAAAAGAACACTGACTACAGGTCGTGAGAAATACAGAGATCAAGCAAAAAATCCGCAGTTTCGTCAGTATGACGAGGAAAGTGTAGCGACTGCAACACTCTGGAATATTGCCAGGAGTAATGCGAGGTGACTTCGTAGGCGCGATGTGCTCCGGCTTTGTGCTCCCCAACAGCTGTGTTCTGCCTGGACACCGAGAAGTCGTATGTTCGAATAACCGCTGGAAATGATTAAATTTTAGAGTTACACACACACACACACACACACACACACACACACACATATATATATATATATATATATATATATATATATATTTAATTTGAGAAGTTCTGTAGGTCCAGTTCAAAAAAAGATGCGGAAGCGAATTGTGCCCTTACGAACGTCGCACGTTTATTATCGCTCAACCTTTAGCCGTGGCCCGTAAGTGCACACTCGTTCCTGCATATCTATCTATCTATCTATCTATCTATCTATCTATCTATCTATCTATCTATCTATCTATCTATCTATCTATATCTCTATCTCTCTCTCTCTTTCTCTCTCTCTCTCTCTCTCTCTATATATATATATATATATATATATGAGCAAACAGACAATGAAGCCAAGGAAAGTCCTTGGCTTCATTGTCTGTTTGCTCATTGTTTCCAACAAATAAAGAACGAGCCCTTGACCCCTTCCCTTTCGTTATTATATATATATATATATATATATATATATATATATATATATATATATATATCCATTCTTCGGAGTGAAGGCCGTACTAAAGGAAACCTTTTTATTGGTCCGATGTTTCAGCCGGGGTCGGCTCTTTCCAGGGAACCTGGGCCCGTATTCAAAAAAAGTACTTAAGCAAGAACTGTTCGTGATAGAAAATATCAGCCAATCTTGATGTTGGGCATATCGTTAGCGATGGTACTCACCCAATGACAAGGAGAACTCACGAAAGAACGTTTTGTGAATTCGACCCCAGATAACCAGCACGATTGAACGGTTCAGGACGAGTTTTGATACAGCAGACAAGTTCCACAGGGAATTACAGATCAAGAATAATTATTTAATTATTTATTAAATAATTGAATATTTATTTAACTAATTCATTATTTGATCCTTATCGCCATGTGGCATTACAGAGGGGAGTGGGTTGTTACAGATAAAAAATTGAACAAGGAGTAGGCAGCTCATGAAATTCATACAAATTACAGCTCGTGTTATGCAGTGTTTGCTAATACAACACAGAAAGTCGTTATACAATGTGAACTAATATTGAAAAGATCTTAATAATTTAGATTTAGCTAATGCATTATGGAACATGTCGTCATCCATAATAGTAATAATATTTGGCCGGTCGACTGTTCCATTCCTTCGACTTACACGGCGAAAAGGAACTAAAGAAAGTTGAAAACTTTTTGTGCTGCATAAGGGAATACACATTTTGTGGGCTGTGGGAGTAGTAGTAGTTCGTCATGTAGCAAAGAGTAATGACACTGTTTGAGGAATAGTGTTCAACAAGAAACTTTCCTGCGAAATGCTAAAGCAGGGATTACCAGGGAAGTACAAGTTTTCATTGTTAAGATGCTAGTAATTTACGCATAATTAGACAACATAAAACGAACGGAGTATTAAAGAACAAGTTCAAGAGAAGTTATTAGATTAATTGTCATGGGTGGGATCCCGCACGGCTGTAGCATATTCTAATATAGAGCGTATTAGTTTCTTATAAAGCTGCAATTTCGTCACATGTAGCAGGGAAAATGTTACGTCGTAGATAGCCAAGCATGCTGTTAGCGTTGTTAATAACGTATTTAACATGCAGCGACCACGATATGTTAGCCGTTATGTGTACTCCCAAGTACTTGTAAGAGTTAACAGAATCCAGCGGAATGATGTTTAGATGACAAAGAAGTCAGCTAACAGAAATTCTGGATGCACTCGTAAATTTACACTTCCTAATGTTTGGTCATGTGACGGTTTTGACAAGGTTAGGTTAGGTAAACTGGTAGAGTAACTTCCGTAGAAGCCCACGTGTAAGAAAGGTGGCTAGTTTCTGCAACTCTCGCCATCTACGTATGGAGTGGAGAACTAAAAAAAAGTCGACGTCACAACCGGAAGCGGAAATGACGTAATGTGACGTAACGTTCTAACGCAACGTGGCGCGAAATTATGAAATATTTTGTCAGGGCGCCGTTTTTCACTTGATTTTTATAGCTCGGCGTTCTTTTCGTTTTTTTTTGCGTTATTACGGCTATGACGGCTCCCTAATGCCAGCCTCCAAGAGAATAGAAAGACCAAAAAAAAAGCTGATTTGATAAACAACTGTCTTTTATTGGCAAAATAGTGCAGTTGTATTGGATATTACACCAAAACACATAACGCATAGAAAGGACATCAGAGAAACATCGAAATGCCCAACATAAGAACTAATTTACAAATTAGCTGCTAATTATTTCACGCCCTACAGCTGGAGACACTCGCTTGTGAATGGCCTCAACTATATCAGCAACTATATCAACTATATCAGCAACGACAGCGTGTTGCGTTGTCGTTGCTGTCGCTTCCTGGTCCTCTGTGCCTCTTGTTGAAGCTTCCGAAGCTTTGCTCATAGCCGGTCCATCTTTCTTTTATCATCAGTGATGGAAACACTGGGTGACGCTAAGGAAAAATGGATTTCGTTAGGGAAACTGTCGAGGTTTTCGGGACGGTAAAAAAAATATATATAAGCAAGACACACTGAAGGGGAAGAGATACTTCATAGGCACAATAGGGCCTAAAATCCCATTCTATGCTCTTTGAACCGCAGTATAGAAAATCAATCAAGTACAAGATTATTTTGTTATACCCAAGTAAAGCTTTACCAACGCTAACCATTATGAATGCTAAGTTGATGCTATTGCTTTAGCTATGGTTAATTTTCGTGGTACTGTAACCAAACAAAAAAAGGCCTGATTTGCATTAACAAACTGACTTTTAAGTCAGCCATCAATAAATGTGAAACAGGTGATACTTCCGTAGAGGAATGACAACTAACTTTCTGTATGCGCAGTTAACAGGCTGCTGTGTTATTTTGTTTGTATTTGGTTGAGCAATGTAGGTGATCCTATCGGAGCCTTAAAACATAAAATGCTCGAAGCAAAAGCCCGTTTCTTTAACACCACGTTACCTTCATTTATGACGCACTCTCCCCAAAAATTCTGGCGATATTTGTCAGATGATCGAGACTTAGTCTCGCAAATTAAGTATTCTGAACAAGTCATTAAAGATCCAGAGCATATTGCTAATGAGATGAATAAGTTCTTCCAGCCAGTTTTTACAAAACATTCCACTAACGCGGTACTACCCCCTTATACGGTGAAAGTACCCATGGAAGGTTTAATTGTAAATGCAGAGGGCATACTTTCTCTCCCACTCAAACTTGATCTGGAGAGATCCACGTGCCCTGATCAGATTACGAACACTTTTTTAACCCGATATGCTAAGTGGACATCTAAGTATCTCTCTAAAATATACATTTTATCTCTTCATAGTTCAGAATTACCAGACGACTGGCGCAACGCTGTAGTAGTTCCCATACACAAATCAGGCTCAAAACTAGAATTAAGTAACTACCGCTCAGTGTCGCTAACGAGCTCGTGCTGCAAAATAATGGAACGCGTGATTTTCAAGGCCATAATAACTCACCTTGAAACAAACGAACTTCTTTATAAGCATCAGCATGGTTTCAGATCAGGCCTCTCAACTATAACCCAATTAGCTGAATTAACTCATGACATAGCGAACGCAATAAACGACAACGGCCAATTAGATGCCATATTTTTAGACTTTTCTAAAGCATTCGACGTTGTCCCGCACCAGGACTTAATCACAAAAATATCGGCTTTGGTATTGATAAATAAGTAATATCCCGGATAAACGGCTTTTTAACCGAACGAAAACAGAACGTCACAATCAAAAACCATCTATCGCAACCACTTAATGTTCATTCTGGAGTACCTCAGGCATCGGTTCTTGCACCCTTGTTGTTTTTAATGTTCATTAACGACATCCACTTTTCCGAAGAGAACCCTGTTCAGATGCGACTGTTTGCGGACGACTGTGTCTTGTATACAGTCGCACACAACTCGGACGACCAAGTTAAACTCAACAGTTCACTGCAGATAATTTATTCCTGGTGTAACACGTGGGGCATGAAATTAAACACATCAAATATCCACTTCATTTCATTCACAAATAAGACAACCCCCCTTAGCTTTAGATATGCAATAGGAAGCTCAATTATCAACCAAAGCAACCAAGTAAAATACTTAGGCATTACACTATCGCCGAACCTCAATTGGGAACTACATATCTTGGTCATGTGTCAGAAAGCGGAAAAGAAATTGTCCTTCCTGAGGAGAAAATTGCGCACCGCACCATCTCAACTTAAATTGATTGATTGGTTTATTTCTTTCTGTATTTACAGAAATCATAGAAATGCATACAAAACCCTAATTAGACCATGTTTAGAGTACGCCGATCTCATTTGAAGTCCCCACCTAAAACATCTTATTAGTAAAATGGAACGAATACAAAAATTGGCAGTATGGTTCGTATATTCAGATTTGGCGAGGCAGTCCAGTTCTGCAGACTTACTAGAAAGGGCGAACTTAAAACCTCTTTCGCAATGTAGAATAACCTCGTGACTAAAATTTCTTTACCACTTATATCATGGTCAGTTCCACATATCACGTTCGCGTTATTTGCAAGACCCTCCTAAGCATTCATTGCGACTGAACCATTCTAACGCAATTCCCCAACCATTAAGTCGTGTTAATGCTCATAAACATTCCCTTTTTCCTTCAGCCATTTACCACTGGAATAGATTATCTAATCATATTGTGTGCTCTAACACCATAGAATCATTCAGGAATCTCATACAGTGTGTTGATTTTGAATAATGAGTTGACAATATATGTATATTTTTGTACTTTTGTCTCCACTCCTGCATGGGCCGAGAAAGGCCTGCAAGATGGTGAAATAAAAAAAAAACACTCGTAAAAGAATTAGTGCTACACAACAAAAATAATGGCACCATAAAATCAAGCAATTACACCAGCGATCCATCGTGAAATATAGAATTATAATGTCAACTTTACCTGCTACATATCAAGGTATATTTTAGCAGAAATTTGATGACTTTGTTCGGGGAACATTACTGTGCAACCTTAGTTGCTCTTCCACATAAATATTATTGTCACGGAGGAACTTGCTATATAACTTGAGATCAGTTATAGCGCTGTCACACGAGGCAACTTAAGTGCACTTTGAGGAAGTGTACGTCCGCTCACAGAGTGCACTTACGCTCACGCGCTGCTACACGAGAAAGAGAAGTGTGCTTTGGAAATGTGCATTCCCCTACCGTACGTGGCCGCAAACTGCCCGAGGGTGAGAATAGCGAGGTGTTTTGTTGAAAAATGACTTGTTTTAATGCATAGCACTATTTCCAATAGGAAAACGATCTTTTAAAAATACTTCGGGTGCCGCGTTGTGCATAACGTATTTGATTGCAAGCCACTGCTACCGAGGCTACACACTCCGTCGCCGCGAAGTGAGTTCGGCGAACGCACTCGCCTGCAAGTGCGCTTTGCAGCGAGTGTCACTAAACGTTCCCGTGCGACAGCGTGCGAATGACACTAGCGGCGAAGTGCACTCTCTCAAAGTGCACTTAAGTTGCCTTGTGTGACAGGGGTATTATACATTCACGCGCTGCTACACGAGAAACAGAGGTGTGCTTTGGAAATGTGCATTCCCCTACCGGACGTGGCCGCAAACTGCCCGAGGGCGAGAATAGCGAGGTTTTTAGTTGAAATATTATTTGTTTTGATGCATAGCAGTACTTCTAGTAACGAAAACAATATTTTAAATATACTGCTGGTGCCGCGTTGTGCCTAGCGTATTTGATTGCAAGCGACTGCTACTGAGGCTACACACTCCGTCGCCGCGAAGTGAGTTCGGCGAACGCACTCGCCAGCAAGTGCGCTTTGCAGCGAATGTCACTAAACGTTCCCGTGCGACAGCGTGCGAATGACACTAGCCGCGAAGTGCACTCTGTCATAGTGCACTTAAGTTGCCTCGTGTGGCAGGGGTATTATTTCCCTGGTAGCCACTTAGCACTTAGTAAATTTTAACTCTAACTGAAAATAAAAGCGAACTTCATCGTCAGCTGCAACATTTCACCTCATTCACTGCATCATTGAGCAGCTCAATACCGGCAACATGAATCGACAAATATACTGATATGAAAGGTCTATGTTGCCCACTGATAGGTTCTTTGGCGACATTCTCGTAAATGAACACTCCATGCCTGCCACGCTAGTGCTGGGTGCTCCAACGGGCTGTCTGGCTCCAAAGCTTATGTGTGGTAAGCTGAAAGAAAATATAAGCAATCAACATAGGAAATTTCTCATAAAAATTCTACGATGAGCTATTTATTTTAACTGAGAACATTATTAGGGGCGAATCTCCTCGTAGTCTAACCTTGTCAGTCGTCAGGCGTAACCCGCGTGCCTCCCGGCACGCGCTCGCCCTCGGCGCGTGCCTCCCGGCGCGTGCCTCTCACTCTCTCTCTCTCCCGGCGCGTGCCTCTGCTGTCTTGTGAGAGAGAGAGAGCTAAAGGCGCTGGCTATGGAAACGCTCTTTCTTAGAGGAACGCTACCAGCTCGCAAGAAGGAGCACGCGCCCTCACCCGCGAGAGACAACGTTGGCGCAGGCAGCGTCTCCTAGCGAGTTTCTTGATTGAGAAATACCGACTGCTCGCGTTGGAGAAGCGTTCACCGGCAATCCATATATATATATATATATATATATATATATATATATATATATATATATATATAACGCGACTCTCAACGTACACACCTGTGCTTAACGTACAGCACGAATTTCCCCAATGTCAACAAAATCCTAAGGCGCCACTACAACATTATAGAACAAAGCGAGCGACTTAAGCGTGCATTTCCATCCGCCCCTGACGGTACCTACAGACGATCACGTAACCTCAGGGACACCCTTGTGAACTCGCGATTAAATACATCACGGCCACACAACGGATGCAGGTCATGCCTGAAACCAAGGTGTCTTGTCTGTAAAGCAATGCAGCAGACAAGTACTGCCCACAGCTCCCAATCACAGTACTCTGTGAAAATTCGCGGTAAATTAACATGCGATTCCTCGAATGTTATCTATCTGCTGGAGTGTACTGTATGTAGAATGCAGTACATAGGTCAAACAGAAACCTCATTCAGGCTCCGCTTCAACAACCACAAAGCCCATGCCAAATCTATTCCAAATCTACCTCTCTCGAAACATCTAAACCTCCCAAACCATTCATTCGATAAACTAACAGTGACACTATTAGAAACGGGCTTCAAGTCAAAGCGAGAACGTGAGCAACGAGAATAATATCTAATATACCGGTTCAAAACGATCGAGAAAGGTATTAATGAGAACCCGGGAACCATCGCAATAATAAAATCATTGGCAAGCGTTTAACCTGTGGCACCGTACGTACAGCGGGAACCGGACTATTGAAATATGACGCGTTTTTCAAAGCGATTCATGTAAACCTGTTCGATGATTTTTCCCTTTTTGTGTGTTTTTTTTAACTTCCTGACCATTCATCTTTTACATGCCTTATTCTAATTATTTCTCTGAAACTTTCCTTTTCTTTTTTTTCTCTTTCCTCCTGGATGTGGCCAAACGTGCAGGCAGGTCAGTGCACGTTTTTGCCCGTCCGGGCGCAGACTTCTAGGCGCCATCGCCACTGACGTCACTGCAATTGTACTCCCCCACCCCCACCCGTTTTCTTCCTTCCTTCCTTTTTTTCTGGTGTTTTTTTCCTTGACATTGACACACCTGAGGGGGGCCTGAAGTGTAGGCTTGACTATTGTGTCCAGCCGCGGAAACCACTTCGTAAAGAGGAGAGGGAATAAAAAAGGGGGCAGAGGGGGAACACAAAAAATAATAATAAAAAAGAAGGGGGGGGGGGACATGATGCCCCTATATGACACATGTCGTCTGCTTGTCCTGCACTCTTTGCTCCGTTTCTTTCAGGTTCTAGATCTTTCCTGTCTTCTTTCTTTTCTTATTCTTTCTTTTTTCATGTTTTTCTTCCTTCCTCTTTTATGAAAAAATCTCTCTCAAATAGCTATAAATAGAAGCGGAAATACAACCATTGGCATTCCTGATGAAGGCCGGTCTCCGGCTGAAACGTTGAATAAACGCTTTCCGCATTTTTGTTGCCAATTCCGAGGGTCTACTACGCATCTCTGCCTTCACGCCTCCGGCCTATTCACCACCATGACTGCTATATATATATATATATATATATATATATATATATATATATATATATATATATATATATATATATATATATAGGCACTGGATCTAGACTTGCAATGAAGTGCCGGTGGGAGATTTCACTTGAGCATAGTTGAACCATGAGGATTCGTAGCGTGCGCGTTAACTAAATTAATCCGGAACTCGGCACGATCTACGATGAACCGCCCGAGCTTCGCCCACTCATCATCCTTCACTCCGTGGATATGCTGTAATCTTTTATTTCGTGTATAACATAGCAAAAATCAGCCCGTCAATATTCACCTCCGTCGTCACCCGTCTCATGCATGTCGTCACGTGCCTGCAACGCCGAAAAGATGGGAAACTCGAAGAGCCAAATTAAATAACTATTTGTAGGGCGAACTTGCGCCTAGGAAAAGAAGAAACGCTCAGAGCACTACGACAGCCATTATATATCAGCTTCATAAACGTCATGTGTCAGCTAATTATACGTGAGTTACTCCACATTCCAGCATGATTTCTAACAACCGTGCCCGTTTCACAGTGTATGCACACGCCACTGCTCCCATCGCGCGTGCCAGCGCATTAATTCTACGAAATCGTTGGGCAGGCCTCCACCAAGCGCTTCCTGCCTGGAGAAATAACAGGCGTGAAAGTCTAGCCCGTAAACACCCGCCCGCTATGTTATAATAAAACTTTATTGCGGAAGCCAACGAATTCGTTGGCCTGGGCTAAACCGCAGGGTGGTTCATTGCCGAGGAGGTAGCCTCACGACGATAGTCCTGGATAGCTGGACAGCCCATGGTTGGTCTGTCAGTTCTGAGCTGGTCAAGACAGTTCACCAGCGTTCTTCAAGGATATCTGGTCTGATATTATCTTCTTTGTACAAATGCAGATTACTTGTACAGCCCTATAGAACGTGCTTCATGTCAGCGTGGGCGTACCCGCACCAAGGACAAGCTGGCGATGGATGTAAAAGCGAGTGTTGTTGTTATTGTTGTTATGTGGGGTTTAACGTCCCAAAACCAGCTCTGATTATGAGAGACGCCGTAGTGGAGGGCTCCGGAAATTTTGACCACCTGGGGTTCTTTAACGTGCACTGACATCGCACAGCACACGGGCCTCAACATTTCGCCTCCATCGAAATGCAGCCGCCGCGGCCGGGATTCGATCCCGCGACCCTCGGATCAGCAGCCGAGTACCTTAGCCACTAGACCACCGTGGCGGGGCGTAAAAGCGAGTGTAGCCTGTGTAAGTGTGCAGGATTCTTAAAGGTGCGTGTTTGCAAGCGTCTTAGGTCTGTGGCTTGAGATCTATCAAGTTGATCGTGTGGATGTGGATAGGTTTGCCTCTGCTTTTTTAAATGGCTAAGAATATCATGATATGTCACCATAAGGCCTTGTCTTCTTGTATTGCAGTAGGCATGTAACTCTGCTCCCCCATTATGAGGTCACCCCGGAAATCTGTGTCAGCGGCCTGGGAAGTGTTGCGGTGGGTTAGACGTCTGGCGGCACGGTGGGCCAGCTTATTAAGATTGTCCAGGATTTCAGGATTCTGTCTACTGAGTTCGCCCATGTGCGCGGGGAACCATTTCAGGGTCTTCGTTGATATGGTGCCGTCCTGAAAGTCTTTAGCCCTGGCATTCAGTGCACGTGCCGCTCCTACAGAGATCCAGCCTTTTATGTAGTTGCGGATCGCTGTCTTGGCGTCACTGATGATGAGTGAATCCGTTTCTTTACCGTGGAGTATGGCTAGGCCGATTGCCATTTCTTCCGCCGCTTCGGAAGTTTGTACTCTTGTGGATCCTGTGACACCTATGTTGTTCTGGGTATCTAGCACCGCCATGGAGAAGGCAGGTAGGATGCTACGTCCTTGTCGCGACGTATTTTTGGGGTACCTGGCTGCATCGACAAAAATAACCTCGTCTCGTCTACCATGGCCTCTTAGAATGGGCTCAGCCCGGCTGCTTCTCCGTCCGGCGTCGTGCACCGGGTGCATGTCCTTTGGTATGTTCTCCGTCATTATGGCGTTTCGAATGGCTAGGAATAGTGCCTCCTTCGGTCTTTATATTCCGTGGTAATTTATACCTATTCTTAGCATAACTTCTCTGCCGGCATAGGTACCAGGTAGTTTCTCTAGCTGTGCCGTTCGCTGTGCTTCTATGATCCCCACAAGCCTGTTATGTACTCCCAACCTGAAGAGACGTTCATTGGCCGTGTTGGCCTTAGGACTATAGTCCTAAGGCCATTTTATAGGGCTTCCGCAGTAGTGTGTCTACTTTGTCTGTCTCAGATCTACTCCAATCAATAAAAGCAGCGACGTATGGCATATGACTGACAGCGTATGGTTGGACTAATCTAATGACGTTGTTCTCCTTCATACCTCTCTTCTTACTTGTGATTCTTCGAATGAGACTCGTAGCAGCCATAACTTGCTTATGAAAGTGGGTTACAAGCTCCGTGTTACCGCCATTATGTTCGAGACAAAGACCGAACACCGAATTTTCGAGACTAATGGGATGGTGGTTCCTTCCACCGTTGTGATTCGTATTCCTTTTCGTATGAGCTCCGTTACTTCCCTTGGGGGAGGTCCCCTTCTTCTGACCCGGTGTAAGAGGAGTTCCGATTTATTAGGTTCACACTGTAGGCCGGTTTTCTTCATGTGTGTTATAGGCGTGTTCACTGCTTCCTGAAGCCGGTCTTGCATAACGCCACCACACATGTCTTTCGTTGTCCATATAGTGATATCACCAGCGTAGATGGTGTGGTTGATACCCTCGATTTTGTCCAATTTTTCCGATAGCCCAATCATTATTAGATTGAACAGCATAGGGGATATTACAGACCATTGGGGGTTACCGACGCCTTCCATGTTGACGCTTCTGGTTACTGTGCCATGAACCTTCAGTCGCGCCACCCGATTAGTGAGAAAGCTGCTGACGTACCAGTTGTAGTGAAGAATAGCAACGCTAGTCAGAGAGACAGGGTGCGCTACTTGCGGAGGAAGAAGACGTTCGGAGAGCTCAACGCGCGTGCTGCCTCCGCGATTGCCAAGGCTTCAGTCGCGACTGTTTTCTGCCGATCTTGCAAAGCAAGACCCTTGACTAAACGCCCTGTTTCACAGTAACCACGTGCTCCTAGTCTGAGTTCGTTGATTTTGCCGAGTATGGCTGTGTGCTTGACTGTATAAAAGGCACTCTTCTGATCCAACCCTAGAATTACCCGGAGTCCTACACCCGTGGCGTCAACAACTTGCTCTTTAAGCTGGATCATTGCGTCTTGTGTAGACAGTCCTCTTCGGAAGCCGATGATATGGCTGTTGTGGATGCTATGAAGCTCCAAGAAGTCGTTGACTCTGTCTAAGCAAGCGTGCTCCACAACCTGACAGACACAGGAAGTGAGGGATATAAGGCGCATGTTCTTTACCTGTAGAGTTTTGCCTGGTTTCGGTGTAAGCACTATACAGCAGTCCTAGTAACCACAGGCAAAGATTTAAGGCACTCCTGAAGAAAGCACTGAACTTTGCTCACAACAACCGCTTAATAATTGGCGGTGACTTTAATGCCCCGCATTCAGCCTGGGGCTATCACTACGACACTCGAAAGGGGCTAGAGCTCTGGCAGGGCACACTAGACCTGGACCTAACGTTGATAACTGACAAGGCCTTTCCAACCAGACTAGGCACTTCAACCTGTAGAGACTCTACCCCCGACCTGACATTCGTCGAGAACGTGGAGGACCCCGTATGGACAAACTCGGCCACAGAATTAGGCAGTGATCATTACTTGTTAGTTACGCAGTTTCCAGTTAACCCCAACAGCAAGACACAAAGAGAATTCACTTGGACGGACTGGGATCTTTTTCGCCGTATTAGAAACAACAGGGCCCAGTCCCCTGCTTCTAATCGTCCCAAGCTTGATGCATGGATAGATCAAATCAAGCAGGATGCTTCCAGCTCTACCAAGACCGTTATGACAGATCTCCCCGTAAGGAGAATGGATAGCAGACTCGCCCATCTCATTGAAGCGAAACAATCCTTGTTAGCTCGATGGAAGACACAGCGCCTGAATAGAAGACTCCGCAAAAAGATATCTGAGCTTAACAGAGACATTGAGGAACACAGTCGAGTGCTCAACAAACAGCAATGGGACGAGCTATGCAATTCCATCGATGGCCAGATGCGTAACGGCAAATCCTGGAACCTCCTAAAGCATCTACTCGACGATACCAATACCAAGTCTAACCAGAGGCATCGATTGAGACGCATCCTGCATTTGGCCGTTAAGGGAGCCTCAGAAGAAAGAGTCATGCAGGACCTAGTCCACAGGTATCTCCCTACGGGACCTGCAGCGGCACACCCGGATTATAATGGCTCCCGGAATCCGAAGCTTGACTCTGAATTCAGCATAGAAGAAATACGAACGGCTCTACAAGCCCTTAATGGCCGATCTGCCCCAGGTCCTGACGGTATTACAAACAAACTCCTGCGTAATCTTGATGACCACTCAGTCAAGTATCTCACTGAAATAATCAATGACAGCTGGAATAGTGGTACCATGCCAGATGATTGGAAGACCTCGCATACTATATTAATCCCGTAACCCGGCAAAACGCCTAGCATAGAGAGCCTACGCCCTATCTCGCTGACGTCATGCCTTGGCAAAGCTATGGAGCACGCAATACTCCACCGGATTGCTCGACATCTCGAGGAGAACGGACTTTATCCGCATAGTATGGTTGGCTTTAGGTCCAAGCTGTCTACACAAGACGCCATGGTTCAAATCAAGCAACAAGTCCTAGACGATAACACCCGCGGCATCAAGGCGATTCTCGGCCTTGATTTGGAGAAAGCCTTTGACAAAATTTCACACTCATTCATACTTGAAGCAATATCCAACCTTAACCTAGGCGCAAACTTTTACAACTATGTCAGATGCTTCCTATCCAATAGGAAGGCAATTCTCAAAGCAGGGGACCTATCCTCCGATGAGGTCGACCTAGGTGCATACGGCACACCCCAAGGTTCAGTCATTTCCCCGACCCTATTCAACATGGCTATGATTGGACTGGCCAGGGAATTAGACAAGATTGAAGGCATTGAGCACACAATATATGCTGATGATATCACCATCTGGGCGACTAGCGGTTGTGAAGGGGATATAGAACAGGCATTGCAGCTTGCAGTCGATACCACAGAGTCCTATCTCCTCCCCACCGGGCTGCGATGCTCGCCTGCTAAGTCTGAACTGCTCCTTTACCGCCCTGTCAAACGGGGTCCGAAGCCCAGGGGTTGGCAGGAATCCTACCAAAGCATAAACCTGCATACTCGCTGTGGCACAGGCATACCAAAGGTCAAGCATATACGCGTCCTTGGTATGATTATTGAAGAAAATGGCACAAATACCATGACTGTTAACAAGCTGGTAAGGAAAACGAACAACGCCATACGGCTTATCAAAAGAGTTGCCAACAAGCACAACGGAGTTAAGGAAGAGAACCTCATCCGTCTGGTACACTCCTTCGTCCTCTGCCATTTCTCATATATTGCTGCTATGCACAATTGGTATCGGAGTGAGAGAGACAAACTCAACGCACTTATTAGAAAAGCAGTCAAGAGCGCCATCGGGCTTCCCTGCAGCACCAGTACAGATAGGCTAATGCAGCTTGGTATCCACAACACCCTAGAGGAAATTGCGGAAGCACAGGAGCGCTCTCAGATCGCACGCCTATCCTCCACAATGACTGGCAGACATATCCTCAAGAAACTTGGGTACACGGAACAGTCATACCATGGTGACTCCGTAGAAATCCCACCAAGCATTAGGGATCTTATAACAGCAACGCAAATTCCCAGAAATGTTCACCCGGAACACAATCTCTCAAGACGCAGGGCCCGGGCCGCAGCTATCCTCAAGAACTATCAATCCGACAGCAACGCCTGTTTCGTAGACGCCGCCTCATATCGAAGCGGTCTGAAGTTCACTGCCGTGGTTATTAACCACAAAGGTCAGCTCGCCAACTGTACCTCGATCTACACCAAGGACCCGCTAATTGCCGAGCAGGTTGCGATAGCACTCGCTATCGTCAACGACAGCATGGAAGTAATCTTTAGTGACTCTAGATCTGCAATCCGGTCCTTCGCGAACGGCAGAATTGCCCCGCAGGCGCTACGCATTCTCCAAAACAGTCCCAAGGAACTTCGTCATCACACGCTCATTTGGTTCCCTGCTCATATCGGGCAGATCCCTGGCTGTCCCGTCAACCTCAACGAGTCTGCTCACAGTTCTGCGCGCGCACTGACTGACCGCGCAGATACTGGCCGATTCGAGGCCATGGAAAACAGGGACGTCCCGTCAACATACAACGAAATCACGAAGCATTTCTACCTCTCACGCCGTGTCTTCCCACCGCCAAGCCCTAAACTAAGCAGGCCTCAAGCGCTTACTCTGAGGCTATTGCAAACCGGTACTTACCCAAATCCGCATATACTACATGTCATATACCCAGAAATTTACCCTGATGACATTTGTATCAATTGCAAGCTCACCACCTCTACGCTCAAACACATGCTCTGGGAGTGCACCACTATGCATAACGATGCTAACCCCGATGCTACCTCGGCGAAGTGGGATGCTGCTCTCCGCAGCTCTAGCCTAGCCGACCAAAAATGGGCCGTCCAGCAAGCCCGCGATGCGGCTGTCAGGCTTGGCCTTTCAGTCCCAACGTGGGAGCCCTAAACGCGTTTGCGCGCTTCTTGCAGGACACTAATAAAGTTTATTCCATCCATCCACGACATCCGACAACCTCCAATTTGTCCTACCTTCCAGCATTTATTGATGTACTTGGTAAGATGTTCAGTGGCTTGATCATCTACTTTACGTATAATCTAGTTTGTAATCCTATCAGCTCCAGAGGCTGATTTCGTTTTAAGAGTCTGTAAGTCTGCCCTGATCTCTTGGGCGGAGAAGTCTGCCTCCAGGATCTCATTCGGCGATGCGGGATACCCCGGATGTTCTTTCCTTTGTGGTCTTGTGAGGGGGACTCGCATGATCTCGTCCCCAAACGCTTGCATGTTGTCCCTGTGTTTGTGTTTTAACTTAGTCATCTCCGTTCTGACTGCTGTGTTGGTGCTAGTAGGGTCCTAAATTATGTTTGAAGAGCATCCACGTCTTGCCCGTGTTAATATTGCCATGCATGGTGTTACATACCTCCTCCCATTTTTGTTCGCATATACGGTTGCATTGTGTTGATATTTCTTTCTTAAGTTCCCTGATTCTCCTCCTTAATTTCTTGTTATACTTGTGTTTGCTGAACTGTTGCTGCATCGATTTCTTGGCCTGGATCAGGTGTGCCAATCCGCTGTAAACCCATGTGATTTCACGGGGTTCTCTGTCAGCCGAACCTTTTCCTGAATGCTGGTTTACCACTCAGTCTACTCGACGTCCGTTGTGGCTTTTTCAACGTCCTCCAGGGCGCCTTTATTGCATTCCCGAATGTCTTTAATGGGTTCCTGTTGCTTTTGATCCGTGTTTTTCCGAAATTTGTCCCTGTCGATAATTTCGACCATGTGTTGGTTTCCTTGCACATCCGGTGTGTTACCCATAGTGACAGTAATGATCCTATGGTCGCTGCCTAAATTTTGAAATTGTTTTTCCCACTGGACGTCCCTCGCGGTTTGCACTTATGGAAAGGTCTGGTGTCGTGTCCCTACAAGCCCCGGCTCCTGTTCCAGTGTTTGCCCCCGGTTCATTCAACAGGACGAGATTTAGATCGTCGATAAGGTTAACCAGGTTTCGACTTGGTTCGTGCGGAGCGTTGAAGTCTCCTCCACTTAACAGGGGTTGCGTTCCCGTGACTGTTGTAGCTTCGCGGAAGAGACCCTCGAAGCTATGTTTCAGTCCCTCCCTGGATGGAGGACTGTATACATTGAGTACGTAGCAGCGAGTGCCTGTAGGACGCTTTGGCACAATTTCACTCATGATATGGTCGATATTGTCCGCATTCTGTAGTGTGTGTTGTGCAAATGCTAAACCCCTTCTTATGAGTGTAACAACCGTTATCCCTCTTATACTGGACTCCTTCTTATGAGCGTAACAACGATGATCCCTTGAACCTGTGCTCACAACTAAGAGTCACTGCCGTGCAAAACAGACGCGTTCTGATGCCCGTCTCGAACGCTTGTCTCTTTTCTCCCGTGGTCGCGTGCGAGTGGAGCGCGCAAGCCTGGCCCGCCTGGTCACTCGTGCGGGGATGAGCGCTGCCTGTCGTCGCTGAAATGCACTTTGCTTCAGCGCGCGAACTGCGTAATATAAGGTCAATTGCGGGCTACTTGAATGCAGCCGAGGTGCCACGGCAATATGTATACACAAAAGACAAACCCACCGAAGGCAGGTTTGTCTTTTCGTCCGCTTTGATTCCTTCCTACTTACTCCACAATTACAACAGCACAATTAATAACTTGAGTACGTTCCCCAATGCTTTCCTAGGCTTCATGATGTTTTATTGAGTTGTTTCTAATCAATAAACGAGCCCTTGACAACTTTAGTTTCGTTATACGGCTTACTAAACTGAACTACGCACCGAATGACATGGGCACTGTGCCGCACGCACGTAGTAGCCCGTGGTATATCCCGTTTCCTGAAGTACTACTACTCGCTCAGGAAAGCGTAACAGCAGTGCTGTCTGCGTGGCGTGAGCATCGTCGCGTGACTGCCAAGCTTTCCGCCTGTGCTGAAATTCCTTGTGCTGGTTGCTATGCATAACGTGGTCATTCTATCCTGGTTTTATTGTGATCTTTTAGGGCAGTAGTTCACATTATGAAGGCGACGCTGAGACTCAATTAGACGCAAAATATGGCATCGACTCGCTTCACTTATAGGCTATCCTTTGCATTTTATCGTTGCTGAAGTGCAAATGAAGAAAACCGCCATATTGTACTCCTAGTGGTATTTCCACATGATTCATTCACTTTAAGTTTCTGTGACCTATATTTTGCACCACGGCAATATGAGGTTTTCAAAAATTGCTCGTTTGTAAAAGCGCTTCCTTTTCGTGTTAGGCATAGTGTCACTATAAGGAAGCCTAATACATCCGCTCAGGAGTCACATGTCAGGATTGCAAAAGTTTATAGAAGGTTTTGCAGCTGGGCTATTGTGGTGGCCGTGATATAAAGACCGCGTCGTCGCAGTCCGTGTCCGCAGCCATACTCGGCGCCTGCTTGCATTCACGCCTTTTTCGGGCGTCATAAAGGAAACGTGCTCGCTTTATCCTCCGGCTGTTGACGGACTCATTGCGCTGGCAGAACGTAGCGGCCACGCCTGTACACCGCCACAACCACTATGCCCGCCTAGCCTCTGAGTGCCGTTACATTTCCCGCTGCAGACAGAAGGAACACACAAGGTGAAAGAAGTAAAAACGGGCCTGGAAGCGAAGGGACGTGTTCGCAAACGCCAGTCGACCCTATCGATTTTTCACTCCTCTTCACAATAGAACTTTTTCTCGCTTTCTTCAGGCTGTTTTATATGATATCTTCTTTCTGTCTCCTTTTTGTAGTTCGCCCTCAGGTCAGTTAAAACCAGTGTTCGTACCGTTTTTCAGCAGGATTTCATTTTCGCTGACGCTGAGCGCACCCATGTTGTATTTATCACTACGCGTGTTTTATTTCCTTTCGCTGCATTTCTCTTGGGTGTTGGGAGCTAAAGGACGATGCTGTTGGGCTTATACGTTCGGGCTACAAACGTAGCGGTGCACTTGATGATGTGTCTTGGGCCGTCTTTGCGGTATTTTTCTTAATGCGTTGTTTTCCTTCATTTTCCTTCGCGTAATGTGTGCACTCTTCGTGAGCAGTTTGAGCGCTCTTGGTAAGTTCGTCGGTGCGACGCATTGCTCTCAAGGGAGCATTTCCGTGACCGTAAGAAGAGTCATCTGTTAGGCAATACGTAATGCTATATGCTTCACTTTATTGCTTTTCTTTTCCAACCCGGCCAGTGGTCACGGGTCAAATCCCTGTCTGCATTTCGATAGGGGAGAAACGCTAGAGGCCCGTGTACTGTGCGATATCAGCGCGCGTTAAAGAAGCACCGGCCGTCAAAATTTTTGGAGCCCTCCACCACGGCGTCTCATAATCATATCGTGGTTTCGCTACTATAGCTTTCTTTCTTGGGGCTGTCACATCTATTTTACTTGTCATTTTTCTGAAGAAAGGTGCAGCAGGCTTTTTTTCGTATCCTCTTTAAAACAGGCGACGAGAAAAACTCAACTAATCTTGCTAATATACTATAACGAATGCAATACTACTTCAAAAAGCAGCAGCAACACGTCAGGAAGAGATAGCCAATATACCATAACTAATCCTATACTACTTTATATAAGTAGTGTAGGATTTGTTGTAGTGTATTGGATATCTCTTCCTGACGCTTTGCTGCTTTTTGATCTTTATAGCATGCGTTTTTATATTCTCCTGACGCAATTATTAGTTTCATTGCGCTGCGCTTGGTCGCTATCGCGTTCTGGCTTCTCCTGACCGCATACTTATCAGTGCGTCGATGCCGACCTCTCGGTTACGTCAATCTCTTTCCTGAACTTCTCCACACCCTATGAAAGATCCTTGCGTACACGAAATACGGTCCACCTAAAGGGGTATATTTGAGCTTCCTGAGGAAAAAATTAAAGTTTAGGGATTTTTTGATCAATAAACATTACGCACTGCGCGGGACAAAATCGTGCAGCGGTAAAGGCGCAGGAGCGCTCGAAGTCATTTAAATATCGGACCGGAGGTCACGCCTCTCGCAATTAGGGATGACGAAAGCAAAAGTTGTTAACATGTGGTTTTCCGCAATGTTGTCTGCGCATATGGATTTTTCTTAATAAACGTTGTATGGGTAAGTATATTCAATTTGTCTAAAACAAATGCTTTTACAGCACACCTAATTGTCCTCGTTTGTTTTTGTTAACGGTACTTTCCGCGTGTTCTTCGTTAAGGTTATTTTGCCGTGTATTGCGGTTCATTATACAAGACGGCTATACAACGGGGACGAGGAAGAGAAAGTTCCGCACCAACCCTCTGTTTGCATAATTGAGCAGGTGACAAAAAATTAAAGAGGCAGCTTTGCTTTGTGGTGCGAAGACCTTGCAAGCTGCGAAAGTGAAAGTCCCACTTAGATCTATGTCGGTTCGCTGAAGTTGTCGCGAGATTTTTGTGCAACATCACCAGCAGACGCAAAGAACGCTCAGACATTAAACTGTGTACGGTGTTGTTTTTATTTTTTCATTGCCATTCATCGCCTCCGCAGCAGTACAGTCGAGCGGGGGGCACGCCCGCATAGTTCTGGCGACGCCCGTGCATATACAAACCTTTTGGTCGTTTTTACAGGCTCGTAAATCCAGATCTGCACATCACCGACGTGATACTCAGAGTCGATCCGAAAATGTCTCACACGATCTCCAGCTGCGGGGCTGCGGCATACGCGCCACGATTCTTCGGAAGTGACGCACTTCTTCGGTCACCCCATCTTGACGACGATGGGCTCGGCGCGGAGGAGCTGGGCATTCTGTCGCCGCACCGATGACGCGGAGCTTTTGTTACGGGGATGGGTGCGGTGACGTCACTTCCGCATATACAGCCGATGACGATCGTGATTATCATTGTGATTCGCTTAAGGAATGGACGCTAATTTCTGCAGTCCGTGTCGGGAGGCTGGCTAAGCGTCCGTGGGGGTAGGGGAAAGGAAATTAAAAATATAGAAAGGAGAGAAAAGCCATAGTGGTGGGCAACAGAAATTTTGACCACCTGGGTTCTTTAACGTGCAGTGACAACGCGCAGTACACGGGCCTCTGGCATTTTCGCCTCCATCGAAAATGCGACCGCCGTGGCCAGGATCGAACGAGCGTTTTAAGGTGGCAGCCGACCACAATCATCATCGTCATCATAGCCTCGGACGACCACAGCATGCATCGTCTTGTGGCATCCAAGCAGCTCCTACAATAGCATATATGCATGCATAGTCTAGTATAGCAAAGGGGTCAAGTATCGTCGAACTACGCTTGCCGCGTTTTTACGCTGAACTCGTTGCGAAACATTGAGAAACGTAAGCTGGGCATCTCAGTGGTTCGCGAGACGCTTCCCGAAGCATCGGACCACGACGAAATGCGGGTGAGCCGGAGACGAACCGGACCAGCCACGTGCCCCTCAGCTTCGCTAGCGTTGCTTCACTAGTGCGAGCTTAGCTAATAATTTCGGCGACACGGGACCTTTACGGAAGACAAGAATACCGCGAAGGGGGATTTATAAACAGAATTTATGATGGTATCAAAGCGGGGGTGCTTATGAGGCTTTTTTAAAAAAAGTTAAGGCTTTGAAATGCACGTAACAAAAAACTCCGCAATCACTTGTTTGGTCGCATAGTCTAACTGGCTAGTAACCGGGCCAATTGTGCGAGATGCCTACATAATTGCGCAAGCGGTTACCACGGTGAGAAAAGGCAACAGGATTGGAAAGAAAATACATGATTCTATTATACAGATAATAACAAAAGACGAAATACCGGCTTATACAATTTTAAGACTGAAGAGTTGAACATGAAGCGTTTCAAGGCCATAGAAAAATTATTCGCCTCTTTTACGTCGGTTGGTATGGCATTCCTAATTAGAGCGCCGTGAAATCCGATGAGCCTTCAACCGTAGGCGTTCCTGGCAACCGGTAAATTGAAGCAGTTGTTTGCTGTAGTTCTTGTATTGCGCGCGGGGTAACGTAAATATGCTTAATGGAAATGTGTCATCATGTTTTATTATTCTGTGCACTATATCAGCAACACTGGACACGTGAACAGAGTCCAGCGGAAGAACGCGCATCAGTTAGAAGCAACCTGTCCTGTTTGAGAATGTAATGATCCTAACTGCCCTCTTTTAGAGCCGGCTAATAGATTTCAAATGGATTTTATATGTACTGCCCCATGATGCAATGCACTAGCTCAAGTGGCTGTGTATGAATGCAAAGTATAGCATGCGTAGAATATTTGCGTCAAAACATTCGCTGGCCTTTAATAACGTGTGACAACCATATGCTAGCTTGGAGCATGTCTTTTTTTCTACATGCGATTTACATTTCATATCCGAGTCAAACATGACCCGTAGGTACTTAAACGAGGCTACTCGCTCTTGCAGTGCGTTATTTAGAAACAAGTTGAACCCTGAAAAATCGAGCTGTTTCTTCCTACAGTGAAAGATTATATATTTAGGTTTACCTGTGTTGATGTTTAGGTGGTTTCGTTTACACCACAAATGTACTCTCTCTACCTCTTCGGTATTTTTACCGTCGGCATCACTAAAGCTGTCACCAACAAAGATTAGGGCCGTATCGTCTGCGCACATTAAGGCTTCTAAGTATAGCAGGAAGGAGGGGAAATTGTTAGCATACAGGGAAAAAAAAGTGGGTTCAATAACTGAGCCTTGAAGTACGCCTGAGACTATTGATTGAGTGGAGGAAACGACACCATTCATCACTACTCGTTGTCGGTTGGATAGGGAGGATGTAAGAATTGGTGAATTGCCTCGGAAGCCATAGTCATGAAGCTTACTTAACATAATGTTGTGGTTGGGCGGAATCTGTAGCTTTCGTTACATCTAGGAAAACTACGCCGGCAATCTTATTGTTGTTCAGGGCTTTGTTAACTCGTTCGGTTAATACCAAAACTGCAGTAGATGTAGATCTATGTGCACGAAAACCATGCTGATTTGTGCAAATTATATTATGCTTCGATGGAAATGATGTTATCTGCCCCAGAATATCTGTTATTTTTTTATTAGTTTAACTGTAACAATGTCAAGCCCAGCCGCTTTATTGGTGTCTAGCTTTTTTTACTATTAACATGATATGGGACATCTCTATCTGAAACATGGCAAAGCTATCAGAAACTGGTCTTTCGGGTCGCGTGTGATCTGTACTCTCAGGAAACTGAGCAGCCAAAGCACGCCCGACGTCTTAGATATAATTGTCATAGGAATACACCGTGCCCCGAGTTATATCATCAGGCAGGACACGTTTGTCCGAGTCAAGACCGACTGCGGCTTTTGCTGTCTCCCATATTCTCTTGGTGTTTATCTCAGCCTCTTCGATAAGCTTAGCATAGTATTCTTTTTGTTTTGCTCCATAGAGAGTCTGGGGTATTGCTATAGCATTTGAACTGGTTTAAGTAATAGGCGTTGGTTCTCTGCTACTTCCACTTGTGGTACCAGAGGTCTTTTTGTTTAAGCATTTCCAGGATACGAGGTGTCATCCAAGGGCAAAGTGGCTTGACGTATTTGCAACTGGTTGTGGTGGTGCTTAGTGACTACAGCATTTTTAAGAGAGCATATAAAATTACTGTATTCTATACTTACATCGTCATCGTACATAGCGCGAAAATCAAGTTGTCCTATTTTGTCTCGTAGTAAATTATAGCCAATCCTTGTAGTTTCCTTTCTCCGAGAAAGTTTAGTATTCAGAGGCTCAATATGGAGGGTGAGAAAAATAGGCAAGTGATCGACAACCGCAAGGGGAAGCACACCAGCATGCACAGCATTGACAACGTTACAAAGGGCATGATCAATAAGAGTGCTTCACGTTTAGTGATACGTGTTGGCTCAGTTATTCCACTGCGTAAGTTGATGGATTTCAAGAGAAACGTGTATTCATCCGAGATAGCGGAAGACCGGTCAATGTTAAAGTCCCCAATAACTATAATATTATAATAGTACACGGTAGAAAATCTCATAAGCACAGAGCACAGACTCAAGTTCCTTCACGAACGTTTTCATCGAAGAACTGAGCGGGCGGTATACAACACCAATAACTGGCCCCATTTCAATTTTGATAAACAGCGTTTCTATAGCTGCGTTGCTAAGAGATGTATCAAGCAAGACATTTCACGCAGTATTGTCCCGTACAAACAAGGTGACTCCACCTCCTCGCTCACATGAGTTACGCGGTTGCGATAACAGCTTGGAATTCAGCGTACACACTGTTTCATCAGCCTTCAACAATGTTTCAGTCAGAGCAATAATGTCAAAACAGAATCTAGTCGGTGCTATATAGGTGACCAGACTGTTTAAATTCCTGCGTAGACGTCCCACATTGCAATGGAAAACGGAGAACTTATTGCACTTTTGTTTTTAAGATACGAAGAATTAAGCATATCTATATATATATATATATATATATATATATATATATATATATATATATATATATATATATATATATATATATATTAAGATATGAAGAATTAAGCATATCTATAAATACTGAGCTCGACTCAACACGAGCACCTACGCAATTTTTGCAAGGTCACTTTCAGACTGAATGTGTTCAACCGTCGAGTTCTCAGCTTTCCTCGTTAGAATCCGGCCCTGAGATATCCATGCAGAGTTCCTTTTTTTTCTGCTTTCAGCTCACATGCTTTCCTGAACAAAATCTTATTTTCTAAGCAGAGATGCTCATTTACGTAGATTGGATCATTATGCTCTAGGGAGAGGTCACTCGTATTTAGCTTTGTTTTCTTAGCTGCAGTCAGAAAATTGTCGCGGGATGTGCTGGCTGGAAATCTTACAACGGCATTTGGCTTTATCCCTGGATGGGTCACGATGTGCACGATGCATGCCAGCTGGCAGTTGCAGCCGGTCCTGAATCCAGGGCAGCACGGCAAGTCTTCCCTTGGAACGTCGAAACGCTGGACGCCAACTGTAAAACAGACGAGTGCTGTTAGCCTCCCCCCTCCGAAATTTTTAAGTACTGTCATGCGCTGCCGTCCGAAACATCCAACTGCTTCGTAAATTGTGATGTATATTGCCTGGAGCGTGCCATTTGATTTTTTTTATTGGAATGCCTTCTTTTCATGCTCGGAAATAACTTTCAGAAAAGAGAAAGAAACCTGCGAAAATCGGATTCAGCTACGAAACAACGGCTATTCAGAAACGTTCTTTCATTTAGACAATGTGGCGTTTTCGGCTAGTTGGTTCCTTGCAAGAAATGGTGTCATAGCGCGAGCAGACAAGGACGAGCTGACAAAAAGACGAGAAAGACACAACAGGACGAGTTGTCCTGTTGTGTCTTTCTCGTCCTTGTCTGCTCGCGCTATGACACCATTTCTCTTTCACTTAGTCGCCAGCTTCCTCTGCGTCAGAGCACGTGGATTAGAGTTTCCTATCTACAGGTGTCCATTTCCTAAGGTCGTGTTTTTTTATATACTCCTCCTGGGTGTGTTTAGCTAACAGAAGAAGGTGGAAAGACAGCAAATTAACGCAACAGTTCGGGGCCGGTCACGCTTGGGGCCCGCAACCCTACATGTTCAAGGCCTCGTGCATGTTCTGAGGGGCAGAGTTAAGGTGGCGAACAAACAATGCCACACTCTCGCATGCTACACTGAGACTGAAAGTCAAGGCGTCTAAAGCAAGAGCTCAGGTAATTCATAAGCCTCTTGAAGTTTAATGTGGGCCGCGACGCAGCAGTACATCCAAAGAGGCTCATTTGCTCTTTCCACGGAACATTCCCCAGAGGCCCTTCTCTCCCGCCTTGGCACCACTGGTGATTTCCTTTCATTCGTTGAGCTGTGCTCCCGAAAATGGCCGCTGAAAAGAGCGCAGATGACCAGGGAATACGAAGAGGCCCATTCGCATTTTCCACACAGAATTCCTAAGCGCGCCTTTTCTCGCGCTTTAGCGCCAACACAGATTTTCTTTCATTCCCTTTCTCCCACTGCAGCCGGACATCCACCAGGTTTTCTATGGCCCTGACCTGGCGCTCGGTTGTGTGGGTAATCTTCTCTACAAGGCGGCCTCTCATTTCCAATCTCTTCTTTCACTCCCCTTCCCCTGTGAGGGCTTCAGCTAAGGTGTGTACACCCACAAGCGGACTGAATGCGGACCTTCCGCAGGTGCGGAAAGGCACACTAATGTTCTTTAATGGAAAATTGCATATTTTACGCTGTTTTTGACAGTCATGGGCATTGAATAGTTCGTTTGTACGGTTTAATACAGATTTGCGTCGGTAACGCATTCGTTCTTGGATTTGATCCGCCGAAAAATTCTGTAGGAGGAAGGCCGCGCTGCAACGTCATCCCCCCCTCCACCTCATCCCGAAACGGTCTCTCGCTACGCCACTGGGACCAACAATGCTTCCCATTCAACACTTATCCCAACTGCCCTCTCTTTGTTTTGTTTCTTCGACATGCACATTGGACACTTATGCCCCCCTCCCCCTGGAAACTTTTTGTGGCTGCGCCACATGGTGAAAGTCTGAGTACCCTACGAAATATGTCGCCTAACGTTGTGATGTTATGCTGTACAGTGGAACAAGGTGCAAGCGCTCGTTTGCGTGGTAGTTTATTTAACGTGAAATAGAAACGAAGGCGCTTAACGTCCGCGTATCTAGTTCTCAAAGTGGGAGCTAATGCGTGTATCGAGACATTCGCCTCCATTCACGCAGAAGAATCTAGCATGGCGAGAAGCCGCGCTGCTAAAGAGAAAAAGGGGGGGGGGGGGGGGAGCGCCGTTGGGCTCAAGAATCCGTGGAAAGCTGTCTTTCGCCAGTGAACTTTCGGAACAGATGCGGTGATAACCAAGATGATAAAATGCGAATAACTAAGTCAGAAGCCGCACAAAGTATTCGTGCTTGTTGTAACTTACGTGCATACTGTGAATTACCATAGAGTAAATTTATAAGTTAATTGGCATGTCATCTTTTGGTCCAATATAGTTGCACATTACTCAACTGAGGCTTGTCGGTATTCGATTTCAGCTCGTATCGCACATTACACGCATTAATAACCATATCCGCCCATCTTTTTAACCCTTTCCACTCCTGGGCTGTGCGCTAGGTGCTGAAACAGATTTGAAGTTCTGGTTAATTAGTATTGCAGGCATTATCTCATTCGAAGGCTTTTGTTATAGCATGATGTTTCAGAAAATTACTTTCTCAATGTTTGTGGTCAGAGTGTTTTAAAACATAACGTATAAATACTGCAAATTCTCGCAACATACTTTCTAAATAAACTGCCATTCTGATATGTTGGTGGTGTGCTGCATTATAATACGAACACCCCCGACGTGTCTCGCCGTGATTACTGATTACGGAAATTATTTGGAAATAAAAATGGCATAGCAGACATGCTAGTTGGACACGACTGTTAAAACATCCTGCGGATATATTAAATGTTTCTTCCAGACAGCCGACGACTCAGCAGCCACTCGAAAGCCGGCATAGTAAGCAAAGAAAGCCTCACTTAAAAAGAAGGGAACGATTTCGTAATTCCATTAAGTGGCGTAACTGGCTCACGCTGCTGACGCCCGAAGGCTGGTCGGATGGGCAAAGTAAACGCCTGTAAAAGGGCAGGAAAACGATAGCACAGAGAAGAAAGTAAAGACAACTGCTAATGATTTCTATTCACATAGATCTTGAGGCAGAACAACCGCGAAGGAGGAGCAAGGGCATTGGTAACAACCGCCTGAAGCGAAGGCAGATAGTTGAACAAAAGCAGCCATGCAGCTAGTCACAACACATTCCACTATACTTCGCCCCCTCCCCCCTTGACACCGTAAAAAAGGAAAGAATTCCAATTTGGCGATTCACCACCCAAAGCAGCTGGCTGCCGGCCTCGCGCGCATTCAGCAATGAAGTGGCCAAATCGTGCTGCAAAGAACAGTTTCCGCAGTGTGAACCCCTGCAAAGGACGTCTCCGCTAGAGGACGGGAGAGGAGGACATCGAGGCACTTTGTCACGCGGCAGTCATCGGCGCCGCAAATACTCAGGCCTAAATTCCTTTTTCTCCTGAAAAATAACAAGTTGTCTTTTCCTTCTAGTCCATATCTACGCTCGTCAACAACAAGACAAACCAGACATCATCACTCTGAAACCTTAACTCCATATCAAACAAGAACTAACACCTTCAAATTTTCTTTTTTCCCTCGCACTATTAACGAATGCAACGCACTGCCATCATCATTGATTAAATCAGTTGAGTCGATCGACACAGTTACTGACGTGTATACACGTCAGTAACTGTGTCGATCGACTCAACTGATTTAATCAATGATGATGGCAGTGCGTTGCATTCGTTAATAGTGCGAGGGAAAAAAGAAAATTTGAAGGTGTTAGTTCTTGTTTGATATGGAGTTAAGGTTTCAGAGTGATGATGTCTGGTTTGTCTTGTTGTTGACGAGCGTAGATATGGACTAGAAGGAAAAGACAACTTGTTATTTTTCAGGAGAAAAAGGAATTTAGGCCTGAGTATTTTTCGTCGTAATTTCAAAGTCTGTATTCCATTAATATGAATGAGAGCTGCATGAGAGCATAATATGCATGAGAGCAAAGGAATCAGCGGGCAAATGCTGCATATTGGGCATTTCATAGAAGTGAACGCGCCCTTATTTTGTGATGATGATAGCTTTTGCGTACATCTAACGGCCACCCTCTGGTTTATACAGCTTCGCGGTTAAAAAGCCAACCTACTGAGTCCTGACTGTGACTCACGAGAGCGTCATCGTGGCCCACGTGTAAGCGTGCCTCGAATTAACATAATCGTGAGACATACTGCCGTGTAAACAGTGTCAACGCTTTCCTGGAAGCACACGAGCCAATGATACAAGAATTTTAACTGCCAGTCTTTCTGAGCAAATGCTTCCAGCCCCGCATACAGAACGGCAATGAATCAAAGAATCAGCTGATCTGGTGCCACTCTCCAAAAGAAAGTTTTTGGAATGGACACGTTAGAACTTTGAACGTGCAGCGCTGTGGATTGCTATATTGGGAGGAATAAAGCATGAACCGCTGTTTTGGGAACAATAGAAACAATTTTAATAATGCAATGCGTCATCTGTCGGTATCGTCGTAATTGTCATCCGCCATGTTCTCGATGGCGCTGGAACCCGAAACATGCTGCATCTCAGTACGTGTCGGCTGCTCTCTGCTCCTTTTCCGTTGTCGCTATGCAGTGTTTTCCGCGTGCTACGTGCCCCTGTGCACGCAGAGGGGATCCATGAAAACGCCAGGAATAACGTAATACTGTTTTTAACCGGATTGCCATGATTACTTGTACGATAAAAAAAAAATGCCGTCATCGCCGCGCAAATGGTCTTTCAACAAGACTGGCATTGCGCATGTTCGGAACTGTGGTCGACGCGCGTTAAATTGTCGTTTAGTCTCGTTTTTACTTCTGCCCCGTTATCTGAGTTGCCTTCTCTGCTGCAAGAGTACTGACAGACATCACACTCACGTATTTTTAACACGTCTTTAACGGGCGGGCACACCACGCAAGTACGCACTTTAAAGAACGATGGGCTATTAGCACAATCAATATGCGACGCAACTTGCAGTTTCTCCGACGCTGCACCGTGAACCAACTTTCATGAAAATATAAATTTTGTATGCGTATGTCATAAAAAATTTCGCGCACGTACTCCCTGTGTCAGTGGTGCGCAGCGATTGGATGACTAAGGTTTTGCGCTAGGGTTCTCGCTACTGTGTTCTTTATTGCTTTTTTTTCAATATAAATATATATAACCGGCATGTCGAAATATTTTTGTCGATCTTCGGTCGTCCATCCGTGCGCCCATTGCCTGTTCAAGCAGACAGACCACGAGAACGGTCATAGCAGCATCCTATTCCAACCGTCATCTTGGTCATCTTAGATCAGCTGTTTGGAGGCCATAAGATTAAAGCAAAGAAATTTAAAAGGACTTGGAAAACTGTTATACAGTGTACCAGCAAGTCAGCGACGCGACGATCGGGTTGTTCCTAGGACACCGAAGCGAAAAAATTATGTGTTCGGGTTAGGGCTTGGGGTCAACGCGCATCACTTCACTCTGGTTCAGTTCCGCATCGGAGAAATGAAGCTTTGAGCCGGTTCGCGGACCGGTTCAAACACTGAACAGGTCCATGAAGCGATTAGGAGCAGTAAAATTCACATTTGACTTTGACAGCGCTGTTTATGCTAGCCTGAAACACTTCAAGCAACACTAATCAATTGGCACTCGGAAGTTCACCTGGACTGCAGTGCGCCCATAAAAATAAAAAGGAAGGAAATAAAAAAAATAAGAATATCGCGCTACAGTTGTCTATCGCAGAAAATTCCGGAGTATCTTATATCATTAGAAATTTAAGGTAGCCGGACAGTGGCAAGGATTTCTCACGTACTTCAAGCTTTTAGGACCTACACCTGCGGAACTTGCCTTTTACAGTTCCCCATTTAACTACATCTTCGTTTCCGATCCTAGACGCTGCACCGCACGCAGAGCACATACGCAAGTTTTTTTTTCAAGCGCTGGAAGGGCCTGCTAGCACGTAGGGAACAGCTAGCGATGTTTTCACATAAATCAGCCTACGTGGCCAAAATACGAAAAACTAGTTTCAAATCCGTGGTGTCATACTTGCGTTGAAAGGAGGTGTCGGCGTGAAATTAAAATTTTTTTTTCTCATTTAATATAGCACCTATCATGGTGAAATAAACAGCAGTAGAATTCTTAAAGAACGATCTGTCAGTACGCTTGATTTTTGTTTCACTTAAGCGTATGAGTGCAATGTGCAGCTTCGCGGGACAACGCAAGCAAAAACCAAACACAAGACGAAAGTTTGTTCGACAAGTACGCCTTCATCCGCAATACATGTACCAATTCGGGCAACTGGTTGCGGTTAGTGAAGACACATTTAGCGTGCCCGGTAAACCGCTATACGGAAAGAAGCAGCGGATACCAGATAACGTGTAGCGTTGTTTGATGCATTGAAATGGCACAAACCTATGGGTGATAAACAGAACAAGGAAACCCGCATAATTTATGTACTCCGAGATTCCGGCAGCGACTAGCTTAGCCTACAGCCTCGACGATTTGAGTGTCGCGTTCAGAAACGGTGTCGAGTCGTCACGGGCGCTTTAGTGGCGCAGCTTCATGACACAAAGATAAAGCAAATACAACCCGTCTGTTAGTAACTCGAGGGCTACAGAGCGCGCGACAACCACGCGAAAGATTATACGCGGAACACGTACGCTACCAGTGGTCGGCCATGTTTGCGCATACGCTGTTTACACCCGGTATACCCCTCTACGCAAAGTGCTTTTCGTATAACGGTTTATCGGACACGCTAAATGTCCCTGTTATCACTGTCCGGAACGAGCTCGTAGTTGACGTCGCTCAAGCGTCGAATCACTCAGTACGGCCAAAAGTACCGTCGTAGCATTTTTGGGAAAGCCCAACATGGCGTAGAGGCATCGCAGCCGTAGAGGCATCGCAAACCTTGTCGCCGGACGCGTAGAACAGGGACTCGCGTCGAAGATCTGCCATTTTGCGTCCTTGTCTTTCCGATGGCGGATATGAATGCGGACAAGGCCGGGCTTCGGCGTGCTAAGTTCGTCAAGGTCAGTTGGTATGTCGTTATGTTCATGTAGCAGCATAGCATACGACGTTGTCGGCTTCACGGCCGTAAACCGAGCTGAACGGCGTTATTCGCGTAATTTTTTTTTCGTGCGGTGTTGTATGCAAAATTTGCTTATGACGAAATCTTGATCCCAGTTCTTGCGGTCTCCCTTGACATGCATGCATAGGATATCATGTAGGGTCTTATTGAGGCGCTCGGTCAATCCGTTTGTATGCGCTGAATGGCGGTTGCTTTCCTGTGCGCTCTGCCACTGGTCGGAAAACGGAGTTTAGAAGGTCTGCAATAACGGCTGTACTTTTTGCGATGGGTACTGTTAGTGCACCGTACCTAAGGACGACGTTGTCAATAAAACCTTGAGCCGCTTCGGCGGGTGTGCCCTGCTGCGTAGCCGTAGTATTTGCGTAGTGTATCAGGCGGTATGTGGCGACGATTGTCCATCCATTCCGTGCAGTAAAGGTTGAATTGTGAGGCGCGATATGGCAGATGGTGCACATCATTTTAGGGGCGAAGCTCCTTAAGGCGGCACCCGTTCGTCCCTCGTCGTAGTCGTCGTAGTGCGTCACCAGTCTTACGCTTTGACCTCCAAGGTGGTGCCGGTGGGAGATTTCTCCTGAGCGTTGTTGAACAATAAAAAATTCGCAGCGTGCGCGTTAACTAAAAGCCGAATTCTTCTGTCTCTCATTCCCCATTAGCAGCCATTGTTTACCTCCAAGGTAGTGCCTGGTGAGATTTCTCCTGTGCCCCGGCACTGGCCCGGCAAACGCGAGAGACAACGTTGGCGCAGGCAGCGTCTCCTAGCGAGTTTCTTGATTGAGAAATACCGACTGCTCGCGTTGGAGAAGCGTTCAAAGGCAAAACCCATCTGCAACCAGTGCAAGAACCACTTAGCTTACATTTCACCGACCACAAAGCGGTCATAATGAAAGGACAACGGAAAGCAGCAATAAAACTTTATTTTTCACCACCCTGCACTCTTAAAAACAGTTACTTAAATCCTATTTACTAACTTCCCTCACAAAAGCATTTACTAACTTCCCGGGTACTTTACTAATTCCGTAGTGGCCATTTACTAGCCAGAAGATTTTGAAACCTAGTAAATGCTGGATTTATTAGCTAAAGATGGTTCTTGGTGTTTTTCAATAGATAACCAGCATATTCTATGTTGCCAGGTGCATCGTAGATGGCTGAACTTGAATAAAAACCACCGTAGCTTCTAGATGCATTTATAATTTGTTCATTATGTTTGAGAAACAGTTTATTGCGAATTCATTACACGCATAAATGCAACGAGTGAGCCATGAGAATCTGGATTAAGAATATGCATTACTTGTCAAAATTCGTGGCTAGTCACCGGCACAACGTGTGCTGCCCTAAACTATAGGGGATGTATACATTTGAGATTCATGTTAGGCAGAGGTCGCGTAGAAGTCATGGTGTTCTGGGCATGTCTGCCATTTCTGCTGTCTCATTTGTTGATGTCTCTATGTATATTCTTACTTGAGCATGTCATGGTTTCGCGCTTGTAGTACAACACCATGATGGCCACTTTTATCGCTTTTTCTTGGCGAACTTAAGAAATTTTGAGCGTATCTATCTATCTATCTATCTATCTATCTATCTATCTATCTATCTATCTATCTATCTATCTATCTATCTATCTATCTATCTATCTATCTGCCTGCCTGCCTGCCTGCCTGCCTGTGCTCTACTGGTCGTCCCGTTGGCTTGGAACGCACCAAAATTGGCATGGTAGGGTATCAATGTATGACGCAACTGAGTGATTGACCTAAACCTGACTGACAAGAGAGACTTGTCATGCACTTCGCGATGGACGATAGTACGATCACATGTGGCTGATACCCGTAATGCCTCGCCCAGTGTAGGCGGGTATTCGCCACAGCCACGTGTGGTCGGATGCTAACAACACATGGTATGTCAATTAGGGGACAACCGAAATACTTAATGAAATTTTGATTACCACCCACTGTACGTGGGTTAAACAAAAGAGAAACGTATCTTAGTTGTTGTCGCGTACGAAAAAGGAAATATGCGCATATCACGAGGAAACGGTCACACACGAAGGCGCGGTGATGACCAAAGCAACCAACGACACGGTAGGCGGGCAGGAATCGAACCCGGCCCAATGAGCTGCCAAGCAAGTACACAACCAGTAATCCATGGCTACTCCTGCCACACGTTCTATATAGTGAATATACTTATCGGCTTAGCAGTTGCGGTGATGGTGCTTGTCAAAACGGCTCTCGAGTGTGCAAGCACTCAATAGAAACAAACAAATGCTTCATACGTACTGCTATCATTCACCATGGTTTCGTCAAACTTTGCTCGATCCCGTAGGAGTACTCCAACGAACGGCGCTTATGATATGCACGTCAGTACACCGCAGTGTGCATTAGTCTTGCGGAAAGCAGATGTCTTTGTGACAACGTGAGCGCCGACGTTGCGTCACGCCGCCGGCTATCGATGTAAGCTGTAGTTCATCGTGCATCACTAACTCGCCCAAATTTTCAAGGTGGCTGGTAAGGCCACAGTGCGCACAAAAGTACCAACTTTGCGCAGCGATGTTTTATTCTAACCGTAGCACCTAACTGGACGACAAACACTTTGGGGTTGGCCATTTTCACGCTGTCAGATTTGCATTACGTCGATTCTTACAGCTGCCCGATGTTTTTTTTTTTAAGTAGAAGCGGTGTGCCATGGCATTTTCAAACAACGTGTAAACCAAATTGCCGTAAATGTATTGTTTCGCAATGGTATTTTGCTAGCTTTGCTAACTGTACAGACAGGCTAGTGAATATTGCTACAGACGCTTACTAACATGCACTTCGCACTTTCAATCATAGTTTTTGCTAACATGTTGAGCTTGAGTTACCAGTTTTCGCCAACATCAGTAGGTGGTGAACTTCACTACCTACACTCAGAAGGCAGTGGCTTTAGGGACTGGTACACGCTTAGTAATTTCTTAGTGAATATTAGAGCGGTCGATGAAGACAGAGCCATGGCGAATCATTCAGTCCATCGGCTGTGCTATTCTTTTTCGGAATAAGTTGCATTTTACTGGTCGAGTGCTGTCTCCTACTGGAGTGCAACGGAGCTGGAGCGTCCCGACCATCCGTTGGACTCATACCCGCGGCAACCGCCTCCAGGAATCGCATCGGCACCTAAAGTGATAAGACAGCAGTGATGGATCCTCAGCAGTGATGGATCTGATGCGGACACCTTGGAGTCGGCGAGAAGCCGCAAGGCAAAGAAAAGACCTCTCAGCATACCATTAAATTTGAGTGCGTCCACCGCTAGGTCTTCGCGGATGTGGTACTCACCATCCTCTTCGCCTTGGTTCTCGTCACTGACTACATGAGACGCCTCAACTGGCAAGCCATGTCAGTACAGCTAGAGGCGCTCGTGCCAAGCGAAAAATAAAGACATCCGAGTGAACACACGCAAGAACGTCCTAGCCATGGATACCAGCCATGAGGCTGCTTCGAATATCTTGCACAATGTTACTGAACGTAAGTGGGATGAAAGTACAGGCTCACATATCCCTCTTTAAAGAAGTTAGCATAGGCGTAACTCTACGATATTGACGAGGCCATTACCAACGCTCTCCTACCGGTACCGAATAAGCCAACTTCAGAACACACCATCATCGCCAATGTTCTTCGTTTCAGCACTCCAAAATACGTGAAGATTATATTTCGGAGCCAATCCCTCCCACCGCATGTAAATGTGGACTACTTCAGACATGCTGTCCTCCCTATCGTACTGAAACTTCTTCAGTGATGGAAGTGCATGAAGATAAGTGACGTGAGCTGTAGATGCACGTGACTAGCGTGTGTTCTCGGTACAATGGGTCTCACAACATGTACACGTGTCAGGCAACCGTGCTGAAGTGTATAAATTGCAATTAGCGTCATTATGCTTCGACGAGGGACTGCCGTTATTAAACAGAGCACGCGCCGGGAGCGAGCGCTGCTCCTGCAGCGCTTCTAGCGGGCGCTTTAAGTATTATGTCACACCGACGGGTGGACAAAGCTCGACCTAAGGAGCTTCGCCCCTAAAGGAAATGGCGATACTAAAGAAAATGGACAGGGACCATTCGTCTCGCCGTGAAGCAGCCGCATCCAAAACGCGGAGACGACCAGACGCTGTGTTCTAAGGACAAACAGGGTTCTAACAGCAAGGGAGCTTACGCCTGGCCTGAACCACTTAAATTCCATGCGCCTGAACGCCACCAGCCTCCGACAGCAAAGGAATTCAACCTTATCTGTTTCCTGTAAGTCTTCGGATAAAGACCAACAAGTCTACCCGTGGCCTTAACTTCCAGCCTTACAAGTCTTGTGAACGGCGTCAGACTTGAACCCAGAAAGGGACACTTCTTCTGTTCCTTATAAATGGATAGGTGAAGACGGGCTGCCATGATCCATTCATTGGCCATTGCTATTGATGTGCTTCAAGAGAAGATGAGGACGCTGACAGCTCGAAGCACGTTGTAAGTGCTGAATTCTGTCAGTTCTGTCCTTGCAAGCTTTCAGAAGTGCAGTGACTGAGAAACCTAACAGCAGCACCGTATCTCGTAATCAGCATGAGTACTCCTTCCAGAGAGACCTCAGGAGCGCCTTATAGTTCAATGGGATGTGAAGATCCTGAGGGCACGAATCACCAGTTTTCCCTACAATACTTCTGAACACAATTGGTCTGGTTGACAGGCTTTCCTAAGGACGACACGTCATATACAGCGTTTGCGGCACTGTTATGAATTATGAATCATTTTTAACGCGAAAGTGCTTTATCCCGGGGTCAACCCAGAAATTACTGACGTACCTCCGTCACAGAAGTGGATGTCTGAAAAATATCAACACATATTTGACAAGAAAAAATTGCCAGATCCTACGTGCAGTGCGAATCAAGGAAATGCAAAGTAGGCATCAGGAACGTAAAATGGATGTGCATTGTTGTCTCGCTATACTGAGTTTGGTACATATGAAGTTAACGAAACGGCCGCAAGAGCACCAAGACTGTGGCACGTAAACCATGCCGCTGACAACACGCATGTCGTGATTCTAACGTTATGACCTGTCATTTACGTTCGTCATGCAGTTGTGTTGTGCCATAGCAATTTTGGTATACATCCCATTAACGAAACGCGTGGCATGTAAATCATGCCGCTCATGACACGCATGTCATGATTTTCATGTTCTTAGAACGGGCCACCCATGGTCTTCAGGCATTTTGTCTCGCCATAACAATTTTGGCATATATCGAGTTAACGAAACGGCCGCAAGGGCGCCAAGACCGTGGCACGTAAATCATGCCGCTCATGACATGCATATCATGATTTTTGTGTGCTGACGTGTCATTTATGTTCTTCATGCAGTCATGTTGTGCCATACCAATTTTAGCATACATCCCGTTAACGAATAGGCCAGGAGAGCACCAAGACCGTGGCACGCAAATCATGGCGCTCATGACATGCATATCATGATTTTTATATTATGACCTTTCATTTATGTTTGTCATACAGTCATGTGGCATGCCAATTTTCGTATGCATCCCGTTAACGAGAACCGGCCAGGAGAGCGCAGTCTTAGGCGGCGAAATAGATAGATAGATAGATAGATAGATAGATAGATAGATAGATAGATAGATAGATAGATAGATAGATAGATAGATACGCTTAATGTCTTCGAAGATCGCTAAAAAATGCTTCGCATTTAAAAGTACTACCCCATAGAATGCGAACTCACAACCACGTCGACAGAAGCAAGAAGCTATATCAGTCACGCTACAGGCACATAGGGGATACAAGAAAAGAAAAACGAATTATGTATTCACTACACCGCTTTACAATTTGCATCTTAGGTCTGGTTGCAACTGATCTGCGGTTAAAGCAACGGTGTTTTAAAAGCAAATTACTCTGAGAATAACATCGCCTCCCTTTTACTGCACTCTAGGCTTGCAGCGGTGGTACCGCCATCTAGGAACGATAGATCAAAGCAGATTGTCGTGTTAATGCGAGCTGACATTTAACGCTATTCACAGCGCCTCGATTGCAGCGGAGACTGGCGGCGTGGCGGCGTACAGCAACGGCGTTGCTCGGGCGAAGTGCAAGCATGGCCGCTACGAAATTTGTCCTGTGGAGCGAGTTGCGACGCAAGCAAATGATGCGCCTTTCGCTGCAGCGAACTGTGTTCTGAAAATGATCTGCTCGTAATCCATTCGGTTTCGCTTGAAAGGTATCACCGTTTGGGGATCCTACTTGTGTAAAGCAGGTTGGCGCAGGACTCTGGCGCGTACATTGCAGTGTCTCCGGAGAAACGTGAGTCATTCGAGAACTTTCGCTTGTGTACAGCTCCCGGGGATCCCTGTGCAGTGTCGGGGTGCCGCTGATGTCTACATGCAACGGGTTCGCAAGTACGGGGTACCCAACGCATCTCCCCACCCCCCTTCGATTTGCCGTGCTGCCGCTTATGCGTTCCACAGCTTCGCGAACACAGGTTTCACTTTCGTGTTGTACCGATTCCCATTACAAAGGATTAACTACACTTTCCTCTCTCTCCTCTCAATCCCAAGTGCAAAATAGCCTAGCAGTCTCGACCCAGGTTAACATCTCTTCCTTTCCTATACCTTTCTCTTCCTTACTAGTGAATATTCCTACCTCTTTTTAAAGAGTGTGGGTTCGTCCACGTAAATTGTTGCAGTCCTAATCGCGTTTTCTTTTATTATGCCTTCAGTTAAATACTACCACCGTTCCCAATAGTCCAACCCAAAACCCAAAACCTACTCGCTAGCAGCGTATAGGCCGAACCCATTAGCCAGTAAGCTACCGCTATAGGTGGAAAAACTTCAGCTTTGCTGCATCGACTTTTCTAACAGGCGTATGTCTGAGCGAACACCTTGCATAATGGTTTAAGGAACACAGCCGATTGTGTTTCGCTTTCTCAAACGTCTAAGCGTTGGGATTTGTTTTGGTCACTGGGGACAATAGTTAGCTCTTTTGCATATCTGCTACTACGACGCTACGTGCAGCCTCTCTACGGCAGCATTTCAAAAAGACACATTAACTACTTAAAGCTTAAGCGAGTACTCCGGGTCACGAATGCAGCTTGTTACAGTGTGTTCGCTTCATCCTCCTTTTTTTTTGCGTTGTGTTTTCCCATTGAAAAAGCCATGCAAGGCACTGCCGTTTGACCCGCGTCCACATTTACACCACTCTGTGATGGCCGGTGCTTACCCTCGCTTCGTGAGCGGACGTGCGGTTGCCACGGCAACTGCGGTCAATTTTTTGTCACGTTGTTACTGCAGAAGCGAGTTTTCCTCGGTTGACCGTGCCGTACTCGACGGAGTCATTATTTCTTCTCCGTCAAGCGGCGTCTGCTGAAGTACAGCGCAGTTACATTTACTGTTTTGATTTTTCATCATAATGCTGAAGACAGTCACCTTCCTTGCCCCAGAAAAACGCGCGCAATTTATTTCTGAGGAAATTGAAAGCACTCTCTCGGAGTTCCGGTGTGTGCACGCCTATATAGATGCAGTACCCCGTACTCTTGCGCACACAACTCCCGAGCATGGTGGTGGTAATGCGTTATTGTAATAAAACTAAGCCACACGTTTGATTCCCGACAACTCCGACAAACTTTCAAAGTCACCAAGGTGCCCAACCGTTGGAATATTTTCTTATTGAAAGGCACTTTATAACACCTTCAAATGTCAGGATAAAACCAAGGTGTTTATCTTCCACTTCTGCCATCTCTTAGTGTATTATAATTTATTGAAAATTAGCCGCCACGATTGTCTAGTGGTTATGGCACTCGGCTGCTGATCCTATGGTCGTGGGGTCGAAACCTTGCCATGGCGGCATTATTTCGATGGAGCCGTAATGCTGAGACTCGTGTGCAGTGCGACGTAAGTGCAAGTTAAAGGACGCCAGGTGGTCGAAATTTCTTAAGCCCTCCAATACGGCGTCTCTCATAATCAGATCGTGATTTTTCCACGGATAACCTAATAAACAATCCAATCAATTTAGGCCATAATACACTGTGAGCAATATTAAGCGAGATGAGTGTAAATTCTCACATTATTCACATCTTGGGGCAATACCTACAGCAGTCATCTCATCTCCCTTCAAGCTATGCAAAACCACTCCATTAGAATAGTTACCCGCAGTCATTATCGCAGTGATGCTAAAGCACTCCTGCATGCCAACAACATCCTAACGGTCGACAACACTTTCAAATATAATTTGGGAATCCTATTTTGCAAGCAAATAAAAAATGAACTTCCTTTGTTTATGATCCCTGCATCTAGTCTAGAGAATACAAGTTTGACAAGGTTTGCACACAATCGCAATTTTATCTTACCTGTAGCGCATACTAACAATGGCAAGCAAACAGGCCACTTCACTGGAATCCGTCTCTGGAATACTATACCTTCAAGAATCAAAACCTCGCACTCAGTCTGCATATTCAAAAAAGATCTGAAGACTTTCCTCGCATCCATTCCGTAATCTGGTTAGTTTTCGTCACCTGTATTACTCCCGTTCCCTTTCATGCCTTCTCACAACCTACTGTTGACGAAGCATCGCATTATCATCCTTCATTATCGAAGTGAGATCTCACTGCATTATTTTCTTTTTCGTTGCTTATTTTTTACTATCTTTCACCATGTAATTAACTAAAAACTGTCTATTACAGTTGAATTACATTTATTCTTTACGTTGTCTATTTTCGGTGTTTGTTGCTGCTTTCTGCTATTGTTTGTCTTAAGTAGAACTTTTTTTTTTGCCTGCGATGTATTTTATTGCTTGTTTTCTGTACCACTGTTTGCTGCATCAATTTAATTTTTTCTATGTTCACTACTCTAGAGGTCTTGATTCTCTTTCTGTCTATGGGATCTCCTTCTGTATACATATATTTTGTAATTAATTCGATGACTAAATAAAACCATTTCTGATTCTGATTGTGATTCTGAAATCAATTCTGCTATAGATAACTCACTGCGGACAGTTTGTGATAATCCGATCAGGCGGAACAAAAAGTTCACTCCCCTATTGCACGGAGCTTTCGGGTCGACTGATGAGACCGTACCGTTTACATCCAACGGAGAACTTCTCCAAGGAGTTACTGGAGTGTACATTTGCATCCACTAAGGAACTTTTGCGGGTAGCTGTGGGAGGATATGTTCAGATCCATCTGAAAGATTTTGCTTAAGCATAGTACCAGTCCGGGATAGTGGTTTCCTACGATGATTTGAAGCGGATTGGGTCTACGTAGGTAAATTTGGTATCCTTCTAGACTTATCTTTTGTTCTAGTCGATAGCCTTCACATTTAGTTATCGGTAATCCTGGCTTGTTGGCATTCTTGATATCTTGTGAATGGGAGCGACATCCAGCGGTGAAACATCTATAAGAATTGAGGCGTGCAGACAGAACACTAATCGGCCGTTGCGGCCGCATGCAGTGATTCGTTGTCCAACGAATGCACCGGAGCATCACACGCGCGTACTCAACATACGCAGAAACACACACACACACACATACACTGGTGCACGGACATCGCTACCAATAATGACGCTTTCACAGACCGTCATTTAGAATCCGTAACAGAATGGTGACATATGCTGTATTAACTCAGCTATTACGGAGTAAATTACCGGGCATGTGAGTTTTTGGGGTTGATACATTAACGAAAACTACCTCTGGGCCCATTTTTGCTTACAGAGTCTCTTCGCAGGCGAACTCTCTGTAGATATTTGTGATATTTAAGCTTGTTTGTTCAATTTACGTTTGCTTATAAAACCTTGAACGCCATACTTTTGTGGTATATTCTTATGACCTTGTGACCTTTTTGCCATCTCAAGTTTTTGTGAAGATATATTCCACCCTGAGAGAAATATTTTAGAAAAGACTTCAACGATGATGTCAAATGTTTCTGAATAAATTCACGCATGGAATAAAAGTTCGAAAGCCCTTAAGCTTAAAGGGACTGTCTACCGCTCAGAAAATTTTTTAAGATTGTGGTAAAATTGGGCAGATCGTGCGTCACATTTACGGGAACGAGCACGCTTTCACCCCACAAAAAAGGAATTATGTTTTTAATTTCGCTCTGAAAGTGGTGCAAAAAACGCCGCTAGCGACACCCAACAGCGTGTTCGTCATTTTCCAAGTGTACGAGAACCAGCCCACGCAGGTATGCATACTCTGCTGAAAAACTATTATGTATGTCTTACAGGCGCACTTCACCCTATGAGACACCTTGTTATAGCGTGCAAGAGCAATTTGTTCTTTTTGTCGCTGCTTTCGGGGTGGCGCAGGTGACGCTGCCTTCGAATTCATCTGCCTGCGGAGGCGCGTAGTACTGCGCTTGTCATGCATGCGGCGCTGCATGTCCGAGACGCACCCCCGCGCGCCGACTTTCCCTCGCCTCTCCTCCTCGGCGTCGCCTCTGGAATGTCGACCTTGAAGGCGGTTCGCGTTGAGATGCCCCCCCCCCCCCCCTGAAAGGGTTTCCAGGGGGACGACGACGCATCATGCGCGGTACCCAGCGTTGCTGGCATGCCTACACTAGGAAAGGAGCGACTTCGTAGATAAAAAAATTGTGTTTTAATAATTTCTATTCAGTTTCTGGAGAAACCACTGCACGCTGGGACACTTCGAAAGGTACGCTTTCTATTGAGCCAAAAAACAGGAGAGCGATGAAGGACGGTAGACGGTCCCTTTAACCCTAACGTTAAGCTTAACCCTAACTCAATGAGGTTCGTTACACCATGTGAGTTTAGTTTCTGTATACACACCTCAACGGCCCGCCAGGTGTTAAACAAGAAATCACCATTAAAGAGTTCTCGCTCTCTCTAAGTAATCAAAAATGGAACCCTAGACGACATATTCTCTTCCAATGTTGGAGGTAAATGGGAAAATTTACAGCGATAAAGTGATAGGAAAGCTGTTGATCAGTTAAGCCAGATTAGTGTTACAGTTCATAGACCCTTTAAATAACTAAAGAGCACCTGTTTGGGGCACAGCTTACCGCAGAATGGGCCCTGGAGCCCGCAAACTCGCAAGTGCATACACCCAGTGTCGCAGCATATGTGGTGAACCGAAGGTTTTAATTGTGTATTTCGCATGGTACAGGAAGGCATGCATACAAATACGGACACGAATGGCACCAAAAGCGCAATAAGGACGCCGACCATTACTTGAGGGAACACGTAATGGCAGGTGCCAGAAAGCATATGACTGCGCAGCTAATATGAAAGGTGCGGGTGCTTGCTAAGTGTAACAGTGTAAGCGTGCTGATTCTTCCTTGTATGTGGCAATAGAGGGCTTAATTATGCATATGATGCTGCGATTAATGATTTGCAGCGAGTCGGCCGTACGAATCATCTTGTTGGCTCTGATCCTTACGGGCAACTCAAACATAGAGAGGTAAAGAGTTGCTAGTTCGCCGAGGCGGTACTGCTATATTTTGACGTACAATAGCACAGGGAACCAGGTTGAAATGAACAACACACACGACACTTCATGTGTTCTTTCTTTCTTGCATATTTGTTAACAATGTGGGCTATGTTAACGTTTTGCAATAGCTGCCCAGCTATTTGGTAGATATTCATGAAGGTTGAAGGTTTATTGAACAACGATGTTAGTTCTCCAAAGAAGCGTCTTCAAGATTGGTGATACACAGGGAGCCCCAAAGTTTTTAGTGGGCTGTACGGGTGATCGTTGACTTTTTGCCCAAACACTACACGGCACAAAAGGGAGCAGGAAGGCAGCTGTTGTCTGGTCTCTTTAGAGCCGCGTAGTTCCTGCCACAACACACTCCCCCCCCCCTCCCCCTTCCTTTAGAAAAAGAAATTGAGATCATGAGTATGTTCACGTACAGTAGGCGAGCGAACCGCTGTTGTACAGGGCGCTAAACAAAAACTAAATTTCTTCTGGTACAGCTACAGAGCGTATGCATGTGTTTCAATCGATTGCTTTGGTCGTTTACGAGCAGTGAGGGTGTGCCGCTAATTTTCAACAAGAGTAATGGGGTTACGATGAAAACAAATATTTTCAGCACTAAGCAGTTACCCAACGTCATCGCGTGACTATATACGTTATTTCGTGGGAATAACGGTGTGCTGTTTGCGTAGTTTAAGGTATAACACTGCTGAAAATGATGGCGCATATGCCTCCCGCTTCACCGTGAATTATTGTGATGTCACTTGCAATTTCTATATTGTTCCACGGCTCTGGCGCCCATATGATACGCATGACTACGGCATAGCATGGACATGTTGCGCACGAGGCACGAGTCGGTATCTCGTTGATTACAAGGAGACTAAAGTGAAAATCAGATCATCTCGAATTAGAAAATGATATTTGTTGCAAAACCAAGGGCACTGCTTTCGTGCGAATACGCTTGGTTAGCTACAGAATGCGAAAAAAGAAAACATAAGTGGGGTTGACGCCACCTAGGAGGTTTCCGCAATAATAAGCGTGACGTCATTATCTTTGAAGGCGTGTACTGAGGCCTACATAAATATATATGGGTAAGAGAGACATACATTTTGTTCTAAGAAACTAGAACAATTTGACTTAGCTGATCAGGCGAGAATACGAAAAAGAGGAATAGGGCTCGTGATGTAATTTTTTCAATCCCTCGCGCGGAATTGAAAGATGAAACTTGACCTTGATTTTATGAAAGAGAAAATTATCCTCCACCCGTTTGTAACACAAGGCCACTATGAAATCCATACGGACTTCTCAGAAAAGAAAGCTTCCTATTTGTCGAAACATTCGTCCTCGTGCGGAGTTCGAACCCGGGACCAACGACTGTCTGGGGCGCTCGCTCTGCCAATTGAACTAACGAGGAGGCTAGCGTTCGACAGCGCCACGGCGAATCCATCGACAACTCGAAGCACATGGGCGTGAATATGGCAGATGAGATCTGCGGAAACCCGGAAGTTGGAGTAACGTCCATGAAAGGGAAAATTAGCATCCACCCAATTTGTAGCCCAAGGCTACAACAAAATTCATACGGATTTCTCAGAAATTGTAATCTATTCGGGACCTTGATTTTCTTTTCTAATATTGAGCATAAAATGACAAACAGTTGTCTATGAACAAATCGCAAGGTACGATTTAAAACAGGGAATGTCGCGGGAGCCAACGTTTCGACAAGCGGACTTGTCTTCGTCAGGGCGGCCTGACCGCCCTGACCGCCCTGACGAAGACAAGTCCGCTTGTCGAAACGTTGGCTCCCGCGACATTCCCTGTTTTAAATCGTACCTTGCGATTTGTTCATCGATTCAAGCATCCATCTTCCCCTGAGCTTCTCTTCTAGTTTGGATTTAAACAGTTGTCTAATAATTTATGAGTCTAAACTACTTTGGCGCTTAACTTTAGAGTTCCTTTAATGTCGTAATGACTGGGTGTCCGCGCATTAAACTAAATGCCCCCAAATGACATTCGTGGCAACATTCCTCAGATGAAACTGCGTTTGATGTACTACATTCAAGGATACTAGCCTTAGTCTAAAACTGTTAAATGCTGAAAATATTTCAATACTGAAAAGAAAGTCTTGGCAGTATTTTACTGGTTCGTGATGTTCGTAGCGTTTAAACTCAAATATATGCGTGTGACCTAGCACCCCGAATGCCACGTACTAGTGATTTATCAGTTATCACGAACATCACCAGCATCAGGCAGCTATAATGCTTGATTACGGTTTCGAAGCTCATAATTATGCGGCCAATACAGTGAAATAGTGGCTGTGGCTACAAAATTGTATTCACTAAAAATAATCGTGATGCGGCGTACGTCCATGATCAGTATCCTTTATGAGAATTGAGGTACCATATTATTTGAAGGGAATTTTGTTTTCATTTAATGCACAAGTGATCCTCGCGCTGTTTCCTTTCCTGGCAAAACATGTAAAGAATGTGGTGACAGACCTACACAATTTGCGTTTTAAATAATTATAAAGCATGTTTTTTTTTCTGTCACCGGACTGCGTCTGTCTGATGGGCATCTCTCGTAAATGTCTCATTCTCTGTATGTTACTGTTCGAATGCAACTGCGGGCTGTTTTCATGATGACTGTCAGTCTACTACTATTACCTCTCTAATAATGTATTTGGTGATACGTACAATAAAGTTAAGTTTCTTTGTATTACATCCTTTTGGTAAGAAATGGTGTATGACGGTGTCCATTGCGTGCATTCTATGTTTGCTAGCCTTTATGTATGACTAAATAGAAGTTAATACTTTTGGTATACACGTGCGCAAACCCGCGTGGAAGTTCCGAGTCCTTGTTAGACATACCGTTTGAAGCTGTAGTGATTTTGTAAACGGTACCTTTACGAAAAGAAAGCTAGCAGTCCACCTATCAGACACAGATAAAATAATAATGATGTTTCCGGAGATGTAAGCGTAGTTTATCGCGTGGACTCTTCCGTACAATAACTACCTGACGTGATGAAAATACTGAGGTGGATATTATGCTGGTTAAAGGAACCAAGACTTATCCTTTTATGTGACGTACGGCAGGAGGGCCTAATGCTCGAAATCGTCCACATTCTGGCAACTTGGCACTCTTTTACAACGCACGTAACGCGCCTTGACCGATGAAAGTAAATATCGCTGCCGAAGCTTTTCCTCCCGCGACCGCTCCTGTGTTACCACTCTTGAAAACGCGTACCGGCATCGTATTCCTTTACGCAAAGTAAAATCGATTTTTTCTGAAATGTCCAGCACTGCAGCAAAATGTGGATATCACGATTTCGTTTTGAAATAGCTAAAAATTCAAGACAGAAACATGCGGGAAGAGAACGCCACAGTGCAAATAAGACAAAAATACGGATTATTGCGGAAAAGAATTGAAGCAAATTTTGCCTACCATGCTTAGAAAAAACAGCGCCATTTGTAAGTCAGCTACACATGCCGGTCTATGTGAAACATAAGCGTTTAGCTATTTGATTTCATCATTATACAAGGTAGTCAAAGGTAGCTCACGCACGCGACACCGCTTCTAGTGCCGATCTACCAGGCCTCTTACATCAAACGCGTTTGTACACTCTTATCGCTGCATGAAACTGTGCATCTCCTTACCTTACCCCCATAATTCCATCTTACCTACCCTGTGCATTCCCTAAATTTTAGCATCCACGAACACGTCTTCACTCCACGTTCAAATCACCGCCTACGAAAGTAGGGACTGGTTGGATTTTTTAGCTCCCTTAACGCACGCAAATGAAACACGATACGTGAGTTTTGGGAATTATATTGGCACAAGTAAACGCTGTCCTTATAAAATTGCCTAATGATGATGAAATATATGCGTCTACAATTACTGCTTTTAAGGACATAGATTACAGCGATATCCTGTGGGGAAGTGTTTTATTCGGTATTTGCTACCTGTGAACCGTCATTTACATGCTCAAATTACATATCGCCGTTCACTTTTGCCCGTTACGACAAATGGCTTTGTGAATGAAAATTCCTAAATGTCGTCAATATGAAAGTGAAAGAACATCGCTTAGAAATAGGTGACGCATATTAGGACCAGTGTTGTGGCTCCAAGAGCTAGCGTATCCTGCACACGACCTCCATTAGTCTTAACAGCTGCAGTGCATGGGTATGCCCTAGAATGCGCTAAGCGACCAGAACGCTGTAAATGATCGGCGACTACGCGCGCCATTAACCCCGTCATCCCAGCGCCACTCACACTCCTCGTGAAACACAGTTTAACGTTAAGCGACTCTGCGTTTTATGACTTGTACCGTGGTATATTCTACACCCTTGTAGCGGCGCGACATCGTTCATTTTAGGGGCGAAGCTCCTCTTAGTCTAACCTTGTCCTGCGTCAGGCGTCAGGCGTAACCGGCGTGCCGGGAGGCACGTGCTCGCCCTCGGCGCGTGCCTCTCTCTCTCTGTCTCCCGGCACGTGCCTCTCTCTCTCACTCTCTTCCATCTGCTGTCTTGTGAGAGAGAGAGCGAGGCAGAGAGAGAGAGAGCGAAAGGCGCGCGTTGACTATATAAACGCTCTTTCTTAGATGAACGCTCTACCAGCTCGCAAAGAAGGAGAACGCTTCCTCACCCGCGAGAGACAACGTTGGCGCAGGCAGCGTCTCCTAGCGAGTTTCTTCATTGAGAAATACTGACTGCTCGCGTTGGAGAACCGTTCACCGGCCACCCATGCATATATATATAGGCACTGGATCTTGACTTGCAATGAAGTGCCGGTGGGGGATTTCACTTCTGCATAGTTGAACCATGAGGATTCGTAGCGTGCGCGTTAATTAAATTAATCCGGAACTCGGCACGATCTACGATGAACCTCCCGAGCTTCGCCCACTAATCATCATTCACTCCGTGGATATGCTGTAATTTTTTTTGTAGCGCATATACATGCTGTAGGTACACTGGTGACGTCTGATGTCTCAAACGGCCATGTTCCTTTCCTGAAGATAATACGAGCACAATATCAGTCAGTTTCATCTGCACACTGGAATCGGCGGCACTATGGTGCATGCTGTGCGTAATGATATTTAAGACGGGTACAGTACAGTGAAGGCGTTAGTGTACGGCATGTAGCAGCCACGAGTTTATAGAACCGTCCTAAACCCTTAATGATTTTCTGGCATAAATAACAGTGTTGTGAAAATTTATGAAGCTCATCAAAAATGGTGCTTAGGTGGACAGCGAATGCAATTGCGCAGGGTGTCTGTCTTGCGGCCGACGACGTATTAACAGCGGTGGCTTTGTGGGAGTGTGTATAGCGTGTCCCATCTTTCGAAGACTCCTCTGTCACAAAGCATTTCCGCGTCTTCGCGTATTGGCACAATATAAGCAAGTGCTTTCAGTTTCTTAGGGCGTTTTCCTCGAAATCTTGCAAACAGCTTGATTAGCATTCCTAAATGGGTGCCTGAAATGTTTGTGTACGTCCGCAGCTTGGACATGTAGCGTCATACTGGGCACTATACCACAATGATCAAAATTTCTTTCCAGAACCATTGAAAAATTCTCGAACTCATTTTTTACTCCCAAAGATGTCACTGTCATTCTCGCGTAACATAAATTAAGTGTTTGCTTTCATCGCTAGCCTGAGTATTGCTCAGGGTACCATGCTTTTGTTCTTGTTTCGCGAATACAAACAGTGCGATACTTTCGGCATTAAATTATCTGTATCATCTTGCACACAGGGCCTATTCCACAGTCATATCAGCTTCAAGTGCGCGTACAGCACGACGACTTTCATTCAGTAACCCGCCGAGTAACTTTTTGCTTTCGCATTCGTCCACCAAGTTTCAGCGCCTTTGAATATCATCATCATCAGCATAACTTATGCGCAGTGCGGGACGAAGGCATCTGCCAAGGATCTGGAAGTTAAATTCCCCCGCGTGAGCTGATTTCATTTTATGCTCGCAAGTTTCCTAATTTCGTCACTCTATTACCCTTCCTGTCGTCCCCGCTTTCACTTCTCCTTCCCTTGGTATCCATTCCTTCGATCTAACTGACCATCGATTAAGTGACCTTCTTCTTACGAAGCTAGCTCACGTACATTTTTTTCCTCTCAACGTTTATTGGCTAGCCGTGCTTGTCCTCTTATCGTATTTTTTGTCTTCCCATCTCTTAATGTTACTCACATACATTTAGATGCGGAGCATCTCTTGCTCGCGGGTATGTCACGCGTCCGGCGTCCGCACTCACACTACGCATGCGCGACTCTCCTCTCCCTTCCCTCTCTCCAACAGCTGCTGCAATAAATAAAGCGGGTAGAGAGAGCGCGCGCGCGCGGCGTCCGTCCGCACTCGCACTACGCATGAGGGACTCTCCTCTCCCTTCCCTCTCTCCAACAGCTGCTGCAATAAATAAAGCGGGTAGAGAACGCGCACGCGCTTCGCGTCAGTAGTATCTCCTCCTCCGATGAAAAAAGTTGGTGGTGGTGTGTGATGGAAGCAACAGTTCCGTCAGCGAATGGGTTGACGCAAGTACGCATCAGCATCAGCCCACACTCTGACAACGGTCACGCGACGCGTGGTAACGAACCAAGTTAACAGCGTAATAACACGCAAGGTTCACCGCAAAGCTAACACCGAAAACACTGCAAACCTGTAAACACCGCCGTTAAATGCACCGTTGAAAATCCCAGCGATGCTCCGCATCACCCCATAGTCCCCTTCGTGGAAATGGTGCAATTTCTTCTTCCATCGCTCTCTGCGTGGTCTTTAGTGTCCACACAAGTTTGCGATTCTCCATGTTTTCGCCCCGTGTGGTATTACGGGTAAAAGCAGTTGTTATATACACTTTCGCTTTGGGCATAATGGTGAATCGCCGATCGTGAGTTGGCGATGGGGAAGGTATGCACATCAGACCTCTGTTATTCTTCGTTTAATTTCTTTATCAGAAGGACGTTCTCTTATTAGTAATTTGCCTAGACATACGCACCCGCCGACAAATTTTATTGTTTGGCTTGCGTTCGCCAACCGCCATTCTTCGGCTGCACCGCCTAGCAATATCTTTGTTCTCTGTATGTCCATCTCTAACCGTACTTTAGCGCTGTCTCGGCTTAGACGTTCAGTCACCTTTCTGATGAGGGTGGCAATGTGGGCTTGTTGGTAGAGCATCTTGAGTTTCCTCACCGCTCATTGTCGAAGGTGTACTTGTAAACCCAGGTTTAAGGAAACGGCTATCATGAGTAGAAACCAGTGCGAAACAACACGTCTGATAGTAGAAGCCAAAAACATCTCGAAATCTGGGGACGCATGCGTAAGTAGGGCATCAATTCATCAATTATGCTGTCTGAAAAAGAACTTGAATACATGTGCTCTCGGTAAGGTGCTTTTGGATGTGGTTTTCGCTGTTACAGGTAGCAACATAAGAAAACAAAAATCAGACTCATTGAAGGTGTTTTGTCATGTCCACGAAATATGTACTCCTGTTGCTTTCGGTGCTTTCCATTTGTCATCGTTAACAGTTCTAAGCAGTGCACACGTGGCGTCTAACGTTTTAAAGGTATATGTACGAGCGGGATCTGCGGAAAAATAAACCAATTGTTGAAAGTTAGCGCTGTGGTGTGTCAGGTGCGCCTTCCTTTTGTCCGTGTTCTGCGTGCGCTACCATCAAACTCAACATCTTTCTGAGTTTGTTGAAATGCATAGTGTCGTCGTCAAAGCGCCAGCTGGTACGGTATTACTCGCTATTCGTTATCATCCTTTGATGCCAATCTCCTCTCTTTAACATTTCTTCCAAAACAGCAGTGAATCGATTGTATCTTCTTTTCTAACACGTTCAGGGAATGGGATTCTCGTGCTTTTTTTAAGGAGGACAAAAATGGCAGCGCAATGTTTAGAGATGCTGGCTACAGTATTTATGCACGCTTATAAGGTACTCCTTCACGTCCCAGTGCATTTAAACTGGCAGTATCGCCACGGAATCAAAATGCTAGTTTACGTCTGAGGGCATTCTATCGTAGGGTATCGTTTCCTGAAACCAGCTTGCTCTCCTGGTTGGTCGAATTCAGTCGTAGCTCTGAGCCTATCCCGGATTATGAATAATACAGGAATATACTGGTGGGTGTGCAGTTCCTTAAGACTTTTAGAACGCTCTTCTTACATATCAGTATAATAATCGCTTCAACTGGCTGGTACATTTGAAGCTTTATAGCGGTGCGTGAATACTGTTGCTTGTTTCCTAAATACGAAATATCCTGCACCATTCATCAAGTACTGTATTATACAGTTTTCTCCGGTCGCCTTACGTCAGGCCATGCTTTCCACTTCCCTCCTAAACTCTCCTGTAGTGACGCATGAATCTTCATTGTTATCATCGACACCCATTATATCCATGGCAAGGTGACCTGCTTGAACCGCTGAGTTTACAGTAGAAATCTTCGACCACTTTCGCTATGTAAAATAAATGACTCAAAATATTCATTATCATCATCATCATCCTTGAGCCTACTTATGTCCACTGCAGAACGAAAGCCTCTCCCAACGATTTCCAATCCACCCTATCCTGAGCGAGTTGGTTCCAGTTTATGCCCGCAAACTTTTTAATTTCATCGCTTCATCTAACCTTTTGCCTGCCTCTGTTGGTCACAATATTACCCATGTTTATTTTTAATTGCTTGCATTATGGTACTTCCCATACCAAGTTTCCCTTCAGTTTCTACAGCGTGGCCTCCTTTCTTTGCTGATGATTCTATCTCTTCGTCATTATATTCCGTATGTGAAACTCGACTTGTACAATTCGAAGTAAACAGGCACTTTGGCATCAGTTGAAAACTTACATAAATACCTAAACAGGCACTTTAGAGAACAATATACATAAAGAAGCATTCTTGGTCTTGCTTCAGATTCGCTTTCAGTGTTCATTTACGTTGTTCAACAAAAACCAGCCGTAAACCTTCTTTCATGTGGTTATTGCGTGTGTCTTACTAATGTGGAAGCATTTCTATACTGACTCAGCAAGGAATATTCGGCAGCCAGTGTCGCTCCGAGGTGTTTGAGCCGTCTTAAAGTGCATCTCATAATTCAAGCACTGTCAAAGAAATCCCATCTACCAGGCCCGCAGACTGGGAGCGACTGGGATTGCTTAGCCTTTTGTGCGAAAGACACAGCAACCATGCGCATCTGCACACCAACGGGCAGACCACGTCGTCCAAATCTAGCCGTTTTGTTGTCATGCCAATATGAGGAATAACTCCAGAGCTAAAGACAGCACATGTCACTACGTCACATGTCCACGGTCGCAAAGTTCACGGATCTGCGTCGTGCACTAGAATTTATTGATCCTGAGAGGCCAAGAAAATTCGTTGTGCTTTTGAACTCGTGACTGGCGTTGCGACGCGTGGAGTCAATTGTCAGACGTGAATGTGACGAAAAACTGACGTACTTATTTTTTCGAGTATGTTGCTCGAAGAATGGACGACAATCACAGGCAGAACAAGGCAAACAGAAAGAGCGCAGAAGAGCGCGTGTGTACACGCATTTCCGTACAATGGTTGTTGTCGACGGAAAGCAAAAAAAAAAAAAAATGCACCCAACCCTGGCCGATATCTCCATTCCTTCCATTACATCACACACGGGTCATTATGCAGAAATAATGAATAATTTTTTTTCTCAGTGGTGGGTTCGAAGCAACGACACTACGCCTCGAACACCAGTACTTAACCAACAGGGATATACACCCAAGTTTGCAAAGATTCATTCAATCAGAAACATATGAGCGCCTTCTACCTGTGGTATAAAAATGTTGAAGGAGAAAGCTTGGCAGAATGAAATCCCTGTGTAGATAAACGTACATAGTCGACAGTGCACACAAGGAAATTTCAGCCTTTGCGAAAGTTTCTTACAGGGGTCGTGAAACGTTTTCTGAACATTTGGTACTAAGTGCGTATTCGAAATCCTGACCATCCAATCTACAATATGCATTGTTCCGTTGAATCATGTGTATTTAGAGCGATCAAAAACGCGTTTTCGGTTTCACTGCACGCGTTACCCTCAACTCGGCAGTTGACGTCATGTTAGTCACCACCAGGCGTCCGAGGTTGCGCGCCATCGGAGGCCACGGAAAATCAAACCGTGCTGCAGCCTTGCTTCCGAACGGCAGCACTGCACGGTTTCTAAGTATTTTCTCTCTTTCTAGCTTTCAAGTAAATCGATTATTATAGTGCAAACGCGAGTCCACTACACCTCACACTTAAAAATATCTTACCGAAACGTTATCGAATAGTACCATGCTGGCCGGAAGTGTCGCATAGTCGTTTCACGGGCATTATTGAATGTGCACTGAATATTTCGCCGAAATATTTTTGAATCAATTTGTCGAATTCATATTGAAGCAGTGAATATAGCAACCGGGCATCTCCGTATTCTTTGCATGACCCCTTTAATATGCACGCGTACATGAGATGCGTTACAAGGATGGCTGAAAGCGTCTTCACCTGAGCCGTTCTATGACCGAAGAACGCTAACGAACAGAGGCGGGAATCCGGGCCGATCTTTACCAGCAACGCTGCAAGGAAGGCCGCAATACTGATCGTCATCCGCAACACAGAGCGCACTACTGACGGTAGCATAACGTCATCGTATCATAATCTTTTTATATTCGACCCCATCACTTGGTTCTTTAGGATATAGACTAAAATACCTTTGTGTGAGACTTACATTATAAAATGCAACAAAGTTTCCCTATGATTTCACCTCACCTGACGATGACGGAAGCACAGATGCTTAGTAGAAAACGCCAGCACATCGCTCAAATAACTCCTGGAGGAAACTTAGCGTGGTCGTTATGAAATAAAATTTTGTCCAGTTCCGTTCCTGAATGCAAACATATAATTAGTGCTATTTTCTTACAGTTAAAGCTTTCTCATGTATCTTACGACAATATATACAATATTTAACGTTTTTTAATATCACAAGCCTGTATATTGTCCAGTTGATTTGATACCCGTACTTTTGTTACATAGTTCGTTGTCGGTTCTTCGTATTCTCCCTCTCTCTTTAGTATGACATTTTGCTAGCACATCTTGCCCAGTCGTTGAAGTACGGATACCTCAGGTTATGTCTCACTGATACCGGAGTGTGAAGAAAGAGCCAGGTCTGCGCGGAACCGCAGGATAGTGACAGCGTAAGCTGGAGGAGTGACCTTCTTAGAGGCCATTTTAAAGGCTTGCGGAAAGTAGTAGGTATCCCCTCCTCCATAACTCTTAACATTTCGCCAACTAGGCAAAAACGCACTATGCCATAATTACTGCGGTATTGTAACGTGCAAATCTGTATAACCGCACATCTTATAGTCTTTTGGCGTCGTTTTCCCGAGAACTAGCCGAACTCTCGTCCCGGCATCGACGGCGAGCTGCGGTTTGGGCTTCTCCCTGCACAGAGCTCTGTGGTGCGCGACGTTGCCTTGCTGCAGCCGCGCGCGTAGCTCTGCTATTCGCTTCTTCAGCAGCGGTCCCTACCTTGCGAGGAGGCGCCATCAGGTATATCGAAGAGTCAAGTCAGGTTGCTGTCGGGGCTGCGCACGTCGCCTGCCGCGTGACGCATGACACGATACGTCAAAACTGCTTCACGAGGCAGCGATTCGTAATAATGATGACGGAAATGTTGAAGAAGATTGTTTCGTAATGATGATGTTGATGATGCCTCTGTAATGTGTGCAGAGCTACTAAGCATGCAGCCCTGTGTTCATTCAAATGATTCGTCGAACTCGTTGTGCAATCCACTTTCCCTGACGTGTAGTGGCGTATTATTATTCCGCCACGTAACATTACATTTGTTAATGCGTGTTCTCGGCAGATGCTATACCTGTTTAGGTCTTTTAGCAAGGTTTTTTTCAAGCACAGGGAACTGGGCAACTATATAGTACAGTTTAAACGCATTTACTGGAAATTTTTCATGCAATAAAGACAAAAAAACACAGGTGTAGCTCAATGGTAGAATGCTCGACTTCCACGCAGAAGGTGTGGGTTCGAATCTCCGCAAAGGAGGAGTGGGAATCTTCCTCGGTCCTGGTTATTTTTTCAAAAATTTGCGCGATAGTGGTTGCGGGCACCGGCGGCGTGGGCGGCGGACAACTACGGCGCCAGAAATGGCCCTTGTGATCTCATAACAGCTTACGCTGTAAAAGAATTGAACGGCTACGTGGAGTACAAATATGAGGAGTGTTCGCTCCCAAAGGAACGTTCCACGATTGCCTCTCATTTTAGAACCCTTCCGCCTCAGACCGGTAAATTCGTCTCCGGAAGATTACACTTTCGGGCCTCGAAAATGTTTATTATCCTTCAATGATGTTCTACGCCTGAGCTGCCGGCGCTTGCGATATTGCTTACCTTTTGGTCTTGTAATACTATTCTTGATGTTTGAATGGAACACGCACACACACACACACACACATACACACACACGCACACACGTCGTCGCGACGCTTTCGCGTGCAGCTGAAAAATCGGCCGCATATCTGCGTGCTTTGCTGCAAATGTCGTCGAAAGACGATAGTCTTCTGCCGGCCGTACTGTACGCTGCGTGAGATATGGACGCCATCCGGCAGCCCCGTCCGGGAAACATGAGCTTGTGCAGAAGCCCTGGGCAACTGCCACGTGGCAGCACCAAATCGTCGGCAGAGGCCTTTTTCGTGCATAGCGTCCCATTTTTAGCGCAGCCTAAAAACACTAGAGTCTTTAGAATTGCGTATCTATGTATTTTCTAAAAAAGGAACACATCACATAATACTTACGTATTAATGTTGCGCCTAAGATATGCGTTATATCTGCTTCTTGATCGAGAATGTTCACAAGTATGAACGCAGCTACCAGTTCAATATGGCTGGGCGTTTTTGATCGAGAATGTTCTCTAGTATGAACGCATGCAGCTACCAGTTCAAGATGGCTGGGCGTTAGGCAAGTGCACGACCTCATCTGGGAAAGTGCTTAAATTTTGGACGTGTGGCTGAATCGTGTGACAGACAGACAAATAGACAGGCCAAAATTTCTGCGTTCAAATATACTAAGGAATTACTTACATGCGGAAGAGAACTCTAAGCATTTCGGAAGGGTAAGTGTGGACAGGAAAGACTGTTGTTTTAAAGACTATCATCTTTAAAACAACGACCTCACGTAAGTGGGCGTAGTCTGTAGCCAACGAATATGCTCAAAAATGCAACATTGTATTAACCAGACGGTCAAGTGTGATGTTGTATTCGTAGAACGCGTAGATGCTTTTACAGAGGCCTTTCCCAGTTCTTTACATCTGCTTTCTAACCTCATACTCTTCATCAAACTGCTTAACATCCCAAACTATAGCGAAGCAACCGTATTTTTAGTATCCCATCCGGAGTCTCAGCTGGGCAGTCATACCGTGCGCCGTCTTCCTATGAGAGTTCGCGTGCCTTGTGCAGATCGCCGAGTCGGAAGAGCGCTTTCCTATTTCATAGGCAGCCTGCCGGAATAGTAGCCGTAGTCCCTCATAACAGTGGCGGATGCTCAACAGTTCTAGCCCTGTTGTGGTCATATGAAGCCCTACTGAAAAATGTTTCTCTAGCGCCCCTTTCAAAACGAGATCCCCTCGTTCGTTCCGAGAATGCCACTATCCATTAAGAGAAATTGGTTCGCCCTTGGCGGCAGGTCCGTCTTTGAAGGCGGACGCTTTATCTCACCGCCGCTGACATTGAGGAAAGTATAGGAAAAAAAAAACAGTGTGGGAGGGAACATACGTACTATTCCTGTTGCATTATAGTCATATAAAAGCGCTGCGAAAAGTATTAATATCTCGAGCGTCCGTGGGTTCTTCCGCACCGCCAAGCATCTAAAGGTCTTAGAGACTGCAAAGAGATTTGCAATTTTCGAACCGGCCAAAGATTTTATTATGTTTTTCTTTTCAAAAACAAACCACGTGAAGGTATCGAAGGCTGATTTCTGCGTTTCTGGAGAATTCCTGGCCTTTACGACATGGCTAAAACTGCCAATTCTTTATGTCTTTAACTGGCTCTAGTTGTTGTATTCTTGTATGATATTTGCAAGCACTACAATTTTGTTTGCAACCAGATGTATTAGGAACACGCCTGCTGAGAATTAAATACGTCATTACGCGTCTCCCATTTCATAATACATAGGATGCGACATACAGATGAAACGCGGACATTGGGAAAATGGTGAATGAATACCGACAGCAGCGAATTTCTTGTGCAAGAAATAGTACATATTTCGCTATTAGTAAATACAGTTAATACAACATATAAATGCGTTAGTTTATAACACCTGAGATATATTATTATATGAGCGACATTTCTGCGCGTCGAATAGCATCACGAGGCCATTGTGGCTTTTTCCATGCGTCCTTTTGTTTTGTCTGAGGAAACCTGTAAGTGAAAATATCCGAAGTACAAAAGCTGCGTGGCCGTAATGATGTTTCTCCTGAATCTGATCGGCGATGCTTCGTTGAGAGATTGCAGCTTGATGGAGAATCAATAACCGGGCCTCTAAATAACAGCGGTCGCAAACGTGCCTGGACCAGTGAAGTCGTGAAAAAAAAAATCAGATGGCTAAATCTGCTGATGCCACCTGCTCTTGACAGGAAAGAAGAAACTGAAGACAATTTGAAAGCGTGTTCCTTGTTCATGTGGCTTTTGTAGTAAACAATTACATTCGCTGTGGCCGCGATCGTTGCTTGACATCAAGTGCATGTGGACGTTTCATCTGACGCAGACGCTTTTTCTTTTTTCAAGTAAAGTGTGCAGCGTTTCAATTATTTCTCACGATGTGAGTGATTCTTTCAGTTCCAAGGTACACTACTGATAATCTCTATTCAGCTTAGTTAAATTATGCCGCCTTTTGTAGCTATAGAGCCAGCCTCTGTTGCGCTGCACGTTTTGTATAAGATAGTTTTTCTGCTTAAACAATGCTTCCCTAAGGAACGCTAAGAATGATATTAAGAGTACCACCCCTAGCTTGCGATCGTGTAATTACTCCTTCGTATTTATGCTAGGTAAACTGTACTCAATTCTAAAGCAATTGTGCTTTCTTTTTGTCTCGATTTGCAGGCCTCTTACTGCTCCCTTCCCCCTTCTTTCTTTTTAAATGATTTTGGTGCTCTAACCCGGCTCTGTGCCTTTAGGGTCAACGCATGAAAAAAAAAACGCGTAAATTCCCTTCCGTTTGGGCATGCGCTTAATGTGTGATAGCCCCTCGCAATCTATACCATAGGCCCTACATCGAAGATAATCTGATTCTCACACATACCCTTGGAAATCTTCTTCATAGATTCTCAGACAAAGCCTTTCTTTTTTCAATATGAAAGTGCCAGCAGGACCATATCAAAAGCTTCACGCCAGCATTATCTTCACTTCGAAAACTAGAGAACTGCGGAAGCGACGGGACACAAAGGTGGAAGGACACAGGAGGAAGGCAGACTATCAAATGGTTTAATGAGAGAGAGGCAGAAATAAAGAACGGAAGGCAGATGTTAAGCTGTCGGGATACCGCTTGGCTACCGTACACTGGGGGATGGGAAAAGTAGAAAAAAAGGAGAGAAGGAGAAAGGAGGAATGTAAAACCTACCGGACAATCCTACAGTGTCAGAGGCGTTAGGTAAGGCCAGATGTTTTCAGAAAGCCCAAAAGCACTTCCGTTGCCTGCTGAGCCGTTGGTCGGTGAGAACGGTATCCCAAGATTACCTGTTCACTCAGAGGGTGATCGTCGAGCTTCTTGAACTCCTCGGTCATAGACTGTCTATGTATGGGCAGTGGCACAACAGGTGATCAATGGTCTCCTCGCATCCGCAGACAACGCACGCAGGACTGTCAGCTATTCCAATCAGCGCACAATTAGCGTTCGTGAAGGCCACTTCCAACCGCACCGACACAGAAGCGAGGCCTGGAGGTCCGAGTGGTAGCGATGGGTTTAGGCTGTGCAGTCTGGTGCGCCTTGTTTATGGGGTATTCCACACAGTTAAGGACACTGTGCGCGCAATAGTTCGAAGTTTTCGCGCAGCGTCCGTCCTTGAGAGCGGAATGGGAACACGGCGGTCGTCTTCGCCTGACGTCCGAGCTGCCTTACACGCGGAGTCATTTCCAATGATAGCGCGATAGCCTCGTATCTATTTTAAATAAGTCTCATGTCCTTTTTTTCTTTCACGTTATGAACAAGTGCTTGCAGCTGTAGACGTGGTGACATGGGAAGTTTTGTAGACGTGGTGACATGGGAGGCGAAATGTTGAGGCCCGTGTGCTGTGCGATGTCAGTGCACGTTAAAGAACCCCAGGTGGTCGAAATTTCCGGAGACCTCCACTACGGCGTCTCTCATAATCAGAGCTGGTTTTGGGACGTTAAACCCCACAAATCATCAATCAATCAGTTTTGAAGCGCTGGGTCACCTCTATTCTTTGGATAACTATAGCACCACCAAAACTGGTTTATATGGATGAGCCATCGGTATAAACTTCTGTGCATTCCCTGTATTTCATATAGATGTCTTGAAGAGAAAGTTGCTTGAGTGCACTTGGTGGTAAGTCCGACTTTCTTAAAAAACCAGGGATGTTGAGGTAAACCAGAGGACAGTTCGCGTACTATGGGGGAATTGAAGCCCTTGTTGTCGGTGCACACGCTGACGAAAGAGGCATGGTGGTCGAGGACCTTTGCACTGAATTTTGTGTGGGGTCGTTCCGCTGAAGACTTGCGAGGTGTTGGTTAGGGGTGTGGGACAATCTGGTTTAATGAAGTCACACAGTCCTTGAAACATTACGCATGCACAAGATCTACGAAGACTACGTATTTGTGATACATTCCCCCATATATGCCCCTCAAACCACCCCAGTCCCGCAGTTGATTACGAGATTGCTGAAAACGATGAAGAAGAGAGAATGTCGCTAGAACAAACGTTTCCACAAGTGTACGAACACAAGCCCACTTGTCGAGACGCTGGCTTTAGTACCATTCCACACCAAACGGCCCAGCTATTTTTCAGCAACCCTTTAGAAAGAGCCAGACCAGCGCGCAACCGCAGGACAGTGACAGCGTAAGCTGAAGGAGCGACCTCCTTAACGGCCATTTTAAACGCTTGAGGAAACTAGTGCTAGTAGAAGTGATAGGTATCCTCTGCGCCGTAATTTATCATTTCGACAAGTAGGGAAGTACCCACTACGCAATAATTACTGCGGTATTGTAACGTGCAAATCTGTATTACTGCACATCTTAAAGTCTCTTGGCGTCGTTTTCTCCAGAACGAACGGAACTCTCGGCCCGGAGTCGACGGCGAGCGAATGTTTGGGCTTCTGTCTGCACAGCTGCCTGTTGTGCCTGACGTTGCCTTGCTGCAGCCGCGTGCGTAGCTCTGCGGCTCGCTTCTTCAGCAGTGTTCCGTACCTTGCGAGAAGGCGCCATGAGGTATATCGAAGATCCAAGTCAGGTTGTTGTCACGGCTGCGCAAGTCGCCTGTCGCGTGATGCATGGCACGATACGACAAAACTGCTTCAAAAGGTAGCGCTTCGTAATATTGATGACGGAAATGTTGAAGAAGATTGTTTCATAATGATGATGTTGATGATGCCTCTGTAATAGGTTCAGAGCTACAAACCATGCAGCCCTGTGTTCTTTCAAATGATTCCTCGAACTCGTTATGCAATCCACTTTCCCCGACGTGTAGTGGCGTATTATTATTCCGCCACGTAACATTACATTTGTTAATGCGGTTCCTCGGCAGACGTTATAGCTGCTTAGGTCTTTTAGCGAACATTCTTCAAGTGTAGGCGTGGCTCAGTGCGTCACAAAGACGGCAGAGACAATAGAACACTGCTTTATTAACTCCAAGGACGTACCAGAGACAATAGAACACTGCTTTATTAATTGCAAGGACGCTATTGTGTTCTGGGATGTCCTTCAGCGAACTCTAAAGAAAGATTTCAACTTTAATTCGCATACTATACCTTAACTTATGCCAACATCCCTGGAGGAAGTGCCATTTGATGTGTTTTTTCTTATGGGAATGCATAGCTTGTGAAAGACGCGCATGCGAGACCGCAACGCAGAACCAGTCACTGCATCAGTAACGCATTTCGTTCACATGACTAGGCATCTAAAGGACATCTACGACGACCTTGACGTCAGGCCTGAATGGTACCCCATCTTGGTGAAGTGCTCATCCCTACCAAACGTCGCCCCGCCACGGTGGTCTAGTGGCTATGGTACTCGGCTGCTGATCCTAGGGTCGCGGGATCGAATCCCGGCTGCGGCGGCTGCATTTCGATGGAGGCGAAATGTTGAGGCCCGTGTGCTGTGCGACGTCAGTGCACGTTAAAGAACCCCAGGTGGTCTAAATTTCCGGAGTCCTCCACTACGGCGTCTCTCATAATCAGAGCTGGTTTTGGGACGTTAAACCCCACAAAACAACAACCTACCAGTCATGCTGTGCAACATATCTTGAACTCTTCCTGGAACACTTATGTGCATTCCGTCAGTGAATTTGTATTTTAGGCCGGCAATGTCATTTGGAGTGTTTGTGCGATTATTATTGTTAGGCCACTGTAACATGCCTTATGCAATCTGCGAATTTCTTAGCGCAGTGTAATAAATACCGTGTATGAAAAAAAGCAGGCGTGGCTCAGTGGTAGAACGCTCGACTGCCACACAGAGGATGTGGGTTCGAATCCACGCGGAGGACGTGGTTTCAATATCCTCAGTCCTGGTTATCTTTTGTAAAATTTGCGCGGTAGCGGATACGGGCGGGGGCGGACAACTACGGCGCAAAAACGGCCCTTGTTGTGATCTCATAACAGCTTACGCTGTAAAATGAATTCGAAAGAAATCGTGCTTATTCATAATTCGGAAGTAGTTGCTGGAATATTTCCGACTGCAAGAAAAATTTCGCCTCTTGGGATGCTTTCGAAATTTACAGAATGTAATTGTCTGAAGGGTCATCAAAACACAATTTCTTCGGAGAGGACCATTCATTGAGACAATACCAGATTTTGTTATTGTGTTAAGAAAAATTCTTAGTTTAACATGTTTTAGGCTAGTAAAATTATTGCTATTTTTCTGTCACATACGCGACCAGAAATTTACCGAATTGCTCTGTGTTGGCATTTCTTTTTTTAGGTATCATGGCGCCATATGTTAAACATAATTTAATTGGTGTGTAGTTTACGGGAGATATGTTTGATGCTAAAGGTATTTTGGGGCTGTTTTCTGTGCGTACAAGTTACGCAAGAAAATCACATTTCTTTTAAAATGCGCATTTCCGTCTACGATGAAAGGCAATTCAAAACATGTGCTGCCCCTGTTGAAAATTCAACTCAAATTTAATGGAAAAGCAAATAACATTTTCTGAGACCAGGCATGCTTTATCATTACAATTTTTGTTTTAAGAAAGAAAATAATTTCTGAAGTTTGCCCTTCTCGTTAAACCTTGCAATTTTACACATCTAAGCTCCACTGCCTGGCATGTTGGCACACTGCAGCTGAAGTATTTTTGATGTCTTTCATCATTTGCAGAGCTAGAAGACACTTTGCGTTGGCGGCAATTAGCCGAAAAATTAAATTCGTCCTCAACAGCTTGTGGTAAGCTGATATGCTACGCTAACAGATGCGGTCCCATCGCAGTAGTTCCATGCCAATCTTAAGTAGAGTTTTCAGAATGAGAATTTATTTTCAAATAAAACAATGTGCCTCTGGTCGGCATTGCTGTGCTAACATTTTGTGGCTACGAAGAACAAACACAAAACTGCTCTGTCAAGAGGCCGTGTTGAACAAAGGCACCTAGATTAACGGGTAGCCATCTATAGAAGGAAATCCTTTTCTGAGGTAGTTTACGCGACCGCAGTGTGTCTACTAGCTCTGAGAGTGATGAAAGATGTCGAAAATTTTGAGCGAAGGCAGCTTGGGGTGCAGTGTACAAACATGCCACCCGGCGGAGCTACCTTACGACAATATGGGAACATTGGCCAGAAGGGCGAAATTGAAAAATTATTTTCTATCTGAAAAATAGAAATTGTAATGATAAAGCTTGCCTTGTTGAAAGAGCATGTACTTTGCTTTTCACTGAAACTTAAGTTGGGTATTTAACAGGGACGTCACTTGACGTAAATTGCTTCTCAAGATAGCCCAAAATGCTCTTTTTCTGAATGTCACGATGCTTTTTTGTAACGTTTACCAATTCAAACGGCCCAAGTATACCTTTAGCATAAAATATAGCTTGCGAAAAGTAAACGACAATTAAACATCTTTAATATATGCCGCCATAATATTTAAAAACTTATTCAAACACAGCGCAATTCTGCGAAGTTCCTGATGGTGTATGTGGCAAAAAATAGAATCACTTTATTGAGCCTAAAGCATCTTAAACTAACGACGTTCCTTAAAACAACCAAATTTGGTATAGACTTCATGAATGGTCCTCTCAGAAGAAATTGTCTTTTGATGACCCTTCAGATAATTTCATTCTGCAAATTTCGAAAGCCTCAGAAGAGACGAAAGAACAATCAGCCATAAATGTTCTGGCAACTCCTTTCGATGTAGTAAATAAGCACAATTTCTTTTTCGAATACACTTGAGATGGTTGTCAGAATGGTTGGGTCGTTTGGCTTGCAATCGCCCTTCAGCAACGTTTTCGGATCTTCATCTTTTTCGGCGATCTCTTCAGAAATGCAAGCTCTCATCTTCCCCTGGGCTTCTGGGCTAGTTCGGATCGCAGTTCCGCAGGCTACGTACGTGGGTTGTGGTTTGCGCAACGTCCGCCTTTCTTTTGTTGACGCGAGTTAGATGGCGCGCAGTCTCGACAACTCACATGACATTGAGAAAATCACTTAAACGCCAAATTTCCCTATATTCATGTCACGCGCAGCTTTGCAGATATATGGAAATGCTTCAGAATTCTCTCCTCCTATCTGTCCTTTCGCCTTATTTAGTACCGGTGAGATCGTTATGGCAGAGAAACAGCTTCAGCACCTAACCTACAGTCTGGAACAGAGTCTGCGATAAACATGTATTACAAAGCTGTCTTAGATGAGAGGAGAAACTTTCTTGGGCGTTATGATGACGTGACCTGCATAGGATGACCTCAGACACGACATCGCAATGACCGTGTTAACGACCTTCCAGCGACAGGACTCACTGGGGTGGTTTTTTAATTCTCCCTAACATGTCGAAGGGAATTGTTGTTGTGTTGTGTCACCAACGAAAGAAGCCAGCGACCCCGCCGAACTGGAGGAGAGCAGACTCACCTAATGGTGCACGGAGTCCGTCGGTGCGGCTGTCAGAACGAACCGCCGCACGCCGAATCGCATCACACTGCATGTGGCGTTTGACATTTTTGGATATAAAAGCTGCATGTAAGTGCTACCACAACGTGCTGACTGCGAGTCGTACGGTAGCCTATTTGGAGAATGCCGTCGCGGCTATGCTCCACGCTGCTTGTGACGTCACATATTCCACGCCGAAGTGGCGGTCACCGACAGTGGGCAGGAGCTGTAGCCGGTGACTTGTAGGTCTAATTGTAGACTAAAATGTTATTTTACTGTACATCTTTCACATGTGCGTTAGCATAAAGGACCTTCTACTCCTGTTTTCCACCGAAAACTTCAAATTGTTTGGTGGCCATGTCAAGAACCCTTTAATAAGCGTTTAATGGAACATTCTGATTCACTAGGAGATCATAGTGGGAAGCGCCTGCCCATGTAGGTCGTGTGCCTCGAAGCGCAAGCCGATCTGTGATGGGACGAAGGTGATAGGGCGAGTTAAGGATCCACCCTTATGAAAATTTGAAATGAGTTTCTTATGAAAGTCTAATGAGTTTTGACATTACAGTCATATGACTTTCTAATGTGTTTCTTTGGAATTCTTTAATGTATTTGTAATGTCTTTCAAAACCGTATTGGCCACCGTTCTGATGCATCTCCACAGCAGACTTTCTAAAGAGCATGTAACGACTCTTGGCATTAGAATCTAATGAGTTTCTCATGTGTTCCTTTGGAATGTTTTAATTTATTTCTAATGTCATTCAAAACCATATTGGCCACCATCATTCTGATGAGTCTTGACACTTGATTTTCTATAGAGCACAAAACCACTCTCGACATTAGAATCTATTGAGTTTCTCATGTGTTCCTTTGGAATGCTTTAATGTATTTCGAATGTCATTCAAAACCATATTGGCCACCGTCGTTCTGATGAGTCTTGACACTTGATTTTCTATAGAGCACAAAACCACTCTTGACATTAGAATCTATTGAGTTTCTCATGTCTTCCTTTGGAATGCTTTAATGTATTTCTAATGTCATTCAAAACCATATTGGCCACCGTCGTTCTGATGAGTCTTGACACTTGATTTTCTATAGAGCCCAAAACCACTCTTGACATTAGAATCTATTGAGTTTCTCATGTGTTCCTTTGGAATGCTTTAATGTATTTCTAATGTATTTCATAACCATTATGGAGTTATTTTCTAGTCGGCATGAATCAAAACTTCATTGTGGTATCCTCGGCCAAGTTTATGCGATGCGGCCAATGACATGATGATATTCTGCAACAAATCAGGTACCACATGATGTGCTCCAGTTATACCATATATTACGTATGCATGGCACTGCATGTATTTGCTGAATGATATATTTCCAGCCAAGTATCAAACAAAAGTGAAATGATGCACCTTCTGCACTTGTGCTGGGCAAGGACATTCTCAACCAATGAAAATATAAACAAGGTTCATTTATTAGGAAGCACACAAAGGCATTAAATGAAAAGAAAATAGTCATGGTACTCGCATGGTTACAGCTGGCATAGTTACCTTTCTTTTTACTTATTCTCCCAACTTAAAAGACACGATACACTCTTTGTGACTTGCAGGATGCTTGTCAGAAAAATTGCTTCATGTGCGCCCTGCATGAAAAGAGAACAGAATATCAACAGCAGTTCTTGGCAATTCTCCGCACAAGCAGACTGTATGCACTGCTCACTCCATGATGAAATAAATCTGATTTTTCTATGTTAGTAAATGGCGTTATCACAGGTTGCACTTATCCCACACATGAACTGGATTTATGGGCATTACACTAACACACAGGAGATACAGTCACCACTGTGTAGGTCACACAGAACTACTGTAGGTTACACCGAACTACTAGGTGCCTTGAATTTTTCACGAATAAATGTTTTCAGGATAAGCGGGGGTAGAACCTCTATTTTTCTTTTTTTCAATGTAAGGTAATGAGCAAAACTTGAGATGCCAATAAAAAAAGGAGATAAGTGTACATTTACCTCCACTGTTTCCTAATCCAAAAAGAAAGAACCTACATGCAAGAAAAATAATTTTAAAAAGTAGTGGTGCAGTACACAAAACTCAATTAGAATATATTTAAGTTCTATTGTGCAGTCTGGAGACTGTTGACGATTAAGACATGCAACACAAAAAGATGCAGAAATGCAGATGGAAGTTTTTAAATTGCAGAGTGCAAGAAGCGTGCATGCAAACAGCTGTTGGATGAAGCTAGATTTATAACTAATGCAAAGGTGGAGCAAGAGGTACACGTTGGTACGCAATCACTACGCCTTCTTGCAAAAGTAAGATTGCTGAATAATCAAAAATGACATGTTGTGCTTTATGCATGCTCATCTGTTTGTGACGGTTCGCCCTGGAAAATGCAATATAAATGCTTTTGATCTGTTATTAGCTTGATTCATGTGCCGAGGTTAAAGCGTACATCCCCTTGGCTACACCTGGTACAGCATACAAAAAAGGGTGGTTATCCAAACTAAATAAAATACAGACAGCAACTGAAACCAATGAAGACATTAGTATGGCATTGGAGAGCTCACTGTCCACAGTGCACTTTGCAATGGAGCAAAAAATAAGTGAAGCAGCAATGCCTCCATAACGGCAATATGCTGAAACTGCCTCTTTGTAGACACAGAAACAAATACATACCAATTAGTTTGGATATGTGCAGGCTTCCAGGAACAGTGCTGCCATTTTCTACTGCAAGTTGTCCTCTGCTTCAGCACCATGAGCAGCCGTGATTGCTGGGTACGCAACAAACGCCACGAAACATTAACGAATTGCAAACAAAGATCTCCTTATGGCACAAAAACAATAGAAACTAATGATGATGTTTTGGGAAAGTACATGCTGACGTGCTACAATGGGCTTTAAAAGATCAGCTCGGGCTGCACTAAGAGCAGCTAAAATGTAGTAACTACACCTTGGAAACTTTTGGAAAGATGGAATTTTGTGCTAACTATCACACAATCACACGCTTGGTAAGCACTAGACAGAAGCAAAGACAGACATTTATATGAAAATGCTACGTCATCACTCCTACTGCAATAGCAAATGACAATGCTTACTGTGCTAAGCCAATTCACATGCCCATCCCACACCCTAAAGCATCCATTTGATTCTTTATCTTTATGAGCCCTGCAGAAGACACCAACTCATTGTATGGCTTTCCATAAACTTACAACACATGTTCACATATGAAAAATAAGACTCACCCGAAATTATTGACCATATAAAACTACGGTCCACTTTTTATCTTTATTACTAATTTCAGTGGTGCATATCATAAAATAAAACCACGCCGTTGATTTCATGCTCGATGAAAGCAGATGCCCTAAAAAAAAAAACTGTTGCGCACAACACAAACCGTGTTCTTGCTACAGCAGTGTAGTGCAAAATCCTATGAGAAGCTTTTCCAGCAGGGGCACTTTACCATTAAAAGTCTGTATTAGAAGGGACCAAAGTGCTTCAGGAAACAAAAAGATATGGCAAGATCAATACCTTAAGAACTTTTTTCCCCAAATACTAGTTGATGAAAAAGCAGCATATGCTAGCTAGATAAACCCACTTTAGCTAACTTACGTCTATAGCAATGGTAACCAAAATAAGCACCTACGATGCTCCTGTTTGCACCTGCTGTAGGTTTAATGCTACTCAATTAACTCAAATACATTGCCTTCCAGCGAGCTCCGTGAACAAATTTAACTGCTACAGGCCTCGACGTTGCGCAGACATTAACATATCCTTTCAATAGAGAGTGTATATAAATTGCGGACCAAAAAGCAAGTGCGAGGCGGCAGTCGGTTACGCACCGTGTGTTTTTCTATCTGCGTTCCTGTCTCCTGCACTAAGCACACTCTGCACGTCAGTTCGTTACTACCAGCCTCTTGAAAGGTAACTTCCATTTCATATTATCACCATGAGAACCGACGGAACCATAAGAATGTTTAAAAGCCGCCTCACTTTTATCGCGACGAGATATCGTTACCGGTAGTTTCAGGCGATCGTATCTTACAGACAGTAAGAGGCAGCACATGAGATTGCACGGCAGAAGCACGGAATGAGGGCAACACGCATTAATCGACCTATTCTAGTTGTAATCAACGCACACGGTAGCCGCTTCGCACAATTGTATGCATGCCAAGGAAAGCACAGATCCCAGCACAAAACGTTATCAGATAGCCCAACTGGTGCGTTATGCATAAAAGAGTACTCACGCAGTGAAGTAACCAAGTAACGTAACTACGCAACTTGTTTAAACTTACCGGAGTTTGGCGTCCACTGTGAGCTCGTTGGCTTTCCGGTCCACTACGTACACACCCGGCGACGGTCCCGTCAAAAGGTGCCCGCTTGTCCTCCTCTAAAGCCGCAGTCACATTCAGTCACAACACAGGGACGTGAACTGTTTCAGAAGGTTTTCGCTCACTCTTTCAGTAAGTTTTACGCACTGTCGAATCACGCGCGCTCGTAATCGAAAAAAAAAATAAAAAACGTGGTAACACGGCACATGGCACTGCTGTGGGCGCGAATAAAGCTGCACGTCCGTCGAGGCTCGTCCGCTGCCGACTCGGTGCTGTTCAACATTCCGACACGCGATGTTTGTCCGCTCGATGCCCGCTCATGATGACAAGAAAACAATTCGCGCGCACAATATTGATAAACAAAGAGTGCAAACGAGAGCGCGAGACATGTGCTCCGCTCGCGACGCAGGCCCCGGTAGAAAGAGGCCTGTTCAGCAAATTCCACTGCTACAACTGCATAGGTGGCAGCACTGTCGTGTTATAATACAAACTATAATTTAAATAAAGAAAGGTATGTTTATCGCTTCATAAACTACTATTATCACAAATAGCGTTGTTTATTTTAGTTTTCAATGATAATTTAGCTTTTTTTGGCAAATCAAGCGAGTTATTAAACTACGCCGTTTCAAACCAGCACCATGCGTTTCGGATCTCTGAGTCCTCAAAGATCTCTTTGAGATCTTTGAGGACTCAGATATCTCAAATACTGCCTAGAGTTACTGTATATGTTCCCCTCGGGGAACAGAGTTGCGTCTCTGACAGAGCTAAAGCACCTCTACTTCTAGAAGTGAAGTGCTTTAGACAGTGAGCGCCGTTCGCGCTCCCATTCGCCAACAGCGCTCACGTGCTCAAAATGCAATCTTTTGGGGAAAGCCAACTTCACGGTTGCGCTTGCGCTGACGCTCGCCGCGTCACCACGGCTGCTAATTACCACCGCGCCACTACTGCCTCAGCTGAGTCCGACGTTCAGGCAGAGCTCGGCTGGCTCAAAAGCAGAAAAATTTCGTGGTTGGGCACTTCGTTTTAATACGCGGCCTGTTTCATAGTGAGAGAAGAACAAGGCAGTGCCAAATCTGCGATTCGCTGAACTGGATATCGGTGTTGGCAATCGCCAGCTCTTTCACCTGCTTGTGCTTTTCAAGGCTCAGAACAAGTATTCTTGCAAATATTTCCAAACTCACACACACACACAAATATAAATAAAAGAGGAAGTGACACTTGGAGCAACATGTTCAAATGATCGTGGTCAGCCGTCTAAACCAGCACTACAGGTTACGTCGGCAGCTCTGTGCGACGAATTATTTCTTTCAGCTTAACAGTACGGTTTAGAATACACGCCCCTACACACGCCACACACAAAATCTGATTACATGGGTTAATTGCAACTGTCATTAACAACATTTTTGCGATATAGTAGGCATAAACGTTCATTATATGCAGGGCTCACGCCCCCTTAGTAACAGCTGGCAAGCCGGTGACAAAAACTAGACCGGAAAAGAAAAAAAACATGTGCACGTGTGAATACGCGCAGAGCGCTACGCAGCATAAAATTTTGAAGCCGCATCCAGTTTCTATACTACGCCAGATATACTAGATGCGTGAAATTCTCTCGGCAGATAATTTTTTTGCATTGTTTTATCTGCGCTCGTCGTTTTCAAGGTGCCTATTTTACCTTTCATAGAGCTGCGTCAATAACGATCTGAAATGAGCGTTTTGTTCATTTTATTTTCTCCTTAATGATATTATCATTTGATATTAAAAAAATACTTATACCGATAGTAGGGGCCATCGAACTGTTTATAACACCACTTGTGTATAAATTGATTGTTTGTTCCCCTTTCTGTTTCTTTTTTGGAATCGGAAATCTTTCCGGCAGCGACATGGAATAAGCGAGCGAGAAAGCCCACGCCGCCGCAGAGCCGTGCCGTCTCCTACATTCCAGAGGAACGGCTTTCTTTCTTAACGCGAATGGATGTGCAAGATGGCGGACCTATGCGCAACTCGGCTCCCGTAGGGAGCACATACAGTAACTGTATTACTGCCATGATGCGGGAAACTGACTTTCATTTGTGACAGATGCAAGCACTCCTCCGCCCTTTTATAAAATTAGGATAGGAGGCACGGGAAAATAATTGTGATTTCGTTCAGGAAAGGACTACGGAGTAGGGAGAGCTGAGATTCGTGAATAGAAAGAAAGAGAGACGCATATGACCACGGCAAGAACGGCTGAGCGTCCTTGGTGATGGGGGAAAGGAAATGAAAGAGTGGAAAGGGGAAGATCGCCGTATTGGGGGGCTTTTGAACACTTGCAGTTGTTTAACGGGAACAGAAGATTTAGTAGGGAGCATTGAAAGAGAAAGTAGGACCATCATTAAAAAAGGTGGGAAGGAAAGGGGGCACACTTGTTCATAAAGAAGGCACTAATAAATCGGCAAAAGATACGTAAAAAAATCGTTAACTTCGTAAGACCATTACAAACGTCACATTATCATATATAAATAATACGCAATGACTATAAATAAAAACACATGATCATGATAATTATCAAATTATTTCTGATAACAAGCGTGGTAAAGCTTAGAAATAGGTCAAAATAACCCCAAGTGTCCAAGAATGAAGAATTTGTGTTCGTAATTGACACAAGTAAGGTTGTAATGGTAATAATAGTGGTGGCAAAACATAGTGTGCTCAATAATCACCATAATTCAGCAGAAATGACAGTGACTCGGCAAAAAATGTCAAAACTCGCAAGCTGGTGGAATGGGATCGGAAGTGAATGAAGCGCTAAAGGATGATCGTAGAAGTAGGTCATGATGAGCATGGCTCAGCAAAAAAGACAGTGACTCAGCAAAAGGCATGCAAACTAAAAAAAATGATGCAATTAGTTCGGACCCATCCCATGGAATGGGCTCCGATTTCAGAACCCGGGACCCAGGGTTTGGACCCTTAGGTCGTTACATTTGTGATGACGTGTTTTGACATTACGTACTGTAAGGAAACACTTAGTACTCGCCCAGAAAACCTCATGCGCTTTGACATTACGCTCCCTGACTGCTACTGGCACCAGACATCCTCATGTGCATTGGCGCTAGAGTGTCTGAGTACTGCTGGCACCAGAAATTCTCATGTGCACTGACATTAGGGTGTCTGAGTACTGCTGGCACCAGAAATTCTCATGTGCACTGACATTAGGGTGTCTGAGTACTTCTGGCACCAGAAACCCCCATGTGCATTGACATTAGGGTTTTTGATGTGAACGTAATGCCAGATTACATCAGCCATTGCAAGTCTAATGACTGTCTAATGTCACATTAAGAGTTCATTAGGTAGACATTAGACTCTCAACATTCATTTTCATAAGGGCAAACACAAGCGAAATCGTGGAAGCTGGGGCGCGATCGGCGATCTTTGTTCAGAACACAACGTGTTCGCTCGCTCCTACGTCACGAAGTGGGGGCGCGGCTTTCGTTGTGCGCGCTGCGTATACGGCGCAACTGACGCAGACTTGCAGGATTGGTTGCTCTCCTTTGTTTGAGTGGGGACTTTTTCATGACAGGCTTACCATATAATATGCAAGAATGTGAAGGCGAGAGCAGCCAATGGGCAAGCGGTGAACATGCCAAAATTGACGAGCTTCTTTTGTGGCCTTCTTTTAGAGAGTATATGGCAAAACGAAATGTTTTTCTCCTTCAAATGAATAAAACTGTTTTACTAAAAGGAAGAATATATTTTTTTTCACGGGCGTAATCGCGCAACATGTAGGAGAAACTTGGTAATGCAAAAACGCTGCCGTGCCCCGCTGCTTACGAGGTGAGCATGATGGCGGCCAATCGCTTGCCGTGAAAAGCGAACAACCCCGCCCGCGTTACCAAAGAACGATCTCCGATCTCCCCCCTTAAATGCACAGTGAAGCATCACCCGGAATGGGGCGTCAGTTGACCTTCTTGAGCAGATGAGTGCAAGAAAGAGGTTGGGCTTCTTGAGTAGATAAATGCATGTACGGTGAAGTGTATCATCGACACGTGGTCTCGATTGCTCTTGTACGTGTGGAATGTTTTTAGGAGGGAAGGATGGGGGTTTCAGTAAACCATAGTCTGCGTTCTTCTAGTCTTTTGCCCTAGTTCCATGTCCCTTGCGAGGGTCTAGTTTTCAATATAACGTCATATCAATTAGCCCGTTAACAAATACTCCTCAACGTCCTCACGTTCTGTGCTTAAAAGAAGCATGTACCTGCTCTGTTTTGAGTGAACTCGCTTACCATATACACATATGTATTTCATTAGGTTTCTAAACGCTTGTGCACTTTGCCGCACACGCCGCGTGCTGCTGGGTACGAACCGGCGCAAAACGACAGCGCATGGCGTCTTTCAAGAACCTCTGGCTTATGGGCGCTGAGAGGATCGTAGTCGTGTTAGAACTTCATTCTTAGCGTTGTGCGGCCTTTGCTTTCTCTGAGATACCGACGTCAGGTTAAATTGGTAAAAAAATGTTTTAATTTCGCTTCTGGGCATGCACGGCCTTGACTAGCTTGGGGTATCGTAAGTGGACACCAACCGCTGCGTTCTTCCACTGTTTATGACCCCTCATTCAGGGAACAGCGATAGACCGCGGTGTGTTTTAATTCTGGAGTGGAAGGCATGTCAGGACTAGCCGCGGTGCCTTTTCCGCTAAGGCATTCTGGCTCGTTTGTTCCTTGCGCAGCTCGGATCGCTGTGCACTTTCTAATCTGCTGAAACGACGCTTACCAGAGCCGCCCGAAGAATTTAGACATGTAGTTGTGGAGGCTTCATCTCTTTGTTGTCGCTTTTTTTTTTTCGGTGGAAAAGCACTTTCAATTTGCCGCTCACGTAGCTTCTCTCGAAAGCTTCTTCCGAGTGGGCCTGCCAGGATAAGAGCTCCCCGAAAGGATAAGTGACACGAAAGCAGGCGCTTACTTAAGACTTAGAAAAACAGGACCTGCGTTGTTTTTCTTCGCATTCGCTTTCGTGCGCCCGTCAGGCGCCTCTTCATTTCAGTCAACGCACGATCCTAACCATCGTTGCTTCTGCCTTCTCTTCATTTCAAGCTGCCACTCTCAACGCTTTATACATGTCAACATGCGTCCGGATCAATATCTCCAGGCGCCAAGGCAATTTCATTGTGTGGTAGGATGGGCTTTCCTTCACTGAGAAACACTGTAAAAGTGAACGGCGTAATTACGAAAGTGGCACCGAAGATTCTCTGCCTACTTGACACGAAAAAACCGTGAGCGACTGCAGTCTTACATTTAAGTTTCTTTAATGGCACTAGCGCCTAGTGCTTCGTGAATGTTTTATTTACTTGGGCACACAGGTCAATAAAACTTCCAATTCACTCACGAGTGGCTCGCACCCGCATATCTAAAACTAGTGTGTGCGAGATGGTATTTCTTTCTTCATTTGTTCCTTTCTTTCTTTCTACGTGCCGCTCATACCGGCGTATTTTTCTTTCTTTGGGTTTCAAAACATGCCAAACATTCTTGCGAAAACAACATCTTCCAGTTTGCGGTGGGTGAGTTCTCCCCTTGAAAAATTTAATATCGTGAGCTCCTGGCGCCACAAAACAGGAAAACCAAGGAACTAACACTTCGTACGCACGAGCAAGATTTAGAAATTGCTATGTTGGAAAAAAGCGTATTAGCATCATCATTAGCATTTCGCGCATGTTTAAAAACACGCTATGATTCAAAGGGACATAAAATGAACAATAAATTAGTCTCAAGGCATAAGTTACTTTTTGCGAACACTGTGGCCGTGGAATTCGCTATCGTCAGTTCATTTGTAAAACAACTCGGCAGGTTACTCTAAGTCACGTAAGGCTGCGTCACATCGGAGCTGGCGATCTCGCAGGTAGTCCTATCTTGGCTAAGTTATCGCAAGGTTTTGACAAATGTTGCTAACTTTTGCCTAGTGGTGCTCTGTTTTGCAAGGCGTTGTTAGGTTTCGGTAAGTTTTGATACCTTTGCGCTGATTTTCACCGCCAGGACAAGTAATCACACGCAAACCGGTTTTGCCGCATATTGCAGAGCACTTATGTACGCTGCTTCAGTAATACTAGTTGTCTCTGTGGTCGTGTGCCCGCTCTACCCGAACGTGACTAGGCTGGAGGTAGCTGCAGCGGCGCAAAGTGTTCATTGGATCGGCAATACGTACTACAAGAGAAACATTGTCGGAAACATGTCGCGTCGCTAGCTTTGCGTTGTTTTGGCAGGAACACTCAGGCGACTAGGTTTACATGGTTTTCATGGCAACATGTCACGTGAATAGTTATACGCCTTAACGTGCCATATGACTAGGCTTACGTGGCTTGGGAGGAAACATGTCACGTGAAAGCCTTAGCGTGATTTTTGGTGGGAACTTGTTACATGACCACTTTGACGAGGACTTTGGCAGAAACATGTCACATGACTCGCTATGATGGCATGTTACGTGATTTTGGTTACACGACTGTTCAAATTGGCTTAACGGCTAATGTACGGTCGGTACTACTCTTTACACGGTTTTGGCAGGACGTCTTGTTACGCTATTTGGGTCAAGTGACAATATGTGACGTCATCTTACGTGACCACGCTGCCTGTAACTAAGCTACCTATGGAAGCGTGGCTATGCTAGGTAGTTGCTAGGTGACGTGACGTCATATTCCGTGACCTAAATCCCGTAGCTAGGTGTGATGTCAACTTACGCAGTCACAGTAGGCGTAACTAAGCTATGCTAAGCGAGCGCAGCTGCGCCAGGCGGTTACATGCCGACGCCAGCTGGAGCGCAGCAGGGCTGGGCTATGCCACGCTTTACTCTCTGCAATCATCCTTTCCTTCCCCCTCGCACTTAGATCACTCCTCCTCGCTCTCGCTTCCCTTTCTACCATTTTCCTACACTATACTATGGATGGTTATGCTATGTCAGGAGCTGCTTTGCGCATATCTGCTTTCTGCGCCTCATAACGCCGCACATTCGGCGTTGCATAGAACCCCCTGTTTCATGTCTAGTCATTTGCAACTACAATAATGAGCCTTACAATTTCTCGTAGTGTAATCGTGGTCCAGAGGCTCATACCTAGTGTTTTTGAATTCTCAACGCAGCTATCTTTCTGAGACTGTGTTCACGGAGCTTGAACAAAACTTCTTGGCAGCCGTTCAAGCATACGAAGGAAACAAGATACACGTCCAGCACGGAACGGTTTCCTTAACGTCTCGGCCGAGGGTCCGGCCTTCCTCAAAAGTAGTATTCTGACGAAATCCGATCTCTAAGCCGAAACGCTGGTCAACAAAGCTGTCTTATCTTACGTGTACCCGCTTCCTTTCCTTATCATATCTGTTTATTGTACCGGAGTTTGCCGACACCAGTTCTGTGTCATTGTGGAAGAAGGTGACGCCTGCATGGTGTGCCATCAGTCAGCTGTTCCAGCTGAGCAAGCTCATTGTTCCCGAGCTTGATGAAGTGCCGCACCGAGTACCTAGAGGAGAGGAAAACAAACAGAATACAGGAAGACGGGCATACCATGTTGAATGAGCCGGTTTTCGCCTGACTGCTTCGAAAACTTCTTGTCGCAATACATATCAAGTCAAATTTAGAAAAAGCGTTAAGGAGTCCGCGTATCGCTTGCGTCCAATTTCCAAATTAATTAAATAAATTAATCGGAAACACAAGGGCTTGCCTTCTGAAAACATGACGCAGTTCAGAGATTACTTTTGCCAGCAAGAGCTGGTGTTGCAGCCTTTTGTCAATTTTCCAAAAGCACAGATCCAGATAAATCCGATGATGCGAGGTCACGACCGTGATCGCATTTTACATTCAAGGCAAGTGCGCTGACTGGCACTGTGGCACCGCCGAGTCGGGAAGCCAGCCTATTAATTATCGGCTGACAGCTAATTACTTCCATAAGAAGGAACAAAAGTGTTTCTCTGGTGTGCGCTGGCTAATCTGCTCGATACGGCAATACTCGTTGCCCTGGGTAAATTAACACTTTCTCATTTATTACTCGCAGTTGTAATCTGAACGTTTCGTTTGTATCTTCTTATTCCCTCTGTGACATATATTTCGGGGGAAAATAATTAGCAAAATGCCGGTATTTGATAAATTTAGGTGCTGTGTTCTCTGCACCAAAGGATATGCGGCTGCTACATAAGCTAGCGTCTATTTACGTTGTGTGTTGCTTCGGCGGCTTTAATTTCTGCCATTTACTCTGTGCGCGGTATACAGGCGTCCTTCTTCACCCCCGGAATTCTCGCTATCATTAGCAGACTACATGTCGGCGAACGTGAGCCGAACTCTAATTATGGCTGGAGATTTCATTTTGCCATCAATTCATTGGGCTTGTAGCGCTTCATCTCACTTGCTCGACAATACATTACCAGATGTAATGCTGACAAGCGACGTGGTTCAAGTGGTTCAAGAAACCACCCGTGAATCTAGAGGGGGTGGAGCAATACTATAGATCTTATATTTGTCAGTAGAAGTATTGTTCATTATGTCGTTCGTATGCAGGATGGTATATCTGACCATAAGTTGTTTTATCTTGCGCCCTAAATCACTAAGTGAAGGCGCGGCAAAGAAAAAAAGTGTCAAAAACTTCAATCAGGCGAGTGTAACGCTATTCTCGATGAACTGTTGGACCTAGCTGATAACCTGGGAAATCGTGATGCCATCACTTTGTGGAATAATTTTAAAGGAACTGCTCAAAAATGAATTGAAAATTTCGTTCCTACGAGGCATATTAAGTCAGATCGCCGCAGCCCCTGGGTTGATAGGAACATTATACATTTAAAGCGTAGGATTAAACGAACAAAGAAAAAGACGGGTCGCCAATAACAAATCCTTGCGTCAACTCCGAGAAGAATCGCACCGCGCGCTTACTTGTGCGAAAAACAAATATTTTGAGTGTACTTTGCCTAGTTTTATTAAAACTAATCCTCAGAAATTCTGACGTTTCCTCAGCTCAAAAACTAAACAAATAGACAAGATAAAAAATGCGGATGTGCTTGTCAGTGAGCCGAGCGACATAGCTAACATATTGAATGAATACTTCCATTCCGTATTCTATCCTGCCGAAAGCGGCGACCACTCATTTGAGCCATCAAAATTTGATGATATCTTTATATCCGAAGGTGTCTTTTCTCTCTTGCTAAAATTTAAGGAAAGATCTTCAGGCGGTCCAGATAGCATTCCCAATGCTTTTTTGCGCCGGTACGCCGAGCCTGTGTCATACATTCTCGCTGCGATTTTTCGTTCCTGCTTCAAGCTAGCTATCATCCCAGATGATTGGCGTGTCGCCCGGGTAGTGGCAGTTCACAAGAAAGGAGACCGCTTACAAAAAATTGGCAGATCCCACGTGCAGTGGGAATCAAGGAAATGCGAAGCACGCATAAGGAACGTAATATCGATTTGCATTGTTGTCTCGCTATACCGAGTTTGGTACATATGAAGTTAACGAAACGGCCGCAAGAGCACCATGACTGTGGCATGTAAACCATGCCGCTCATACACGTATGTCATGATTCTCACGTTATGACTTGTCATTTACGTTCGTCATGCAGTCGTGTTGTGCCATAGCAATATTGGTATACATCCCTTTAAAGAAACGAGTGGCATGTAGATCATGCCGCTAATGACATGCATGTCACGATTTTCATGTTATGACCTGTCATTTATGATCGTCATGCAGTCCTGTTGTGCCAAACCAATTTTCATATAGGCTCCGTGCAGTCGAGTTTTCCATGTGCGACATCAGCGCCAGAATGCACTGCCTGGCGGAGAGAAGAAGCAAAATTGGGCAGACTGTGACAAGGAAATACGCGAAAGCGATGCGCGTCTCGAACTCTATAGCAGCAGCGACCGCCCGTCCCACCTTCTTTCGTTTTATTTCCTTTGAGACGCGCGCTCCAAACCTGCGACAAACTGTTCCAATGGGCAACGCCGCGAGCGTTCGTGTGGGTCGCAGCACGCCCGGAAAGCAGCGAAGAAACGCGCGCGTCGCTGTCGCCTCGGTTTCCACCGTGCGCGACTGAGCCGTCCGACGAGAACTACGTAGCGCCCTCTGGTCAGTAGACGGAGCCATCCCATTAACGAAACGGCAGTATAGCGCCAGGACCATGGCATGTATGTAAATCATGCCGGTCATGACACGCGTGTCATGATTCTAATGTTATGACCTGTCATTTACGTTCGTGATGCTGTCGTGTTGTGCCATAGCAATATTGGTATACATCCCATTAACGACACGCCTGGCATGTAAATCATGCCGCCCATGACATGCATGTTATGCTTTTCATGTTATGACCTGTCATTTATGTTCGTCATGCAGTCATATTGTTGCATACCAATTTTCCTACACATCCCACTAACGAAACGGCAAAGAGAGCACAAAGACAGTGGCATGTAAATCATGTCGCTCATGACATGCATGTCATGATATTCATGTTATGATCTGTCGTTTACGTTCATGATGCAGTCATCTTGTGGTATGCCAATTTTCGTATACATGCCGTTAACGAAAGGCGTGGCGTGTGAATCATGTCGCCCATGACATGCATATCATGATTGTCATGTTGTGACCTGTCAGTCATGTTCGCCATGCAGTCATGTCGTGGCATACCAATTTCCGTATACGTCCCATAAACGAAACGGCCAGGAGAGCACCAAGACCGTCGCATGTAAATCATGTCACTCATGACACGCATGTCATGATTTTCGTGTTATGACCTGTCATTTATGTTCGCCGTGCAGTCATATTGTGCCATACCAATTTTTGTATACACCCCATTAGCGAAACGGCCAGGAGAGCCCTAAGACCGTGGCATGTAAATCATGCCGCTCATGACATGCATATCATGATTTTCATATTTTGTCCTGTCATTGTGTTCGTCATGTAGTCATGTTGTGGCATACCAATATTCGTAAACATCCGATTATCGTAACGGCCAGGAGAGCACCAAGACCGTGGTATGTAAATCATGCCGCTCATGACATGCATGTCATGATTTTCATGTTATGACTTGTCATTTATGTTCGTCATGTAGTCATGTGGCATACCAGTTTTCGTAAACATCCGATTAGCGAAACGGCCAGGAGAGCACCAAGACCGTGGCATGTAAATCATGTCGCTCATGACATGCATGTCATGATTTTGATGTTATGGCCTGTCATTTATGTTCGTCATGTAGTCATGGTGTGGCATACCAATTTTCGTAAAGATCCGATTAGCGAAACGGCCAGGAGAGCAGAAAATCGTAGGCGGCTAGATAGATAGATAGATAGATAGATAGATACGCTCAAACTCGCCGAAGTTCGCTAAGAAATGCTTCGCATTTAAAAGAAAACTATCGCCCGATATCCCTGACGTCATCCTGCTGCAAATACTCGCACATTTTATAACCGAATTTCTTCAGCGTAATAAATTGCTATCTAATTACCAACATGGATTTCGGAAAAACCTTTCCACAATCATCCAGCTTACTACCACTCTTCATGAGGTCACTTTAACCCTCGATTTGGCCGGTCAGATTGACTTAATTTTTTTGGATTTCAGCAAAGCTTTTCATCGAGTATTCCATAGTAAACTTCTAAACAAACTTCGCAGGTTTGGCCTACCATCTTTTATTATCAATTGGATAAAACAATACCCGTCCAACCGAACTCAGTTTGTTGATGTGGATGGGAGCTCGTCCGAGCGTTTGCCAGTTACGTCTGGCGTGCCTCAGGGAAGCGTTTTGGGTCCTATTCTTTTTCTCATGTATGTGAACGATATTACTACTGCTGTGTGCCCTGATGTTCATATTAGGCTGTTTGCCGATGATTGTTTAATTTCAAAAATGTAACTTGCCATAACGACCAAATCTAATTAAACCGTAGTCTAGCGAAAATCCACGAATGGTGCACAACATGGTCAATGTCTCTGAATTCTGAGAAAACTATGCTGCTGCGTGTAACCAATAAAATACAACTATTTTATAGACGTATAAAGCTCGTAATGAGACCGTCGCAAAGGCCACGGAATACAAATATTTGGGATTGACAATCACGAACAAACTTACGTGGTCCTCCCACATCGAAAACACTTGTACAGCTGCTACTCGGAAACTTCGCTTACTTAGACACAAACTAAAAAACGCGCCACCCGATCTCAAGCTTCTCGCCTACAAAACTTTTGTTTTGCCTAAAGTTGAATACGCGAACGTAGTTTGGGACCCCCACTACAAAAAAGATAAGCATAGGCTCGAGATGGTACAGAGACGGGCGGTACGCTTCATATATAACAGGTACAGGAAAACAGATTCGCCTTCATCTCTAATGCTGGAAAATGAGATCCCAACCTTGGAGGAGCGCAGAAAAATAGCAAGGCTAAAATTTTTATTCTTACTTTATCAGGACAAGCTCAATGTGTATGCGCGCGCATATATTCAACCATTTTTGTCGCGCAGGTCCAGAAATCCGCATGCACATAATCTTCTTCCATATCAAACACGCACTAATCTTTTCAGAAACTCATTTTTTCCACGAACCATTTCCGAGTGGAATTCACTGCTTGAAGATATTGTTTCTTTACAATCTGTCGGTGATTTTGAAAGTGCGCTACTTGGTGATATAGGAATGCAGTATTTACTGTAAGCTCATCGTTCTTTTTTTTTCATCTACATGTTCCATTGATGCACTGTTATTTGAATTTGCAAGCATTTTGTCTACACACCCGACGTATTTCGGGTTTCTTTTCGTGTAATTGTTTTTTTTTTCTGTTATGCTATGTGCTACTCTTATGAGCTGTATAATTTTTTATGAAGACAGGTTGCGTTGGTTTCTTTTATACTTCTAGATATATTAGCACGTTGCTTTGTTTCCCCTTTTGTGCATGTAAATTTGCACCTATGTATTTCCCCACCTGCATGGTCCTTTGTGACCGCAGTAGTACCGTAAATACATAAAAATAAATAATAAATAAATAAATTTACTGCATTTCGTTCATTGCTATTTCTTTATTTAAAAAAATAGTGTGGACCACAAATTGGTCGTTGCAGGATGGGAACTCACAGCTTAAAGTGCAAAAGAGAGGAAAAAAAAAACAAGGAAAGCAACACAGAGGACACAAATATAAACATATAAATACATCTAAACAACAAATGGACAAATACACCGAATAAGCTAAATATACATGACTAAAAAGACATCAACGCGCTTCAAAAGGAAGGTTCGACCCGCCACGGTGGTCTGATGGCTATGGTACTCGGCTGCTGATCCGAAGGTCGCGGGATCGAATCCCGGCCGCGGCGGCTGCATTTCGAGGGAGGCGAAATGTTGAGGCCCGTGTGCTGTGCGATGTCAGTGCCCGTTAAAGAACCCCAGGTGGTCGAAATTTCCGGAGACCTCCACTACGGCGTCTCTCATAATCAGAGCTGGTTTTGGGACGGTAAACCCTAAAAATCAATCAATCAAAAGAAAGGTTCATATCAGGGCAGGAGTTCCACTTAAACGCTGTTCTGGGGAAGAAGGAAAATTTATGTGCATTTATCCTAGCGTACTGAGGGGCCAGTACATATGCGTGCTCATGACGGGTACGCCTTGTTGACAAAGTGGTGACGTATACCACGGGGTCTAATAATAATTCATGGTTAATTGGCTGCTGTAGGAACTTCAGGCGAAGCATCTGCCTCCGTATCTCGAGGAGGGGAATTTCATTTGCCAACGGCAGCTGTCCGGTTCGGGAATCGGTGCGCATAAACTTGGCGCAAATAAAGCGAAGAGCTTTTATCTGAATTCTCTCTACACTTTTAAAGTTATATTTAGTGTAGGGATCCCATGTGATGCAAGTGTACTCTAGTTTAGGTCTAATGAAATTCAAATAGCTTAACAATTTAATGCTGGCAGGCTAACTTGTGTTTCGTGAAGCAAGGTATACAGAAGGCGGACCAACATATATCGCTAATATGCAAATTCCAGGACAGGGTATATAAGAGAATGTGACGCCTAGGCATTTTTAATCTTCAACTTTATTTAGCAGGGAAGAGGCCAGTGTGTATTGGATATTTTAAGAAAGTTTTCTTTCAAGTAAAGCGAAGGCAGACTGTTTTGTATTAGGACATATTAAAAGGCGTATTTGCTTGCTGCAATCCGTGACCATTTTATCGTACTTGGCGCAACCTATGCAGAGCAGTGTGCGTATTTTAGCCCTTCTGAGATTCGCAGTGGGATTCGCGACAGAGTGAATGAATGAATGAATGAATGAATGAATGAATGAATGAATGAATGAATGAATGAATGAATTATTTCGTTTGTTGAAGAAATATTTCCTCTCCTAATCGCGGGGCATCTCTGAAGCAGGTATCCTGTTTGTGGGGTGTATCACTCGACAGTTGTACAACAAAAAAATTTCGTGGTGTTGCGAGAGCTCTGTAGAAATTAACATTACTTAAGTTTCGTGACCAGAATACCAGTGGAAGGTCTGCACCCACACTTTATGTGTACTTCATTGTTAATAACGCCATCCTTTTCTCTTTACTGCTCGTCAACTCGCACTTTCATATTTGCGCAGAATACGCAATTTTTACATAACAACATAAATTGTGTTCAGTGTGGGTATGCAATATTTAAAGCATAAGCTATAAAACCACTTTGTTTCCACACAGTTTCATTAAAGAATTCGTGTGTCTTCTTCAAAAGAAAGAGCTTCCTATTTGGCGAGGAGCTGGACCACATGCGATGTTCGTGGCCGACAGCAACGCCTTTTTGCATCGGTGGCTCTAGCGTCTGCGCCACCAACCAAGAGGCCAGGAAATCCCCAACGCAAAGAAATTGTCTCGCCTTGTGCCTGTAACCGCCACCGTATTCCATTGGTACCGTGTTGAAATCGCTGAACAGAAAGACAATCTCTAGCTTAGGGCAGCTGGTTTCTAAACAAGATTGTAACTTCCATGTCGATTTAGATTATAAAGGGACGGATGACATATTTGTCAGGATAATGAATCCTTCTCCAGTTAGTCGGCTTTTTCAGAGCTGCTTTCATTTATTTTATCTTATTTTGTTTGGAATACACCGAAATGAACGTGGTATGTCACCACGTGAAAGCTGCCGAAGTACACGCCGGCACTTGTAGAATTAGCAGCAATTGCGGTACGTTCAGCCGTTTAGCTATCGTATCGGCGTTGGTGATTAACGAACTTTACCAGTCTCCTTTGGATGAGTCGTGGTTGTTGTGTTTACGTGATATGTGTGCAGGGGTATCACAAGAACAGCCTGACCGAAGTGCGCCTCGTGTTTCACGTGTTCCCGATGGACGTCACGCTCCGACACGAATGGTAGCGTCACACCAACAGACTCGGACGTAGCGGCTAGTACGGCACGCTTACTGGTTCTGCAGGGTTTTTGAATTGCGCCTTTTCCGTGTGCACGGGGCTAAGTGTGCAGCGCTACTCTCACGTAGGATGTTCGATAACTTTCCTCTTTCCAGAAAGAACTTCTGAAAAGACTTCCCAGTGATATCTTGGGTTTGCGGTTAGTCACTTCATACAGGCTGTCACTGAAATACAAACCCTGGGCCTGCGCAGTGAAATCAGCACTGTGGCGGAGTAAGCTAGAATTTGCAGCGTCCTCCTTCATTTCTTTTTTTCCTGGTCTTCTTCCGTTCCTTCAAGACGGCGATGAAGAAGAGAAGGAAGAACACAGCAAAGAAGTAGAACTGTGTAGATTACCGCATTTATAAATTTTAAATTCTTTTAGCGCCCAATTATTGGCCAATCCCCCACGGTGGTCGTGAGCCACAAATTGTCTGGTGAAGAACAACTATTAGAAAGAGGACGACGACTAACAATAAGATGACGAAACAACTAGGAAGCACATGACGACGAATAACAAGGAGAAGCAGGAAAAGTAGGCAGTGAAGGAGGAAGAGGGGGAGGAGGAGCAGGATGGAGGAAGACTGAAAGAGAAAAGTGAGAGCGCACACAGCAAAGTTTAGCTTACGCTGACACTGTGTTGCACGTTCTGTTGTAGCCTGGGAGTTTTCTTTCTTTCTGTTTTTTGTCTCATTGCGAGCGATGTCGCTTACGGGGACCGGACATGACGGCTGCGATGGATGCCATCACCACCAATTCCGGACATTTTAACGAGCATTTAACAGCTTACGCTGTACGACTGTGTGTATTGAAAGTACATTGCGAAAAAGATTCGAAAGCGAAAAGCTAAACAAATAAAAAAACATATTGCATCGTTGTCGTGAATATGTATGAAAATTTAATATAAACGTATGTTTACATCTGCACGTTTCTAATGCCACAATAAGGATAAAAGGGTTTATGTTTTGCAATCCATTCGCGGCACTAAATATGTGTGAAAGTCTGAAAAATATGGCCACTGCACACAACTACGACGAAATTTGTTTGCATGTAAAGGGGTATGTACAGGAAAAACGTACCCCGGCAAGCTTTGCTTTACAACATATTCGGAATAGACAATAGCAAGCATCCACATTGAACTTAGAAAACGGTGTATAAGATATAATATTCGGACCAAAATAGGAAGGTTCGCAGGGAAAGTTTATTGTTGAGTCTTTAACCACTGATCACTATGTTTAGACGTAGACTAGAGTAGCAATTTTAACATCGCCTGATCACGCAATTATTCCGCAACGATCTTATTCGAAACCTGTGCGGTTTGGTAATCCTCACACACTCTTAGTTACAAAACTAGTTCCTGCTGTTATGAAACGCCCGTATGATCCAAAAATCACGTGGTGATATTTTTTCTCCGTTTCATGGCGCTGCAACAAGGAAATAGCGTACGTATAACGCCTGTAGACAAGAGTAAAGAAAGTGAAAGCGGTGACGACATTGACAGAAAAGGTGGAACAATCCAAGAGGCAACAAAAACAACTGAGATAAACTGCTATATTCACTACACGTTGAAAAGTTGGGCATATGTTGCCCTTATAGAGATGTTTATATAAAAAACACACACTTGAAAATATAAAGCTGTCATTAATCTACATAAGATGCGTCACGGAAACATAAGGACTCTTGCGTTTTCATCGACCTTACAAAGAAGGAACTGATGACAACGAAGAAAATGCGAGAAGAAAACTCTACGGGTTCCCACGCAATATTCGGAGAGACGCCCAGGAACAGGGAGGGCAAGGAAAGTGAGTGCGAATAAAGTAAGTACAGGACAAAAACACAGACGGCACATGCCGGAGCACCCGTAAGAAAGGAGCTCATATGTATCCTTGTTCCACGGGTCACGCAGAAACAATATCTTGCTTACCTTGAGACGTTTTTTTTTTTTCATTTCTTTCTTTGTGGCTCTGGCGGATCCTCCTTCCGGCTACCTGTAAGAATGATACACTGGGTGCTTTAGGTGACGTGCGCACTAAAGGTAGCGGCTTGCCCTTTATTGCCCTCTGAAGATCCCCGAAGTGAACCACAGGCTGTGCTCGCTATCATGGGGCTGTAGAGCTTGCCTTTATTGATTGCTTCGCGCAGTCTTTTTATATGGACCGTGGCGGAGCCCGGCAGCGTTCTCCTTCTCCGGAAATATAAACACGCCAAAAACGCGATATTAAACCAGCCTTTCTTTTTCTGTGTGCCTGCAGTGATTGCACTGGCGCTGTTTTCCTTCGCTGTGCAGTTGTTTTCGAGTTCATGCGCTTTGATATACGACATGTATAGGAAGCGAGAAAGGCACCAGGAGATATGCTGAGTGGGCGCAAAATTGGATAGCGTATTGAGTGCCTATACTCGAACTTCTTTTTGTTTCTGCGTGGCAAGGAAACGGGTAACTTTGCCTACTTTTTTGACTGATAGGTACTTAAGTGGTTACGACTAAGCAGAACGGGTCGCTGTAAAGTCAATCACATCAGCAGCGTCTATACTCCAGAATGTTAAACACAAAGTCGTGTTCATGTTACCTATGTTGAACTACGTTATTTAGACAGCGTTTTACACACATACAGGATAGCGTTCGCGCTCGCTGATTAGTCGCTGAAAACATGTGTCTCCAATATGAGAAATTTTTCCGGTTTCACTGCTGCATTTCTCGAACCTAATGAATCAATTGCACCACCAACGAGCGTTGCTTGACTCAAGAAAGAGATTTCCGTGAAGTTGCGTTGTCTTCTGGCCTGAAAGTTTGGCTCTCGGCTTTAAGCGAGACGTGAAGGCGACAGTTCGACGGCAGCCCGTCTGGTCGGGATGAAACATGACGTAAGAAACGACGGATACCGACCAAACGTTAAATTGACTAAAAGACATTTCGGTTTCGCTACAGAAGCCACTTCAATGGTGTGAAGGAAGTTCAGAGGTGCTTATGTATTCTTCAGTAGGTGACGCAATCAACGTGTGCGCGACATGGTTCCATCGTTTCGAGTAGTGTGACGTGTTTTCTGTATTTTCAACGGCTGCAGATACAGCCGCGCTCTCAAGTTCCTTTCTTGACCGATAAATCTGTAACCGCTGAACTGGAATCGTTTTTAATTCGTTTTGGACTTTTGGTCGGTGCCTGTACTGCTACATATTGTTGTGTCCGTTAGCATTCTGTTGTGCAGGGCAGCACTGTGTTGAGCGATGTTTTAGTGCCGTTTCTATTTAATTTATATTCAATTGAAATTTTCTCGTCGTACCCATGGTCGATGTGGATAACTGCATGTCAAGCGTAACCGATGTGGAGCATTTCGGAGCATTTCTTGGCGAACTTCAGTCACTTTTGCCGTACCTCTATCTCCCTATTAAGCCGCCTACGTCTCTGTGCTCTCCAGGTGGTATCGTTCACCTAGCGTAGAAAATATTTCGATGGTAGTGTATAAATGTATAACGAACATGAAACCTTTCTTTATTTATTGAAAATACCTTACAGGCCCGAAGGCATTGAATAAGGGGGGGGGGGGGTTACAGTGAAAATCGCATGTAAATTTCCAAACAACAACGGTACTATGTAGGTTAGTAATAACAACAAAAAGAAATGCGCCGCACAAATTTAACAAAGCAATAAGTCAGCAATACGTAAGCATGGTGAAATATATAAGAACACTCCTTAACATAAAAAGGCTCGGAAAACAAGTAAAAGAACATCAAGATGAAATATTAAGGAAATGCATCTGAAGTTTTTGCCGAAACGTGTTGTGGTTACTATCAGAGGCGATATCGTCGGGAAGATCATTCCACACGCGGATGGCTTGTGGTAGTGCTGATGTGTTGAACGCGTTTGTGTTTCCAAAGATGAGAGTGAAGCTGAGATGGTTATGTAATCTGCGTGACGTGTAGAGGGGACGTTGAAGGTGCAACGACGATGTTTTGTTATGTAGACGTACTTATGAAATACGCATAACAAGGACACGTGACGACGAACATTTAATGCTTGGAGGGAATGATGGAGTTTAAGCTGAGTCACACTGCAATTGATGTCGTAGTTCCTAGAAATGTAACGGGTGGCTCTGTTCTGAATTGTTTCCAGCATGTTAATTTGATACTGAGCTGAAGGGGACCAAACAGATGAGGCATATTCAAGTTGTGGGCGGACGAAAGTTAGGTATGACATTTTGCGAATGTTAGTGGGACAATGACGAAGGTTTCGGCGTAAATACCCCAATGTTTTGGAGCTTTTACACAAACATTGGTGATGTGATCAAACCAGGAAAGCCCTGGTGTAACGTGGATGCCAAGATACTTGTAAGAGCGAAGTGAGAAAGTAAGTAAGTAAGTAAGAAAGAAGTAGTAAAGAGACCTGTAAGGTCTCTTTACGACTGACTGGAATGGTTTTAGGGGTGAAGCTCCTTAAGGTTTGGGTCTGTCCCTCCGTTGTAGCGCGTTAGCTACTAGGAGCGCGCTACTACTTCGATGCACGGGCTACCAGCTCGCAAAGAAGGAGAATGCGCCCTCACCCGCGAGAGACAAGCTTGACGCAGGCAGCGTCTTCTAGCGAGTTTCTTGATTGAAAAATACCGACTGCTCGCGCTGGAGAACCGTTCACCGGCCACCCATATATATATATATATATATATATATATATATATATATATATATATATATATATATATATATATATATATATATACCCTACTGAAACGTTCCGTATGGTGGTTCCAATAATTCCGTACGTTTCCGTAAGACTCATATGGAAAAATATGGAAAGTATACGGAAAGTATGTGGAAAGCTTATGGACTTCGTATGGAAAATATGGAATTATTGGAATACGGAAACGGACTTTTTCAGTAGGGTATATATATATATATATATATATATATATATATATATATATATATATATATATATATATATACATATATATATATATATATATATATATATATATAGAGGCATTGGATCTTGACTTGCAATGAAGTGCCGGTGGGAGATTTCACTTGTGCGTAGTTGAACCATAAGGATTCGTAGCGTGCGCGTTAACTAAATTAATCCGCAACTCTGCACGATCTACGATGAACCTCCGCAGCTTCGCCCACTCATCATCATTCACTCCGTGGATATGCTGTGAATTTTTATCTCACTGTGATCAAAAAGTGTTACAGGGCCCCGTTAGCCTGCGCAAAGTTTGCTCGCATATATTTTGATCGTCCGCTTTGGCTGCTCCTTGATATAACATTACCTGCAATGTTAAAATTTAATCACTTGTGGTGCGTACCTGTATCATCCGGGATGAGCACTGCGGTTGTGGGCCACACGTGACCGTATTATAATTAATCGTCACGTACGTGACGAGAATACCATTTTAGTAATGTCTACATCAATCACTCATGTTCCACATCGATTGATGAGGTACAAATTCAATCTTCATATGCACCATGTGAACGACACGACCAGGGTAGCGCTGAGGCGTAGGCTGCTAATACCTAGGTAGCTACGGTAAACGTTGCGCAAGTTTGCCAAGAAATGGTTCGCATTTAATACTGTGCCAGATTAAAAGCATAGAATTCACTGGAAGAGAGAGAGAGAGAAAATTTATTGGAAGGCAATGAGGTCGGCCTGAGTAAGTACACCCTGGCCTGCTACTCTGCACATGTGGGAAAGGGAAACGGGAAAAATGGACTAAGTGTGATGATGGTGACCGGAAGAAGTAATGCGTGTATACATTCACAACACACAGTGCCTGCTCTAATATCTGCCATCTGGCCCGCTATTCTTCGGGAAATTAACAACTGCCTTTGTAGCAGCTGTGGAAGCTGTTACTGGAAATATATCGAAATATGATTGGGGAGAAATTATTCAGGAAGCTCTTGCGCCGTATGGCGGTTTCTGAATGTGTAAGAAAAACAGCTGAGCCAGCAGAGAGGGTGCAGGAAAGCGCTGCTAAGCCGGAGGTCAGAGCATCACAGCATTATACTGGTATCACACGGGCGTTTCGAAGGCCTTCGAACCGACACTCCATCGACTCAAAGGTGAATTTTGACCTGCTACACAGACGGTTTCGATGGCTGTCGAGTCGATAGTATATCGAGTCAACGGAGCACCCTACAACTCCTTCGAGACTTCCAAGGCCGTTGAATGAGGGAAGCGGAAGCGGCGCGAACTCCGAGACTTGGCGCTCCGGCAGGTCCAGCGCGCGTTAGTTTCGGAGGCCACGGCCATATTTATGTCGTTTTATCAATAAGTAGAATCGTACACCGGTGAAAAATAATCGAAACGTGCCGAGAGGCCAAGTTTCTCACTTTATTGCATTAGTTCTAGAACGAATACGCCGTCACTGCCATAAAAAACAATTGCGACGCAGTTGGTGAGATGGATGGATGGATGTTAGGAGCGTCCCCTCTATAAGGGGGCGGTAGCCCACGGGCCATCAAGCTCTACATTTATTTTTTTTAAAGACGATAGTCTTTCTTGGGATACTTCAACGCAGAAATTTCGGTCTGTGTGTGTGTGTGTGTGTGTGTGTGTGTGTCCTGCTGCGAAAGGTTAACCCCTTCCTCAACGACCGCCCATCTTAAACTGGTAGCTACGTTCATACTTTTGAACACAGTCGACCAAAAAGCAAATATTACGCATATCTGAGGCGCAACATTAATACGTAAGCATTAGACGGTGTGTTCCTTTAGTAGAAGATACATAGATGCGTAATTCTAAAGACCCTAGTGCTTGTTAGGAGCGGACGTTTCGTACGCTTCAGTAAAACGACACGGTGCTGCCACCTACCAGTAGCTCTGCATACTACGCAAGCTTCTTTCGTTTCCCGCTATCATGGCCAGATAGCGTCCATATCTCACGCAGCGCTGCCTCCATTTCATCAATGCCAGCCACATGCGGCCGATTCAACATAGACCGGGCGCTGTCTGAGGCAAGGCAAAACATAAATGGCCGTTTGTTGACATAGAACACACCCTACATGACATGCCCAGACAACGCAGGGAAAAGCCCGACAAGCAGATTGCAGCGGAGAAGCGCCGGCGTGCCGATGCCCGTCGTCTCAAGCATGCCCAGGAAGCGGCCGAAGCTCGTGCCGAACCGCAGATGAACCGGGACTCATGTAGTACGGCCGGTAGAAGACAATCGTCTTTCGACGACATTTGCAGCGAAGCACGGAGATACGCTGCCAATTTTTTCCCTGTACAAACGTTTGTTTTCCCGAATCGCACATACTTTCACAACTAATTTTGCTCCTCGTCTATTATCGCTCCGCTGTGAAGTAACAATCTTGTAACAATCTACCTTGCTTATCCGTTTGCTCCATACCCTAGCGCCACCAATACTCTAAGCGCCTTTTACTTATCTCTATCGTCGACATGTTCAGCTTTTCCGTGCTATCCCTCAAAACAATGGCGTCCTGCAGGGTAGTGTCCATACCTACAGCTGGGTAGATATCTATGCATTCAAAGTACGATCTGTCGTTTCCCTAGCCTTATCACAGCACGTACATGTATCCCCTTTAGTGAATTTCGCTCTGTAACTTCGGGTTCTCAGACAACCTGACCTTGCTTCAAACGGTAAAGCGCTTCCCTTTGAATTGTCATAAAAGTTTTCTCTCTTGATTTCGTCTTTGCCTTTTCTGTAGTTGCTGGACTGCAACGAACTGCAACGAACCGGACTGCAACGAACCTTTATGCTAATTAATTTTTTGTTCACACCATAAAAGAGTGGAATCGTTTGTCTTGTGACCAAGTGTGCTGTAATAACGAAGACTTGTTTTTTTTCCAAGCTGTAACCCCCCTGCTTACACGCCTTTGGGCAAAGCGGGGTACTTCTGAATAAAGAATAAAGAATAAATGCCGGTTTCTACTCCATTGCTTCTATGGATGGATGGATGCTATGAGCGTCCCCTTTGTAACGGGGCGGTGACATGTGCGCCACCAGGCTCGCAAAAGAAATTTAAGAACTTTTCTTTTTTCCCTCCCTCTCTTTAATTTGTCCTCATGCTTTTTAAATCTACTTCAATTAGACCGATCATACTATAGCTAAAACGTAAATCCAACACTGCGTGTGGCGCCATCTAGTGCGCATGAATGAAACCACTTTTGAGGCTCAGGCTAGGGACTTAGGCTTAGCAGTGTCAAGTCGGCACGATTTCTGAATAGTGAATGGCGCACGTACTCTGTCCGTTTTAATACGTGAGATAAAGGGAAGGCTCAATTTAAAGTTTGTTGTTTGCCGTCGGTGCGAATAGCAAGCAACTAGTGCGATTTAGAATTGTAGCGGGTGCTTTAGGTGCCGCCATGTTGTTGCGAAATCATTCGGCGACTCAACGGCCGTTCGAAACTGCCGTGTAGCAGCGCCAGAACTTATTTTGAGTCGATAGAGTTGTGGGCTCTTCGGAGGTCGTTGACTCAAAAGCCTTCCAACGTTCCCGTGTGACACAGGTATTAGAGGCGACAAGCGCTGTCGCACGTGCACATGACGTATATAGAAAAGTAGGGTCAAACAACTGCGAGAAATTGACCGCTGGGCGAGCACAGCCTACGACAGAATTGCTCGTGGAGGGATAGTCGTAGCTGAGTGTAATATTGCGTGGATACTTTGGCAGCAAGACAAGTTCGACTGTGTGCGCAACGCCTTCGAAATGAACTCGTACTGTGCAGGCGGCGAAAGGCCAGATGTGCTACATAATCGAAGTGCTCAATACTAATTCGCCGAGAGGCGTCGTTACATGGCCTAGTTTAGGGCGATCGATATTCTTCACTCACTGCAGGCACTGCGGCTTCAATGTCGTCAAGTGCTATAATTGCTACATTTCCAATGGAAACACCAACGATGTTATATAGCGAAAAGCGAGAGCTTTGAGACAACGGAAACTGCGATATTGCCTCCGGAACTGGGTGACTCATTGTCCATTGGGACAGGCTGGTGGATCGTGGCGCTGGGGGTAACGAACGACACGTTGGTGCAGGCGAACAGCACGCGCTGAAGGTCGTGCGAGTTGAAGAGCGCCGATGTGTGGTGGGAAGCGCGCCAAGTGAAACGGTTCGAGACCTCTGCACGAAATCATCTATAGCCTCACATCATCATGTGCGAGAAACTCACACCGTCGGCAGATCCGCGCTGTGGGACCCAAAAAATGGCACGCAGCTCCGAACAGCAGAAAGCTGATAAGGGTTCACAATCCAAAGAATGCAAGGCGTGCAGACACGGACACAAAAAGAGAAAGTAGACGACACGCATGTTGCCTACTTTCTCCTCCTCTGTCCGTGTATGCACGCGTAACTTTTTATTGCGATAGCAGTTATATGGACAGTCTCGGCTGCTTTTTGCCGTCCCCGTCGCCGCCGTCATGAACCGTATATACTTATATATAAGTATGTATATATATATATATATATATATATATATATATATATATATATATATATATATATATAAAGTCCCAAAGAAAAATAATTCAGATAAAAGCTTCCGAAGCGCGGAACCGAACCAGGGACCTCTCGCTCCGCAGCGCGAGGCGCTAACCACTACGCCACAAAGAGCAGATCCTTCACGGAGCTAACGGCGAGCCTTATATACACACGTTTTACCGCTGGCAGGACTCAGAGACGCCAGGCGCTTATAAGCGTTTCTTCATTACCAGCGCGATGGCGCGAGGAGCGCAACGGGCAGTCGCCTTTGAAACAGGAGTGCTGTTCAAACTGAGAGTATTCATTGTGACAGCTCAATCGCGCTCGTTCGGTGTATATCTGTGCGTTCGTTTCGTGCGTGCTTCACTTGATAGTTCGCGCTCATCTTCTGTTTGTTCATTTAGCGGCCTCCCCTAGCATTGTATGTGTAGCTTTGTGACACAGAACGTATAAAGCCCTTCGTACCAGCACGCGCTGCCCACGGGAATATCATCGGCCAGCTTTCACGAGGCTCCTCTGTCACTTTGGCAGGTAACGCGTTGCCGCCGACGGGTAGCTGGGAATGTTTTAGAGGCGAAACAGCTCTTTGACTAGCCTGTATAACGCTGTCCCTCCCACAAAGTCGCTGTCCCTCCGTACCACAATCATCATCATCATCCTCCTCCGCACAAGCGCGAGGCAACGCGCTTCCCTCGGCGCAGGTGTTGGAGCGGTGCCAAGTAGGTCACGCCGCAGCTGGGCGTTGACGTCACGCTCCCCTCGCACGCTTCCCTCGCAGGTGCGCGCGTACGTCACTCTCTCCCTCACCCGCCGGAACGCCCGGCACTGCCGGCTCCAACGCCCGCTCGCCTCCCGTGTCTGCGTTTCAAACAAACGTTTACACGAGTAAACGCTACACCGAGTTTCGTTTCAAACTGTTCTTCCAGCACCCGCGTTAGCGCCGTTCAACCCGTGACGCCACCCGTGCGCAACGCTGCTGCTTCGCATCCCGTCAGGGTTCCCTTCGGGGAGATGGTCCAATTTTTTTCACCGTCCCACAGATGTGCGCACTTCGAGGTGGCAAGTCCAAGCGAGACAAACGCTCCCCTCGACTGGCCCTTGCCAATAAAGCAGTTTTTTAGCAAAGTGGAACGCGTTCATTGTAAAGCGCCAAAAACACTTTCAACTGCAGACACGGACGCGTACACTGTCGCACGCAATGCGCGGCGTTCATTTTCACGATATGCACATTCTGAATGATCGTATAAGCGGCAATAAACTACCGAAAATACCAACCATGTATATCCAATCAAGCTAACGAAATGAGCCATTTATTTTGCGCACAGTTCTTAATAGGAGCATTGCTTTCAAGTTCGTAGACTCGCTGAAGACGGGCGGGTCACTGCGGTCTCGATGTGGTTATCGTTGTGTGGGACCAACTCGCGCTGGTGGCATCGCTTGCACGCCGCACAACTCCTTTCCTCGAGACTGTATCCATACCGCATATTTTGCAACACACCACTGTTTTCGCTTCACTTTCTACGATGAATTCACACCAGCCGACGAACACTCGCTCATGCTCGCTTGCGCGCTGCGACGCGAACCTGCTTGAACCGAGCGACGCCATCGTTGTTTTGAGGGTGAGGAAAACGTGGAACTGACAGCAGAAACCAGAAAACCAGAAAGAGCAAAAAGCGAAATTCGATTACGAGGCAACCTTTCTAAATTAGAATGAAATAATCTTGAACGTAAAAAGAAAAAAAATTAGGTGACATGTCGTATGTTGCACTATGTATTGTGCAAAAGTTAGCGTTCGTGGACTACATGCGAGAGCGCAGCAAAAATGTGCGCGCTTCGGCTCCGTAGCTTTCGCTGTGCTGCCACAGAAAGTTGTCGCCAGGTATAATATTTGCGCAGAAAGAAGCTTGCCCTTCCGCCGTCTGCTCGCGCGGTGTCGCGTGGTGAGAAGAAGAGGGACATGTTTCGAGCTTTCACCGTGATGTCCGCGCTGACGTTACGGGAGCGCACGAAAGTCACTCGAGCTCCAGGGACTCCGCTAAACGAACAAACACAAGATGAGCGCGAACTATCAAGTGTCACAGCTCGACACTTCAAGCACGCTAGTTTCCTTCGCTGCTTCGGCCGCCTTTGCAACAGGAGCGCTGTTCAAACTGAGAGTATCCATTGTGACAGCTTATACGCGCTCGTTCGGTGTATATCTGTGCGTTCGTTTCGTGCGTGCTTCACTTGATAGTTCGCGCTCATCTTCTGTTTGTTCATTTAGCGGCATCCCCTAGCGTTGTATGTGTAGCTTGGTGAAACACAACGTGTAAAGCCCTTCGTACCAGCACGCGCTGCCGACGGGAGGCGCGCACTTAGCAAGTGCATGTTTGCAATACAATTAATATTGCTCCTGAAGCTGCGAGCCTCACTTCGTATAGCATTACAGTTTCTTGCTATCGCATTCATTGCTTCGCCCTCGCGGCGGAACTGTGACTTTTTTTTTTATTATGAACGCACGAAGCATATCTGGTAGTTTTGTTGAATGCTCCCTGAATGCTGAACACGCGCTGCTCGTAGGTAAGGAGGACGGATGCAGCCCCGAACACAGGTTGTCGCGGTGCACTAATGTTGTGCGTGGCAGCGTATAGGAGCTCGCGAAAGGCAGCTGTCGAGGCGGTACGTGGATTTATTCAGCGTATAGGTGAGCGGAGTAGTCGCAGGCAGCTCAGTGGCTGCGGGATGCGCCTCGAAAGCTCGTACTTGAGCGGCACGCTGTGTTGAGTACGGCAACATAAATTAGTCAGAATTAGCAAGAGGCAAGAGACAAGAGACAGGTTTGAAAGTTAATAAGCGTAACAGAGCCGGGGCACGGGAGCGTACAATGTCGTGATATTTTACCATGCTGTGAAGAACGAAGGCAGCGTGAAAGCAGTGAAAACTGTGACAACGCTAAAAGGAGTACGCCCTAAGAGATAAGAAGAGAATGTCGCTATGAACATGGATTATACCGTTAATATTCCCGACGAGTTACACACAGATCGCTAGAGTATAGCCGTGACAACGTCGATAACATTGGAGGTTGTAGTACCTAGCCGAAGCAGACGTCGCAACAGTAACGGCAGAAGCAACGAAAGCCGTGAATGAAGTGCAAACAGGCAAGCGCCTCGTGAGGATCAGATAAGCGCACATCTGTAGAAGTATATATATATATATAATATATATATATAATATATATATATATATATATATATATATATATATATATATATATATATATATATATTTAGAGAGAGAGAGAGAGAGAGAGAGAGAGATCTTCATATTGTCAGTTTGTCAGTCCAGCGAGAACTTTAAGGGGAAAGCATTTTCTGGAGCTTTCCTGCGCACAAAATTCGTTGCACGCTAAAATGGTTCAACAGAAACTTAAGATAACGCAGTGAGCAGAGGAAAGGAAAATGACACATGCAACACTGAGGGACAAGAGAGCGAAGTGGCTCTTAGGATAAACGGGTGCTGTAACGGCATCTTAGTGGCAATTGAGAGGAATTGGGCACGGGCGGCGCATGTGGCGAGATGGATACCGTTCATTATTGAGATTTGTCGAGTGGATCCCTAGAGAAGGAAAGTGCTCCAAGAGGCAGCAAGAAAGTGGGCACACGGGATCAACTTCGCGTGGGTAACGTGGCCGCAGTTGGCACAGTACCGACGGATATGTAGAACTGTAGGAGAGGCCTTTGACCTGCAGTGGGCGCAGAGAGGCTCGTGGTGTAGTGGTAGTTATGATGATGATTATGATATATAGAGGTAGTTAGGGAGGCGGCTGCTCGCGCACGAGCTGCTCTATCTCTTGGAATAATATGCAGGCCCTGAAGCCATGAGACGTCACATCCGAAAGTGATGCACGTGAAGAGCCGCCGGGAAGTGAAGTCACGTTGATGCTGGAGCTCGTCGTGAAAGCGGGCTGTAGAGGTCAGTTCTGACGTCCTTGAATGGTCGAGGCGGCGATAGTAAAGCTGCAGTGCTCCTGCTATATGCTTAGAAGATGTCCTATCTTGCCATACACGCAAGGCTGGATGTGCTTCTGAGCAAAGCCCGTACATCCCGTGGCATAACACTCACGCCACCGTGTGCAAGTTTTCAAGACACCGGCGCGACGGGTTTGGGGATCATCGCGCAAATAAGGGCATATGTCGGAGCAGCGGTACCTAGGAAGAGCAAGGAGCTATTTTCAACCGTCTGGAATATAGCTGCGCCTGCAAAAAATGTTTTCTGGCAGTGCATAGTAAATCGCCTTGCGACGTGGCGCCCGTGTAGGTGGAATAAGAGATGCAGCGGCGAGGTAGTCAAGCAATAAAGCAAGAGACAGTGTCACGCGTTACTCTCAATGCCTGTTACTGGTGGCCAGCGGTGCGAAGATGGTCGGGGGTTATCACAGCTTAGTCACATGTGATGTCATCAGAGAGAAGGAGAGTGCATTAGCGTCACAGTTCTTGTGACCAGAGTGGTATACGACACGTATATCATAGTCTTCTAACCGAAGGGCGCTACGACCGTAGCATCCCGACTGGTCTTTCAAAAGAAAAAGTCGAATAGAGCAGAGAACATGGGAGTTCGTAATAACGCCATGGGCATTATCGTTTCGGCAGTTCTCTTAAATAGCGTTCTCTGCCTGAGCAAATTCGTATAGCAACATTTTCGGGGCACGTCACGTGCTAAAGCAAACACGAACAGTGAGAAAAGCTCTTACACAGAGATTCGTGGACGAAGGGATCTAGAAAGGGTTCTTGCAAAGCTGCGAACAGTGAGGCAGGCGTCGGAGTTCCATTGGGGAGAAAAAATATCGGCCCATCCACTGCGCTGTGATGGTGGGACAGCGAAGCTGTAGGTATTCGTATGATTAAAATAGGTTCGCAGTTGCTAGCGTGGGTCTAGTGGTTAAGAAACGTACCTTCGAAGGGCGAGGGCCGCAGTTAAACCCGCAGCACCGCCGTGAACTTTTGCTGCTTCCTTACTGTCTCTATTTCCATTTCTTTTTCTTTGATTTCTTTTCTGTCTTCCTATCTTGTTTTCTCCCTTTCTTCGGTAGAAATCCTAAGGGCGATGTCGATCCGTAAGCTATATTTGAAATACACGCTTATACCTAAGTAGTATAAGAGAGATCATGTGACCTGCTCTCTGAACTTATATTTCTGGAGACGCCGACTACTACTACTACGGCATCGTGCGCGAGGAAAATGCAGCTTCGCTATGAAAGACGCTTGAGGGAAGCCAGAGAAATAGCTGTCCGAAGAGCACGAAAGGAAAGTGACAAGGTTGATGTCATGTCGACATTTCCGAGGTTGTTGCGGAATACGGCCTCAGGGCAGTGTGTGTCTACTCGTCTCGTCCCTCGTCATATTGCACTTTAGCTGTTTGATATGAATCAACAAGCCCAACTTTATACACTTGTGTTTATGTCAATTTTTTTCTCTCCTCGATTGACGTAGGCTGTATGAAATTCGAACATCTGTGGCGCGCACACGAATACCCCCGGTTGAGCACTATGGGCATGAGCCTGACGAGACTGCAGTATCGTTAATCGTGACGTGTATAACGAGCATGTCATCTGGGTGGTATAAAGGTCAATCATTCGTGTTTGTCATGCATCTATGCCGTACCATCAAACATTGGTGCATATGTACACCACGTGAACAGCTCAACCTGGAAAGCACAGCGATGTAGGCGGATAGATAGATAGATAGATAGATAGATAGATAGATAGATAGATAGATAGATAGATAGATAGATAGATAGATAGATAGATAGATACTGCCAATGCTCAAGCTCGCCAAGAAAGGCTTCGCATTAGAAAAATTCAAGGGCACTGTAAATTCCAAAGTGTGTTCGGCGAAAGCCTCTGCCCATTCCACTGGGAGTGTACGCATTCGCTCATTCGCCCGCATTCGCCCGCCGCATGCGCATTCACTCATTCTTTTTCTGGCACTTGGTATCGGGGGGATCCACATTCTTGGGGTGCTTCTCCGAACCGCTTGCCATGGAATCATCACTGGGCCGCTTAAGAGCCATCCGACTAAGTCGAGTGCTGCAACGAGACGTCTGACGAAGACGTCTCGTGCAGCAATTCATCACGTGATTGCTGGGAGAATGTGAGGGGGCACGGACGGAAGGACGGATGGACGGACGGACGGTCGGTCGCACGCCGCCGCTGGGTCATCACGTGATTGCTGAGAGGGTGAGAGGGGAGAGGCCACAGCTTGCAGCGTTCCAGGGCATGGACGGACGGACAGTGGGGCGTCGCGAGTATGAGCCATTAAAGGCTTGTCCCTTAAAGATGTGCCTCAACGGGGTATGTACGGGAAGTGAGACGGAACGTGGTCGCGAAGGGAAGGAAAACGTAAGCGTAGGTGGGCGTACAACCATAGCCCGCATCTGAGCAGCAAAGGTGGCGGACGGCGTGGGATGGTCTGCAAAGCCTTGGTGGGATGTCACAGAAGGAGACAGACTGGTGACATCGGCGGTTGAAGCTGCAAGAGGGGTCTCGCGAATGTCCGTACGAATGGCTTACTGCAGCGTAGGACTAAGAGTTAGTATTAATGGGTCGCCACCAGACACGAGCGAGAGCGGCCACGCAGTCTCCGTCCTTACAAAATCTTTCACCTCAGTTTTTCAAGAGGTCACGTGAAATTGTGATGCGCTAGATGGAACACGTCGGCTGCATCGTTTTCGGGCGCTGGTGGCGCAGTTACTTATGCTCTGGTAAGGGTTGACGAGCAGCGAGACATAGGCTGAGTTCTTGGGTAGCGAAGTCTGAAATGCGGCGCCCTTGAAAATTTTCAGAACTTTCTCGACCATTGCTCTTCTCGTCTTCACTTACAGTTTGGTATAACCGCTCGTAGAGGTCCAGGTCATCCTCGATATAACTCGGGATAAACCTCTTCCGGCTTCAGTGCTCACTGACATATACCGTACTGACATCAAAGTTATTTACTACAGCTTAAGAGCTTGTCATCTCAATTTATATCGAATTCTTGGTTGGAGACAAAATATATTGGCTATGCATGTGAGCTAGAACAGCATTGCGTGAGCTGAGACTGATCGTCCGGCTCGATATCAGCACTTGCGCGTCCTTAGGACTTGAACAAGTTTTCCAGGTCGCCGTTTCGTAATCTGCGGTCCCGCTAAAAATCAGTGGATATCGTTGGTGGCGTACGCCAGCAAAGACTACAGCAGCCTTCGTTTGTCTTGCAGTCTTCGGTAATAACTTTTGGACGTTCTAAGTGGTAATGTTCCAGTGCGGAGCCCAGGACGAGGCTAGAGATCCCAGCATCTCGACGGATTGTTGCGAGATTTGTGATCATAAATGACGAAGGGTAGAAGGATCTGTCCAGGCGCTGCTACGGCTGTCAGAAACAAGGGCTCAGAAGCACACATTACAGAATAATTCCTTTTTCACCTCCACGGACAACGCACGTACGAGCGGGAGTGTCTGCTTCACTATTATACGAACGCTGCCACGTATTCTCTGTGACTTGGTAAGATGGTGTCCATGACGACAATAGCATTTGATCAAATTCAACTTGCGTTGAATTAGATTGCTGTTCCGCCTTGAGTTACTATACAAACATGGGCACATGTTGTGCGATTAATAATCAACATTATTTCGTTAATTAGTGTACATGCTTTAATTATTGAACGTAGCTGAAGCTTAAACCTAGTCTTAGTCTTGGTCAAAATTATCTTCACTCAATCTCCCTCAAAGGCCTAAGTTTTCAGCTGTTCTAGACGCGACCGTAGAAATAGAAATACTCATTCCGCACGACTGGTAAATGCCAGGCATGGAAATACTGTAGTTACCACATATGTAATACGTAACGTGTAATGACTTGAATAAAACAGTGCGGCATGCTATTTTCTCACCTGCGTTTCTGTCATTTTTGAGAGCATAAGCTTATCGGATCAAATAATCTCCTCATATACATGGTCAGCATCAAGTGTACGATCTTCGATAATAATTAAAACATTATTATCCGTACTTCATTCTAGAATGACAGTAAAATAGGCAGATTAGTACGATATTTCCAAATACACGTGTAGAAGCCACGCAGGCTGCCGGCCTCAGCCACACATAACTGCCGACCGGTACTTGCACTACAGACCGTTCGCTCCACCTTTGGGTATGACAGAGTTTTATGGAGAGAGCGGGAGGCCGACCCTCCGGTGTGTATGTCCAGGAATTCCAGGCATATCAGGTCATGTCGGGAGAACAAAATAGTCTGTCGACCTTTCTGGTTCTCGCGGGAGCAAGGTAGGTGGTGATAAAAGTATGAACTTTGAAAGCAAAGTGCGAAAGTTCGCCGGTGGCAGACTCGATGATTAACGCCGGAAGAACCGAGAGCACAGATATCTTGAGTTCCTTCAGCATTTAATTGCATTCCTTCTGCCGATGCGGTCAAGAGTACAAAAATCATAGTGTAGAGTGAGACTCGCCCTCATATAAACATTAGCTGTACAAACTGTGTCACAAAATATGTGAGGCCACAGCTCATAATTAAGATTGTGTGTGTGTGTGTGTGTGTGCTTTAGGAGAATGGAGGGGGAAGGGCATGGATGTTATATTATTTGTTGACTACGCAACAACTATAGAAAGAATATAACGACGTACATTTCTTTCTTTAACAGCAGTCATTACTTTAAAGAACTGCCGTTTGTTTAAGCGGAGCCTTTGCTGATAGAGAAGCAAGATCTTTGCCTTCGTCACCGAACATGGATGGCTAAAGAGACGGTTGTTCATAAGTATGTTAATTCGAGTCATTTATTTTAGTGTCAACGTACTGAACAAACATCACATATATAACTATTGCACAATGCCAGGGCTGGGCAGTACAGGCTGCTAAAGAAGAGGCGACCTTATATTTAGACAAGGCGGTAACGTCCAGAAAGTGGTCTCCCAGAGAGTGGATGTATTTCTAAGCGACTACAAACTTTGAGCTGCCAGGTACGGGAAGGGAGACGCCCTAGTATCTCTCTTACCAGCAAGGTTGCCATTGAACAGATTTGAAAAGGAGGCAGGACTCAAGCCAAAAGCAGCCAAAAGTAGCTATGTCATTGAAACTCGGCGCCAGATTTGAAGGCGAAATAGAGCAGAAGCGGGAATATCAATAACATTTATTACTGAGCACTAACGAGGGCATAGCGCCTGGGCGGTAATGGTGACACCACACACAGTCAAGTTGCAGTTTCGATTTTAAAAGGTCAGTCAGCCGGGCTATTGTACTTGCTGTGGCGCAAATTACTCAGACTAATGCTTTAAGGACTTGATACAGCGCATGAAATGCGATGTAAGTTCTACCGATCATTCTGCAACTAGAATGTGCCGTAATTTATGCAGGAGTAGCCGATGCAGAGTAACTGTTTGACAAATGACCAGTGGAAGATGCGAAGATTTGTCTCAACAAAGTTACTTTCGTGGTTAGAATACCACGTCTTCGCAACGCTGGTTAGATACAAGGCGACGTTAGTGAACTTATGGGGGCCATCACACCGACTGACTGTAATCGCGTGATTTCATTGTCGAGCCAGTCGTCGATATCGTCGCCTGGGGACCCTGAAAGCACAAGTAGGTTCGCGTTCGGGGTTTGTTGCAGTTCACGATGTCAGGAGGATAATGTTGGTTTGGCAGCGTTAGGGTGGGTGCAAGGGCCAGGGTCCGATGCATCGTTAGCTCTGGGGGTAGCCGGGCCCGGGCTGCGACAAGAACGTAGCTCAAGGTATACGACACAAACATCGGAAGACGTCGGGATCTTCACGCACCTACGCCATTCTCAAAGACCGGACACGACTGCACCAGAGAACGCCAGCAGAGCCGTTTGTTCCGCAGGTACTTACCAGACTTAGGCATGAAGAAGCATAAGAACGAGGGTGGTGGTCTCTGTAGAGATCAGAACGACGAAGAACGTTGAAAGTGCTTACAGTATACTTAACGCAAGCGTTAACGAGCTCGCACTGCAAAAAATCCGGCGTAGGCATAGAAGTCCGGCGAATATATCCATCTCTAACTATTGCTACCGCTGTAACAATCCGCACAATTCGCACACGCCTACCAATTTTCCAGAGCCGTCTGGGAAGGCCACCTTCACTGTGTACTTAACACAACACTAGCTCCTTCTTCACCCAGAAAATACTCTTTTCTTGATTGCGGCAAATGTAAAGCGTCTATCTTATTTACGAAGGCATTTGTCCTTTTTTCCGTATCTAAAAAGGGCGTAGAAGCTGGCCGATTTCTCTCCTCGTGGCGCTATCCGTCTATTTCATTTCGAGGCAGCTTAGCGATATCTAATGTTGGCATCTCTCCGGCACCGTCTGGTGAGCATGTTGATGTCTTTTGCCACACTCTCATTTCAATTTGTTCTCAATGAAATTAGCTTCTCATCTGCATGAAAGATTTTTTTTTTGCCAGAGTAAAGACAAAAATTTGTCTGCTCTGTTTCTCATTGTAACGTCGTGTTCGCACAAATATGTGCGCTATATATATACTGTGCTTCAAATACAACAAGAAAGGAAGACAAATGAAATTGAGGCTGAATTGACGCTGAAGCAACTACGAGATGCTTCGGAACAGGTAGACATTACCTGCACAAACCAAATCATTCACTTCAGTGGATAATAAAATTAATGAAAAGCTGTGCCCCCGCTCTCCCGGTCCGCAGGCCTGTCATGGCCGCCCGACCTGCTAAGCCGAAGAGAGTCCGGCACGGGCTGGTTATGTCTGAAGCCTGCAGGCTTCAGACACAGCCAGCCCACGCATGCGTGATGCGTTGAACGGGGGTCCTGCCGGTGCAAACCCGGGCCAGGCAGAGCAAACCACGCGCATTCCTACTTCTTCACGGCCGGAGCCATGGCGTTGCCTTTTACAGTATTGTTTAGCAAGGAAATGCCAAACGGAAGCGAGGGTGAGGATGAATGATGTAAGGATGAGGAAGATGAAAAGAGAGAGGAAGAGTGGTAGTTGAGAGGGTAATCCATAGCATAAGCATGCGAAATCTAGTATAGCAAGGGTTCGGACAGAGGGAGAAGTGAGGTTGAGGAGGAGGGAAAAGGAAAGTGTGCCATATTAAAAAGATAAGAAAGATTCTAGAGAGAAAAGAGAAACATAAGATGTAGAAACACATAAAGAAGAAAGATGACAGAAATAAGATGATAAATAAAAACGAAGAATTCAAGCTTCGTTGTGGCGGCGCTTGCTTGCCAGCTCCGCTGTTTACTCAGACTCCATGGATGTGGATCAAACTGGCTCCATTGTTTTTTCTTGTTTTCCAACCAATTCGATCAGGGTCTATTTGTGCGCTACCGTGGAAACACGCTTGTGAATGCTCGTTTTCTAGGACTTGGAAAGGTGCGCGTCCTTCGGGGCAGTAGTGGCTGAATGTCAATAAATTGCACTGGTCAGTCTGACTGAATCTATGTGCGCGAGTAGACTGCAAATGTAACGGAACAGTAGCGTGCAGGAGTCAGACCATTGCCTCTAAAAGCGTCGCAATGCTATAGCAGGATTACTCTTCCTGTTTATGGTAGTAGCTCGATTTTGCACTGGGCGTATATTTTATACGAAGATTTGCGCTTCGCTGTCGCGCGTGTTCATAATTAAATAAAATGAACAGAGAATTTGGCGCTGGTTCCGTTGATATGGGTGACCGTTTTTATGTTTTAAACGCCAATACCTTCCTTCAGAGGGTGTGAGATAAGGAAGGAGCGGCAGGGATATTATCCAGTCATGAGTCGGGTGGGGCGCCCAAAGCTGCAAGGGAAAAACAAAAAAGAAGACAGGGATTAAACGTGCGCGAGCCGTCCTACAATGTAAACGGAGCTCGTTTAAGCCAGAACATTCCAGAAAGCCCAATAAGAGTATTCACTGCTTTTCGTGCCGTTTATCGATGATGACGATATTGTATCTATTTATTGAGGACGGCCATGTAATTTCTTGACACTAAAACAATTGAATAGATCAAGCTGTGTATACGTGTGTATAATTTCTTATGGACACCGTCAACGTTGCAATGGGTCAATTATAGAAGCAGGCACACTTGAGCGAGTTGGTGATCGTACATCTTTAGAAAACGGCGCAGATGAAACGTGAGGCAGAAGCAGAAGGGAAACACACACGACAAGCGCTAATTATCCACTGTATTTCTTTTATGAACATGCCTCGAAAAGAGGAACATCTTTTTTAGCTACTCATGCGCACAAATGAAGACGTGTCCGGAGCAAGATGAAGCAGATACCTGTGGCTTTTCTTACACCAACGTACTGGCGAGAAACATAATCTTTTCAAGACAAAGAGATTATGTTCATGTCTCTCCATGTGTCTCATAGTAAGCGCTTGTCCTGCGTGTTTCCCCTCTACCGCTGCCTTGAGTTCCATCCACGCTCTTTGAAGGTGGTCTATATCAAACAAGTTATTTTGGTTTCTGGCGGCGTCTGCCAGAAACGTCCAACGTTGGATGGCTAAAATTTGCGGGCTCCTGCTAAGGAGAACGATCGACGCACGCAAGATTTATATGGCGTAGAGTCTTCTGCTTGTGCTCCATGGTTATAACTTGTGGCTGCACACTACGAATAATAACTAATGGTGTCTTACGTACGAGAACGAGCAATGATGTTGAGGTACACCCAGTAGTGGAGGGCACCGGAGTACAGTGCTGGGCAGTATCGAAGATACATGTATCTTAGATACTATCTTAGATACTCTTTGAGTATCTGGTATCTGTATCGCGATACATCGTGAGAGACGTGTACCAGTATCTGTATTTTCGATACATTCAAGAATGTATCGAGTATCTTAAGATACAAGATACTGATGTCGGAACATCACCGCGCGACACTAGAAATACTGGCAGAAGTCCGCTGCTCAAGCAGGTACTGCCGCCACTAAGCTTATAACTCTGATCCGCGATGTAAACGAACAAACTGTGAAGCGCGCGACGCAATTGGGGAAAGCGCGGGCGGTGAGGAGAGGAGGAGAAGGAGACCGATTGAGGAGAAATTGCGCTGCGTCTAGCTTGCTTAACTGCCACAGTGACGTAACGCCCTCTCATGGGATTACAAGAAAGCACAAATGAGTGAGTATCTCAATGTTACGTATTCTAGTACTCCGTACTGCTTCGGGCGATCGAAAAGTTGGTCTTCGGCATCCAGGAAGCTGTTTTCTGCAGATTTCTTTTTCAGCTGTTTTCTGCAGATTTCTTTGCAGCTGTTTTCTGCAGATTTCTCGTTTATTCTTTCTTTTGTCTGTCTGTGTCATTCCTAATATTCGCATATTTCTATTGCACTTCGGTTTGCAGTTATCTCAATGCCATCTTGTAGAGAAAAATAGTCTGGGTGTGCCTAGAGTGAACAGTAACAGAAGATCTGCTTAAGACTTAGTTGAATGGCAAAATCGAGTGCGCATTATGGATATAACAATTCTAAGGAGACGCAGAAATATGTTAGGAAGGTGCCTCGAGAAACATTGTAGTACTAAGTACTCCTTTCTCATGAGCGTCCCCACCCGCCACGGCGGCCTAGTGGTTAATGCGCTCGACTGCTGGCCTGAAGGTCGCGGGATCGAATCCCGGCCGTAAGGGCCGAAATCCGATAGCGGCGTTATACTTGAGTCCCGTGCAGTACTGTACTTAGATTTAGGAGCATCTTAAAGTACACCAGATGGTCTAAACTTTCAGAGCCCTCCAGTACGGCATCCCTCATAATTATATCGTGGTTTGGAGATGTAAACCTCAACAATTATTATTGTGACCGTCCCCACGAGCTCTTTCATGACATTTTCCACATGCAGTGAAATTTCCAGTGTGTGATCTTACTTGGTAGGCTGACGACACCTTTTGCTGAGAAACATCGTAACTAATAATGTTACAGCACGATTCGTTCCATTATATATATATATATATATATATATATATATATATATATATATATATATATATATATATATATATATATATATATATTTATATATATATATATATATATCCATCCTTTCTGAGTCACATTGTTTTTTTCGCTGTCACAAATCACAAGGCAATTCGCGCAATCAATGTCAAGAGTATGAGTAGCGGAGGTATCCTGCGACACTTTGTACCGCTACGATGTCTGGAATTCTCTCGTAGAGAGAAATTATTACAAAAATTGCACATTCGTGAATCCGTCGATGACGAGCGCTTTACGCGAGCACATAACTAGAATTTAGGAAGTCATTGCGGTTTTATGTCCTTTCTGTATAGAAGATCCGTCACAAAATATGTCGCTACGAGCGTTGTTACTCCTGTAAACTTGTCCCGTGGTCCGGTACTGCGTAAACGGTATACGCGTACGGACCAGGTTAAACTCAAAGTCGTAATTGCGGCATCGTGCCGAGGTTTTGCATCGCGATTTTTGTTATTAGGTGGGAAACCACTACCTGGTTGGCAAGTAGAGCATCGACTTCCATGAATTACAAAAACCACAAAAAACCGCCGACAGCGTAGCTTATACATAGCTGTCATGTTTAGCAGCCAAAAGAGCCCCAATCAGTTGTTTGGGAATGAAAACAATACAATTATAGCCAGAAAACAACAGTTGTTGAGATACTAACACATGTTTCATTCAAGTTAAACTTGGTTGGTCGCAGTTCTGAAATTCTAAAGCAAACACTCCTGTTCATAGGCGTTTTCTGCTGCATTATATATGTCCATAATATGAAATTTATAAATGTATCGAAGTATCTTAAGATACAAATGGCAAGTATCGTATCGGATACAATTATTGAGGTGGTATCTTGTATCTGTATCCGAAATACTTCTTGCCCGAGTATCTTGTATCGTATCGCGATACAATTTCAAAGTATCTTTGCCCACCCCTGCCGGAGTATCCCCATGCCTATGGCCGCTAAGGAGCTTCTGAGGGTACTAAAGGCCGATGTGTTACGACATAACGGCAATGAGTACTGCCTTTCTCAAAGTATTAAATTACATTTATTAAAGAAAAAAGACGAGAGTAGGTTCTTCCAATCTGCAGTTTGAATTATTTATTATTTGACAACGTTCTTGAAGAGAACACGGCGCCCTGATTAGAAAAGGGCATATGGGTGCAGTCAGTTGATGGTCGCCGCGCATGAACATTCACGGCTACGTCCCTTGTCCAGCTCCTTTGTCGCCTTTATGGACAGGCTTGTCGGGACCGCCCCATACACGGGACCCCGCGACGCGTCTCCTTCTCCAAGGACAGGGGCGAGACTGACCTCGTACGCACGCAAGTTCGCCATCTGTGTGTTGTGTTGCAATAGTGTAGATATAGCGCTGCATGTACGACTACTTCGTTCATGCGATGGCATAACATTTTGTGTGATCTCTTTATTTAAAGCTATTGAGTTAAATGAAAGAAACGAAGCCAAATGCAAAGTTCACGTGTTCTGTTAAAGATCTTGACGGTAACCACGACGAAACCAGGACAATACGCAAGGAAGGACACAAACCACTTCGCAGTGGTTTGTGTACATCCTTGCGTATTGTCCTCATTCTTTCGCGCTGACCGCCAAAATATTTGATAACTTCCACTTGTCCCAAATGACCATCCTTCTCGTGTCCTGTTGTTTGCGCAGACATGCACGAAAATTCTTCGTTAAAGAAATTCATTCAAGAACAGAAGTTCGGCGTTTAACGGAGCTCATAAGGGTTGCTTATTTCTTATAGTTTTCAATCATTTGTTCTTCCATTCATTAAAGAAAGTAAACATTCGTGATAAATTAGTATGCGAGGACAAACTTGTGTCACATTTTTGTCCATCTCTGTCTACCAGCAACCCATCGCAGCGCGTCCGTATAGCGCACTATTTTAAATGCAATATACGATATACTAAAGTGCATTGTGCTACTCTCACGCTTATTTTCACGGTCACGCTTATTTTCAAGGTCAGAATACAATTTAAGCAACGCTGACACACATATCGCCAGCATTCTGTATGTACATAGCCTCAGCCAATTCCCGTGCCACCTTATCCTTGCTCTACCGCAAAATGCATGTGTTGCGCAGCAGTGGTTTACACGTACAAGCCCTGCAATGATATGGCAAATGAGATCCGGTACCATTCCCTATCGACAGGGCGTGCTCTGCCAGCCGATCATTAATACACCGTCCAGTCTGGCCGATATACACCCGGCAACAACTCAACGGAATTTTATAAACAACACCAATTGAACATTTCTTAATATAATGCGTTTTCTTCGTGTGTTTCTTCCCACACTCAGGACTCTTAACAGACGACACTCGAGCACAAATACGAGACAGTTTTTTCGGGGCCGAAAACACTACCGGTACACGATATCTAGCAGCCACATTTTTCAACGAATGAGATACCTTGTGTACGTAGGGAATGACGACAGGCGTTTATCCACATTATTACCTGGCGAAGCACCACTAACATCACTAGCTTTCTCTTCGTCATTTTGAAATATGCAAAAGTGGCTCCTTGATCTGAAGACACCGTGACCAAACATTGGAGGCACACTAGGTATGACAATTCTGTAAATGTAAATTGGCATACACCTACTGAGCGTGTCCTTAACAACGCCTACGTTTCTTCCAGTGAGACCATTACTTGACCAAAAACGACAAAGCCCAATGAAGCGAGACGTACCTTGCAGCTCTCCAGAAATTGCCTACTGAATTTATAGGTAAAACCGAGTAGGTGAAACTGAGTTTATGGATAAATATAAGAAGTGTCTTAACGGAGGGTTACAACAGTCTAATTGCCCGTATACTTATTTCCGAAAGCCATAGATATATTTCTGGAACGCGTAAATATTCTGCAAAATATAACAAGCTCACGTTTTATGCTGTATAAACGCGACCAGAGGTATACATGACAGGTGCAAATATGCTCCTAGCTGTAGCTGTCAGGAATACGCCGCAGTTCATTCACAAGTTGAATATTTTGTTCGTCACTATTAACGGGCATGTTGTACGATATCCCCCAATCATATTATTTCTGAGAGGAATTCAACAAAAGGCGGTGGCTCGCTGACTCAGCTTAGTTTCTCGATAGAATTTCACGGTTGAGAAGGATGTTCCAGGTGAAACTTAAGATGCCGCAGTTTATCTCTGTCTTATTTTCTTGTTCTTTGTTTTTCAGAGATTGTACTTCGTCACACAACACAGTGAACCGAAAGAAACAGAGGTCAAATAACTGTACGTGTAGCTTTTTTAAAGTAACATGCAAATGATCTAATCCCTGACCAACGGCTATTCCTCATGAGCAACACAAGCATGCCTTAAGCTCTCCTCATAACGGCGTATTTTCATTTGTCTTCTGTACTGTTGTTGCTAAGGCCACGCACTGCAGAACCATCTCAGTAGATATTCGTTGTTAAGCCTTCAGGGTAGAAATTGGAAATTGGTCGGTAAGAATATACAACATGAGCACTTTTACTGACTACGTTTTCTGTACTGTGTCATATTGCCCAGTGACGTTACAACATGAGCACATGCCAGGTAATCAGTACAAACTGCACGCATTACGTCAGTACCATGTAGTTAATTTTTGTCGAGTTCACAAGAGATGCTGTTCCGGCGAGTCGGTGCTCCGTGACTACACACTAAACAAAAATAACCAGGAACGAGAGTAAACAGCTTGTCCTCTTGCGCACTACCTTTCCTGGGTTTTTTTTTTACTACGTAACAGTCAAGGTAAAAATTTACTCTCACGCTAACCGAGTTTTTGAACGTAGAAACGACAGTAATTATTTACCCCCCTGGAGGTTTTCAGCGAGTATACGCGGAGTAATTTTTTGCTGCTTAAACAATGTTTTCTCGGCTTTTTTTAGAGTTATTTTTAAAGCTAATTCGTGGTTTACTGTGACTGGGTAAACACTAGGCTTACGCAAAATGCAGACATCACTCAATTTATTGAGCAGTAAACGAGGGCTCACCCTTCGAACTTGTAACATTGGAAGCACGTTTTCACTCGTTGAGAGCGCAACAAACACAGGCACAAGCGCGGGAGCAGAGATACTCGGAAGTGCGTTTTCACTTGGCCGCCGTCCACCAAGACCGGCGCTAGGACAGCCAGCATCGCTCGAACTCAGCACAGAAACCACGCCGCACTGGTAACACTCGGGGTAGTTCGCCGTGTCGTTGTCGTACTGGTTGACGATGCGGTCAGTCAGGAACGTTTGCGACCGTAGTTTCCGTGCTTTCCCAGAACTCGGTGGTGCCTTCGAAACGACGGTCACTAGGCATAGCTGACGGAGATGTCACGGTATCACGTTCTGGTTGACGGACGCCGGCGTACGCGTATCGGAGCGCGCGCCGATACGCGTACGCGCCGATAACACTCACGCCGTTCACACTCACGCCCCGAGACGCCGCGTCCCCTCTTCCGCGACCGACACTTTTGACGAACAGTTGCTTGCGAACGCGTACAATGTGGCTAGGCCTAAATAGTCATTCGAGGGCTATCACGACCTCCGCCCCTGCACCACGGCAGTTTGGAGTTTTTTACCACGTCACGTGGTACGTAGTTTTCGATCACGTGGCTTTAAACTCTAGACTGGGGTTTTTTTTATCACGTGACACAAAACCCCCTACGGAGAAAAATAGGACAATAACGTCCTTTTACTACCTTTCTAACAGGTGGTAATAAAATTATGTCACATGCTCCTTTTACCTCAACAAGACGTAGTAATTTTGAAAACAAGGGAGTTTTTAAGGCTCATGAGCCGCAAAAACCCAAATATCGGGCAACTTTTGCTTACAGTGTAGCCTGTGTTAGCCCGACACGCATAGTGAAAGGACAAGGAATGCACCAAAAAAAAAAAATTCACAGCATATCCACGGAGTGAATGACGATGAGTGGGCGAAGCTCGGGATGTTCATCGTAGATCGTGCCGAGTTCCGGATAAATTTAGTTAACGCGCATGCTACGAATCCTCATGGTTCAACTATGCACAAGCGAAACCTCCCACAGGCACTTCATTGCAAGTCAAGATCCAGTGCATATATATATATATATATATATATATATATATGGGTTGCCGGTGAACGCTTCTCCAACGCGAGCAGTCGGTATTCCTCAATCGCGAGCTGGTACAGCGTTCATTTAAGAAAGAGCGTTTCCATCAACGCGCGTTTCGCTCTCTCTCTCTCTGTCTCTCTCTCACAAGACAGCAGATGGAAGAGTGTGAGAGAGAGAGAGAGGCACGCGCTCGCCCTCGGCGCGTGCGTGCCTCCCGGCAGGCACGCGCCGGTGGCTACCTACTACAGGGGACGCACGACCCACGCCTTAAGGAGCTTCGCCCCTAAAAAAATACAGGTAGGCGATAAACTTCCAACGAGTCGTAAGGGCATGAAATAAAGAAGTTTGAAGCCTACTTTTTCATTTTCCTTTTTCGCATGCGTCGTCGTCCTCTTGAACGCTCCGCGCAAACACAAAGTGTAGCTCTTTTTGTTGTTTCCTTTTAATACTGACCTAAAAGCGCAAACCTAGACGCGGGCAAAGGAAAGAAGGACACGAGCACTCTCCTTCGTCCACGCCAACGTTCAGCATCATGAACGAGCAAATGAGGTGACAAAACTTCCTGCACTTATGGCTAGCAAGACGTGAATACGGCAGCTACTAAGTAGCTCGGTCATAGAATGCATCCGAACACGCGAAGCCGCACAAAATATATTCAGAATGAGAATAAACAAATTAAGAATGGATCCTAGGGTTACTCCTACATGTGAGTGCGGCTGCAGTTGCGCTATTTGCAATTGCACTGCATCGCTTTACCGCTCTAGAAGTGCTTCTTAGCTACGCTGTTGCCCTGTGGAGGCCCAGCCATACTTGTCTAACTTCTTACTAACACGGGACACACGCAAATACAGGAAGTGGCCCTCAGCAGTGAACGTGTAAGCAGGTGTCCCAGCCGCATGCACGGCCTTGAAATAAGTAAAAGAAGAGGATCATGTGCACAACAGCCCATTTAAAAATTAAAATGCAAGAGCTTTGATTTATGCATAGAGTAAAGGTACAGTAGACGTGGTTTAGGTGAAAAAATAAGGGCGCTGTTTCCTGCAGCCAGCACTATTTTACGCTTAGGTGTTCATGCGTGTTTTGTTTATAGACGGCATTATTGTTTTTGGGAAGAGCGAACAGGAACGCTTGACCAATCTGACCGCTGTGTTGAGGGGCATTAACAAAGCGGGACTAAAGTTTATTTATTTATTTATTTATTTATTTATTTATTTATTTATTCACTCTCAGGGTCAAAAGACATTACAGACGGGAGTGGTTATATGTACAAAACAAGTGGTTATTCCTATATATACAATAATAGTTAATATAGGGTTGTACAACATAAATATATTACAAATAACAGAATAAGTAAACCAGTAATGTTCTGCAATGGCAATTGAAGAGTAAGAAAAAAAAAGTAATACAATAAAGCAGTGAAAAGTAAAAAAAAAATAGAGCAATAAAAGCAAGAAAAAACGCCGTACAGCGTTGAGCACTGTTAGGGTGAAAACGCGAGCGCGTGGCCGACGGCACTATCAGCGCCACGTAACAGTCATCGTTGGAAACATGTGCTGTGCGAAACACTCTGCCCACCGCGCGCATCACGTCATCGACACGCTTGTTCGTCGTCTACTAGCCGCATTTTTGTTTGCTGAGCTCATACCTTCTGCATTTCAAGGTCCATCTGGATTGAAGGTCGGAGCGTGAATGAAAAATGAGTGTAAGAGAGATAATAATTGAACTTTTTATTGAAGAAAATTGCAATTTTGCAATTCAAGTTAAACAAAACCATGACAACACATCTAAAAATATGAACAAATCTAACAGCGAGTCACGTTACCACTGACAGCAACGACTGCAGCTATTCTGGACGGTAGCGAGTCGTAAAGTGATTGAACATATTCCCGATCGGCTTTCAGCCTATTCCACTCGTTGTTGACTTGAGCCCACAACTGGTCCGAAGTCGCGGAATGAAGGGGCTTCCTTGCTAACGCAGCTTTCAGATGGCCCCCCACGTTTTCAATCACATTCAGGTCTGCTCCTTTCGGAGGCCATTCCAGTATACTTTATGCGCTGCTCCGCCTGGAACTCCTTGACAACCCGCGCCGTGTGTATCGGTGACCTGTCCCGTTGGAACAGATAATAACCGTCGGGGAATAAACTGCTCGCTTACGGCAACAGCACATTGCTCAAAATATTGCAGTATTGTTTCGACGATAAGTGTTGCAGGGGCCCTAAACCATATTTGAAACCGCACCGCACACGCTCACACTTGATCTCCCACTGGCAGAAACACCTTGCACGTTGTCCGGGTCATTCCTGCATGGCATTGTTACGTTAAGTAAAACAATTGCTTTTCAAAGCAGGAAGCTTACCTTACCGTGTGCCTGGTAGTCTCCAAACACGCAATCTTGGGTCTTGTCGCGTCGAAAACGTGGACTCATCCGAAAAGATGACGCGACCCCACTCTTCTGCTGTCCATGATTCGCGCAGCTCAGCGAACCGCCGTCGTGCGTCCTTGTTTGCCGCCGTAAGTAGTGGCTTCTGTGCTGCGACGTGACTGCGAAGGCCCGCAGTGCGCAGGCGACTTCGAACAGTGGTATCTGAAACGTCCAAGTCCAAGTCCTCGCGAATTACTGGAGCAGGCAAGAAAGGGTTACGAACAGCAGCTGCAAATATGAGGCAGTCTTCATCATCTGTGGTAGCTTTAGGGCGGGGCGCGCGGGGTGCATCATGAATGCGACCTTCATACTTATATGCTTGAATTATCCTATTCGCAGTATTCAGGGGCCTATTAACTAAAGCGCCAATATACCACTGGGAATAACCTTTCAGGGAAACTTCAACAATAGTGCGCCTTTCATCATCGGGAACCCTAGCCATAATATCATCTGGCGACAGAATGAACAGTTGCGAAAGATGCTCGGTTGTTTTTATATGTGGCGTTGCATGCAGAATAATTCTGAAGGAAACAACTAGACACACCCCCATAGTTATACACGTTTTTTTTTTTCTTTGTCTTGTTCTCTTCAAGCACAGATGTTTAAAGAAGAAAACTTAAAACGCAGGATGCACGGGCTTAGCAGACAAAAATGCGGCTAGAAGACGACGAACAAGCGCGTTCATGACGTCATGCGCGCGGTGGAAAGACTATTTCGCAGAAGGCATGATGCGCATGCGCAATGTTTCCAGCTATGAAATGCGACCGCCGCGGCCGGGATCGAACCCGCGTATTTTGGGTGGCAGCCGAGGACTGTAACCACTACACCACCGCGGCGGACAGTCGGTATTTCTCAATCAAGAAACTCGCTTGGAGACGCTGCCTGCGCCAACGTTGCCTCTCGCGGGTGAGGGCGCGTTCTCCTTCTTTGCGATCTGGTAGATCGTTCCTCTAAGAAAGAGCATTTCCATAGCCAACGCGCGCCTTTCGCTCCCTCTCTGTCTCTCTCTCACACAAGACAGCAGAGGCACGCGCCGGGAGGCACGCGCAGAGGGCGAGCGCGTGCCTCCCGGCACTCGGGTTACGCCTGACGACTGACGCGTGACAAGGTTAGACTAAGAGGAGCTTCGCCCCTAATACCAGTTACGTTGTGTACACTAAATATAGAAAAAAAATGAGTTATGAAGTCACTGGTAAAGCACGCATGAACAATTCACAGTCTTTCATTTCAGCCGTTAGCGCGGGAAGGCAATTCCACTCTTTCGGTGTACGCGGTATGAATGAATTGAGGAATGCGCGAGTTCTACATGATGGAATTCCGACTTTATGTATGTGGTCTAGTCTATTCGAGACATACTGCGGAGGAGTAATTAATTCACTATGCAAGTGTGGATGGTAATAAAGTTTATGAAAAATAACTAGGCGATGCATTTTACGTTGAGATGCGAGAGAAGGTAAATTAAGGTTACTTCTCATTGCTGTTATGCTGGCGGTGCGGTTGTATTGAGAACAAAAAAAAAACGAATGGAATTGTCTGAATCCCTTCGAGTGCGTGCGGCAGATTTTCCTGAGGGGGATCCGATACTGGTGCGGCATATTCAAGTTTGGATCTAATTAGTGATTTGTATAAGAGAAGCTTTAAGGAAGAAGGGGATCTTGAAAAATTTCGACGAATGTACCCGAGCATGCTATTTGCTTTATTTATAATATATGTGATGTGATTACTCCAGGTTAGGTTACACGTTATATGTACACCAAGGTATTTGTAGGATGAAACAGATTCTAATGGTTCGCTTTTGAGTCTATAGATAGGTAGAATTGTTTTCGATCGGGTTACTCGCATAAATTTGCATTTAGCGATGTTTAATTCCATTTGCCACACCTTGCACCATGAACAGACTGCGTTGAGGTCAGACTGAAGAACAGTTACGTCGTTACCACTGGATATTTTTTTATAGATTACACAATAATCTGCAAAAGGTGAATATTTGAGGAAACACAGGAGGGTAAGTTATTTATGTATATTAAAAAAAGAAGGGGACCAAGTACTGAACCTTGCGGAACACCAGACTTTACAGCGCTGAGTTCTGAGTTAGTGTTGTTTGCTGACACGAATTGGGAACGGTTGTGCAGAAAACATTCAATCCAGGTCAGAAGTTGGGACAAATGTTAAGTAGACTAAGCTTATGTAGAAGCAGCTGATGGGAAACTTTGTCGAATGCTTTTGAGAAATCGAGGAAAACACAGTCGGCGAGTGTAGAGTTATCCAAAACAATATGTAACTTGTGCACAAGTGTCGTTAGTTGTGCTTCACAGGAGTAGGTTTTACGAAAGCCGTGTTGTGATGATTAAAAAAATGAATTGGATTCAAGGAAGCTTGTAATATGCGAAAACAAGATATGTTCGAGAATTTTGCACGTTATGCTAGTAAGGGAGGTGGGCCGGTGGTTAAGTGGAGAATGATTGTTGCCTGACTTATAGAGTGGAATTACCTTCCAAATTTTCCAGCTTGATGGAAGAGAACCAGTGTGGAGAGTCTGTTGAAAGATCATAGTTAACAGAACAGACGAATAAGTTGTTGTATTTTTTAAAAACTTTGTTTCGATTTGATCGGATCCTGGCGCGGAAAATGATTTCAATGACCTGATAAGTTTTGTGACACCATCGAAGTTTATTTCTACAGGAAACATTGCTGTGTAGCTGTAAGTATGGGAGGGCGGCACTGATGTGCTCATGTTGGAAGAAATATTACTTGAAAATACCTCGTTAAGAACTTCACAGCATGCATAGTCAGAGATTGCGTTGCCTGAACTATTAGTTAGGGTGATGCATTGATCTTTTATTGGCTTTATCATGCGCCATAATTTCTTTGGTTCACTTGCGAGCGTAGATGGTAGTGTGTTGCATAAAAAATAATCTCTAGCTTCCTTTACTGCGTTTACGTATTGGTTAGCTGCTGTCGTATAATCTGTCCAACGATCATTCGTAGGCGAATTCTTAGCAGACCTAAAAAGACGCTTCTTCGTGTTCGATAAGCGCTTTAGGTGTTTGTTGAAGCACGGAGCATTCGAATCTGTGCTAATAGTGATAACAGACATGTATTTATCTGCTAATTTGTTAATTTTTGCTACAAACATATTCCAATTCATTTCTACATTACGACTGTCAAACCCGGTCAAGAAATGATCAAGAAAGGCTGCGAGCTCTTCGTTTATAGCATCATAGTTAGCATTTTTGTAACCTTTAGTCTTTTTCTTTTGTTTAGAAAGCGTAGGTCGAACTGTCTTCATTTCGAATATGAGTAGAGAATGATCGCTAAGACCCGGAAAATGTGCAGTGCGGGAAACAAGGTCGGCATGAGACAAGGTCGGCATGAGAATATTTGACACTGACTGCGTTATTCGAGTTGGCTGCTTAACAAGCTGGATTAATGAGAAAAGGGAACATAAATCAAGAAAATCTTTAGCCAGAGAGCAAGACGGATGAATAATGGGAGGATCGCAGGACCACCTTATGTTTGGTATGTTAAAGTCGCCAAGCAATAGAATGGGAAGATGGTTGTGGTTTGAAGTGACAGTATTCAATACATCGTGTAATTCACTGGTGAAACACTGCGTTAGATTAGGAGGACGATAGCAAATACCTAGAACGATTCTTTTATAGGCTATTTGGGTTACCACCCAGACTGTCTCTAAAGTGCTGATTATTTTGATTGCCTGAGACGGTAGGTCTCTGCGTATGCCTAATAAGACACCGCCACCTTGACGTTCACTACAATCATGACGATATATTGAAAAGTATCGAGCTGCGGAAAATGTTTCACTGTCTTCAATTTCAGGATGAAGCCATGTTTCCGTTAATGCTATGATATCAGAATTACATGTGTCAATCACAGATGATAAAAGTTCACCTTTGTTAAGAATGCTGCGAATGCTACAGTCAAAAGACGCAAGAAAGAACTGGTTAGGACAAGCGCTCACTTCAAACTAACGTTCTTGTGTCCTCGTTCTACTTTGCGCTGCTTTTCCAGTGTGAACTCATACAAACTCCCCCAAATTTAAGTTCTTCTAAGACAGGGGCTTATTTGGCGTACAGGAACTTTCCTTCTTAGGACACAGGATCAAACTGGAAGCCATGTCTCCATTGGCACAGAAATTTGCGCCCATTATGAGTACTTGAGCGCTAACTGAGGCTGCTATAGCCTCCGTTCCTTTCCCGGGCTGGTCGAGTATTATGCCAAGTTCCTGCTCCCTTCCAGCAAGGCTCTGCACATGTTTGATGAGTCCCTTCCAGCTGTAGTGTCCACTGACGCGTCCGCTTGCCTACTTGGAGCTGTTCTCCAGCGAGTGGATGGCCATAGGTTGCGAACTGCTACCTTTGCTTCGCGCACACTTTCACCTGCAGAGCAAAAATATGGAGTGGGAAGGCGTGAAACCCTTTCGTGAGTTCGGGCCATTGGCATACGTACTTATGGGGACGGCATTTCACGCTCCGCACGGGCCACCAGGCTTTGGTGTTTCTACTCTCTTCTCAAGGCACTGGGCGCCGCCCCTTCGTATTGTACGCTGGTCCTAACGACTGCTTCGATGCAATTATGCAATGGAATAGCGGAAGGACTCTGAAAACCAGGTGGCGGATGCTCCTTCCCGCCTTCCAGTTCCGTCTCCTCAGGAAGATGTTCTATTTGATGAGGTCATGTACCTTGTTGAGTTACCTTGCCTCACTAAAAGAAGTTTCAACGATCCCTTCGTGAAGACCGCATGTTGGAACAGGTCAATATCAACTTCAGCCTTTCTTCTTGGTACGCGAAGAATTGCCGATCGTCGATAATCTGCTCCTGCGCGGCGAATGAATCGTTCTTCCATTGTCTCTCGCACAGCAAGTAATCGCTGCAGCCCACGTATCAGACTCTGGTGTAGTTCGAACAAAAGCTCGCCTACAAGGACGTTTCTGGTGGCCAGCCATGGACAACCAAGCCAGATGGTTGCAAAAGTGCGAAGAGTGCTGCTATTCCATTGCAGCCAGTACCCCTGCCAGAGCGTCGATGGGAAAAGCTCGCAGTTGACATCGTCGGGCCCATTGAGAGAGCACATGACTGCAGATACGTCATTACGCTCATCGATTAATTTTGCATGTGGCCAGAAGTTCAATGCTGCAGTGAAGTGTCATCCCGCACCGTCATGATCTTTCTGCTTTCTGTTTTCTCCCGTGAAGGCTATACCCGGTCGTGATCGTCTGCGGCAACGGCCCCAATTCTCAAATGCGAAGTTCAGTAAGTTTCTCAAAGATCGCTTCATTTGCCTTGTGCACTGTTCCGTTAAGAGCCCCCAAGCGAACAGAATTGTCGAGCGGTTTAGCCGTGTTTTCGAGAATTTCGTGCAGGTCGCCATGCTGGAACAGCGCCTCTTCGCCAAGCAGTTGCCGAATACTTGGGTATAAATCCTTGTACGCCTCATGCCACTACGGGAGTTCCACCGTGTGTTCTCCTGCACTGACACCAAGCAAGGACATGCCTTGACGTTGTGGGTCACCATCGCCAGCATTATTCAGCGATCCCGTTTCTGAACTTCGTCGTCTGCGTCAAAGTGAGATGATACAAGATTACTGCAAAAGGTACACATAGACCGTCGCAGGGCAGCAAAGAAGGCAAAAAGCTGGTTTCACGAATATATCAGAGTAAATCAACCTGGAACATAGGTTAAGGGAAACCCCGCGTTCAGCCACCTATGGAAGGTAGTCCGTCAATTAGGCCCGTCATCTTTTCGTCTTGAAGATGGAAAAACCTGGAACGCGTCGAAGCTATCCAAGGTACCTCTAGCTTCGGCCACATGGAACCCGCAGCGTAAAGCTGTTTCCGAACCTGCGAAACTTTCTTCGACATCTGGGCAACCCGAGGATAACGCCTGAACAACTCGATGCGACGCCAGCTACCCCTACACTACAAGCTCCAGCGCCAGTTGTGTCGGGGATACTGTGCCTCCACACTGTGACCGTGTGCCTCAACGTCGGGTCCAGCCTACGAGGAACAGAGGACCCCCGAAGCGTTAGTAGTGCTAGCATGCAGATGGCTGCAGCGCCAGATAACTTGGGTGCTACATGAAATGCGTGCACACTGTTGCGTGTGTCTGAGACAATAATATTTTTTTTCCGTCTTTTTCATTGCTGTGCTGTATTGCTTGTTCAAGGCCATACCCATTGAAGCGCACACGCATGGTGGGAGTCAGTGAATGTAAATTGCATATCTGCATCCGCAGTACTAATCGACTAACGCTTACTAAACTTGTTCTCGTAAGCAGAAGAATATGCTGTATCTTCATTTTGGTTTCTGTTGCCCTTGCGCGCCGCAACTGGCGCCATTGTTCACCTGTATATATACATACTTCAGATTAAAGATTGTGTTCTTGTTTTGCCATTGCGACATCGTCTCTGTGTTTACTCGGCGGCTCCCGCCTAAACATCACACTACTCCACCTGATGTTATAGAAGCACATTCCGAAAAAATGGAAAACACGTGTTAAGGTTATTTACCTCGTCTTGCAAATTTCTCCGCTCCTGTTCTCTGTCTTCAGCTTGAGCTAAACTTGCGCATTCCAATGAAGTTGCTACCTGGTTTGTAGGCGCCGTGGTAGCCTAAGGTGGAAAATTTCTCCTCGTGAAGACCGTTGCAGCCATTTATTTCACTGCTCTTATCCAGGCAAATAGTGTCAATAAAAGTAATGTGCTTTGAGTTGTCCCTGTCACAATTCTAGAAGGATTACAAGCATACCCCGTAAGAGCAGGAGCTCCTACTGTCTAATATTTACTGTTTGCCTTGAAAAGGTTGAACCGCAGCGCACTGCCACAAATTCATGGAAAAGATACTCAGTGACGTTCATAGCCATGGTCACTCACAATTCCACCCTGACAGGAGGTTTTGCGAGTTGTCGACACATTAAAGGATGTAAATTCTTTCCATTGAGTAGAGAAAAGCACTTGGGGTTTAGGTTCCGTTCGGGGTGCTAAAATATGTCTGAATAGCAAGTATTTGGGCCCTGTAATTTCTTAAAACTTCTGACTGTTCCTATGTACAAAACAGTCACGGCCAAATTCCTGATGTCTGAACGTTAGAAGAACAGCATCGCAAATTATATTTGCGAAATCCTGTTCCGCATAAGTAATGACGCTGGTCCGTTCAGTAGTCTAACAGGCACGAAGAGTCAGCAACGACTTGCCAACTCAGTGCATGCGCCCAACCATTGTGAAGAGCGCGTGACTGCCGGCGAGTGTGCTGGAAGATTCTCTGTCGCAGTATGCTAATGAAGACGCTCTCGACAAACGAACAAGCCGGCGAAAAGGAGATAGTGCGAAACAATGTCTTCTGCATGGAGCGAGAAGCTGCTCGCTTCGCCACGTCGCGTTACGAAGGCTGCAACACGAAGGGGAAGCGAGAAGGCGGCCGCTTTTGTCAAAGTGAAGATAGTCGCTGCAGGCGTGGTTATCGCTTCCGAAACTTCTTCCGCTCATCCAACTTGTGCAAGAGTTTCTTCCTTCACGACTCTGTTTCCTCCTTCCTCGGTCTTTCTTGCATATCAGAGGCATGAAATAGTAACACGGAGTATTAGCTTGATAATTAGCCCTCGTCACCAGCTTATAATAACGCAGGCATTCTAACAACCTTGTGCGGGGCTAGAGAAAGGAAAACAAAAAAGACTGATGGCGGATTAAAATGGTGCTGCAAAAGGTAACCTGCTGAATAAATGACGGAATATTTTTACAGTGCTTCCATTCACAGACAATATTACATGAAGCACGGCTTTAAGGGGGAATCGTCAACATAGTATAGCCTCGTAAACGCAAAATTCGCGACATGAATTGACAATGTTATAAACACAAGGAACAACTCTCACTGTGCTAGTTTAGGGCTTTTTGTTCAATATTTCCACTGCCATGACAACGTTACGCATTCCGTGTTTAAATCACACGTACTACTGTGCCTCTGTTTCGGTGTTTCCTGAAGTTTCATTGAGTATAGTTCAGCGTCACAAGATTTGTGAAGAGCGGTGAACAGTGACCGTTATCCAGGCTCCACCTATTTTCCGGTAGATCAACAGTACTAGCCATTCCTGGCTCATACTCGCTATCCCCTCTTATTACTGGCAGCCGTATCTCCATTCAGTCTAAAACCTAGTTCTTTAGCCGTGCCACAGAATTTAAAATTTTAAACGCATTTGCTACATTTCACATAGGTGTAGTGTACTTCACCCTTCATTAACCTATCCTTGTCGTGCAACACTGCGAAGTGAGTCCCATGCTGTGCGCAAAAAACACATAAAACACATATTTTGAAAATGAGATTTTAATGTTGAGCTCATTGAGAAAAGTGGCACTAGCCTTTAGCATTTCGTGCAGTTTCCGACTAAGGGGAACTTTTAGTTGGGTGAGACAGCCTTCAGCTGAAATATACATGCACCGGCTCATACTTACGCGTCCACTAAGGGAATCAGCCACACGTTTTTTCTTTCATACGTGTGGCCCATACCCGCGTGCCCATGTCTCACACGGACATACCAAATGGGATGCACACCTACCTCCATCTATATATTTTCATTAAATACCCTTATGGCTCAATGAACCCCCTACCCCCCCCCCCCTTTTTTTTTAACACTGAAGTGTTTTATGCCGGGGTCCACCAAGAGTTCTGTGACGTACTTCCCTAACGGAAGTAGTTGTCTGCAAAATAAGCTCACTCTAGATTGAAAAAGTACCACTCACTGGTATTCGTACACACAACCAGCCAGGGTATGAAGGTAGGAGCTCAAAGAGCTACCGACCACACCACCGCCATACTAGGTGGTACCACCACCTAGAACGATGGAGCGAAGTCGTAAAATTTGTTAACATGAGCGCCGGCAGTTACCGCTTCAGTAGTCTAGACGCCTCTATTGCCGCGCCGGCTTCGGCGTCCTGCCGGTGCGTTGCTTCAGCCACGGACGCTACATAATTTGTCTTGTGTGACGTTTATCCTAGCCAGTTGTGTTGCGACGCGCTCTACTCCACGAACGCAAAGACGGCCGCCGACAAGCAAATGATGCGCTTTTCGCACAGCGAAGCGCGTGTTCACAAAAAACGATCCACGATCCGCTAACAAAGAGTTCGGTTTCGCTTCCAAGGTTTCATCGTTTGTGGACGCTCCTGGTTTATACCAGGTTTCCGCAGGGCGCTGGCTCGTTCAATGCACTCTCCACGGAGAAATGTGAGTCGTTCGAGAACTTTCGCTTGCGTGAAACTGTCGAGGATCCCGATGCAGGGTCGAGGTACCGGTCATGTGTACATGCAAGTGGTTCACATGTGCAGAGTATCCAAGCCATCTCCTGCGCCTCGATTTCGTCAGATTAGGCGCTTATGTTCGAAGACAGGCTTTCACTTTCGTGCTATACCGATTCCTATTACAGAGGGATCAATCCACAATTTTTTGTACTCGACGTGCGCTCTGATACGGCATACACCGGATACAACACGAAAGGTTCTGGCCACGGCGCTTGTAGGCCGTGCTGGGGAGCGTACTGCGTTTACCACATGAACGCTGCTGACACTGAACAATGACGCATTTATAAATGAAGCTGTTTCACTTATACAATTCTATTTTGACGAACGGTGTCCACACTCACTGTAATCATCGTAACTTCAGTGATCCGTTTATTGGTCATAATTTTAGCCCATCAGAAAGTTCGATCTCTATACCAGTGGTGTCACCGCTGCAGAGCTCGTGCGCCCTGGCTCAGATAGAGCGGACTGCGCTTGGCTCTTCTTCTGTAATGCGATGCGCGAGCCACGCAAGAGGCAGTGATCGGTGGGGCTTCGTGGTGATTATGAGTGGTGATGGTGATTCTATAGATTACTTCCTTTCACAGAGATGAAAGCTGAATTAATTGGCGTTATAGACAAAACACATAAGTTACCATGGGCCAATCAATGTCTGGCCCATGTGCCAGACACATCCCGCTACACATTGACTTGCTCATGGTAACGGGAACCATTCGATTTCCGGCACACATCTCTAGATGCGGCCGGAAACACGGATAGCGGCCAAGCCACACTGTTCGAAGCCGCGAAAGAGGCAGGCGAGATGAATATCGGTGGCTTATCTAGCAACGCTAGTGTGCTACCCAATGGCAACTCTGCTTACACTGGCTGGCTCAGTGCAGGCACTTATGACGCACACTCGGGCACTAGCACCTTGGAGACAGGCAGGGAAGTAGGATGCAATTAGTCAGTATTGTCAGAAGCAGAAGGCCCAACTTTTCTTTTAGGGGCGAAGCTCCTTAGGGCGTGGGTCTGTACATCCCATGGTGTTCGTTGGTGATGTACGTAGCCACGTCTACTTTTATGAAAAAAAAAATTGCGAAGGTTGTGTCCCCTGCCTGGATTCGAACCCAGGCTCTCGGCGTGGCAGTCGAGCGTTCTACCACTAAGCTGCGGAATCGCATTAACAAACGCAATGTTACGTTGAAAAAGAGTAATACACCGCTACACGACGCGAAAATGGATTGTATAACGAGGTCGAGGCATCATTTGAAAGAACACAGAGCTGCGTGCTTTGTAGCTTTGAACCCATTACGGAGGCACTGGTAATTATGGCGTAGTGGGTACTTCCCTACTTGGCAAAATGATAAGTTATGGCGCAGGAGATACCTACCACTTCTACTTGCACTAGTTTCCTCAAGCGTTTAAAGTGGCCTCTAAGAAAGTAGCTCCTCCTGCTTACGCTGTCACTGTCCTGCAGTTCCGCGCACGCCTGGCTCTAGCACAGCATATCCCCCTTAAACGCGAGTTCCCAGCGTACGAATACAGTGTTTCTCACGCCTTTACATGATGATCGACTGGGCGATTTACGCGAAAGATTCACGGTTTACCGATGATTCCCTCCGGAGCTTCGCCCACTCATCATCATTCACCCCGTGGATATGCTGTGATATTTTTTTAGGGGCGAAGCTCCTTAGGGCGTGGGTCTGTACATCCCATGGTGTTCGTTGTTGGTATGTACGTAGCCACGTCTACTTTTATGAAAAAAAAATTCCGAAAGTTGTGTCCTCTGCCTGGATTCGAACCCAGGCTCTCGGCGTGGCAATCGAGCGTTCTACCACTGAGCTACGCCTGTGGTTGAAAAATTAACGCTAAAAGACTTAAACAGGTATAATGTCTCCCGCGGAATCGCATTAACAAACGTAATGTTACGTTGAAAAATAGTAATACACCGCTACACGACGCGAAAATGGATTGTATAACGAGGTCGAGGCATCATTTGAAAGAACACAGAGCTGCGTGCTGTGTAGCTTTGAACCCATTACGGAGGCACTGGTAATTATGGCGTAGTGGGTACTTCCCTACTTGGCAAAATGATAAGTTATGGCGCAGGAGATACCTACCACTTCTACTTGCACTAGTTTCCTCAAGCGTTTAAAGTGGCCTCTAAGAAAGTAGCTCCTCCTGCTTACGCTGTCACTGTCCTGCAGTTCCGCGCAGGCCTGGCTCTAGCACAGCATATCCCCCTTAAACGCGAGATCCCAGCGTACGAATACAGTGTTTCTCACGCCTTTACATGATGATCGACTGGGCGATTTACGCGAAAGATTCACGGTTTACCGATGATTCCCTCCGGAGCTTCGCCCACTCATCATCATTCACCCCGTGGATATGCTGTGATTTTTTTTAGGGGCGAAGCTCCTTAGGGCGTAGGTCTGTACATCCCATGGTGTTCGTTGTTGGTATGTGCGTAGCCACGTCTACTTTTATGAAAAAAAAAATTCCGAAAGTTGTGTCCTCTGCCTGCATTCGAACACAGGCTCTCGGCGTGGCAGTCGAGCGTTCTACCACTGAGCTACGCCTGTGGTTGAAAAATTATCGCTAAAAGACCTAAACAGGTATGATGTCTCCCGCGGAATCGCATTAACAAACGTAATGTTACGTTGAAAAATAGTAATACACCGCTACACGACGCGAAAATGGATTGTATAACGAGGTCGAGGCATCATTTGAAAGAACACAGAGCTGCGTGCTGTGTAGCTTTGAACCCATTACGGAGGCACTGGTAATTATGGCGTAGTGGGTACTTCCCTACTTGGCAAAATGATAAGTTATGGCGCAGGAGATACCTACCACTTCTACTTGCACTAGTTTCCTCAAGCGTTTAAAGTGGCCTCTAAGAAAGTAGCTCCTCCTGCTTACGCTGTCACTGTCCTGCAGTTCCGCGCAGGCCTGGCTCTAGCACAGCATATCCCCCTTAAACGCGAGATGCCAGCGTACGAATACAGTGTTTCTCACGCCTTTACATGATGATCGACTGGGCGATTTACGCGAAACATTCACGGTTTACCGATGATTCCCTCCGGAGCTTCGCCCACTCATCATCATTCACCCCGTGGATATGCTGTGATTTTTTTTTCTTCTCTTTGTCACTGTCTCTTGCACTTCTTTCTGCTCAGCTTTCTCTCCTCAGACTCCCTCCCTACGTAGAGTATCTTTTCAACGCCGGCTAAATTCTCTGCCTCTCAATAAGGAGCTTTCTCTGTCAGGGGTGTAGATACAGCACGTTATAGTCGGTGGAACGGTGGATTTGGAGGCGTGTTGACGTGCTGGTGGTTGGAACGTCGTTGTCAGCGCTGCACTAACCGTCGCATTTCACTGTGTGTGGTGCGCGTACCAGTGCGCTCGTTCGTATCAGAGAGCAAGTGCTCGACGGTCAAGACAGCTTGCACTGCCTTTGGGCCTCGCCTGCCATGTATCGTTGCCAAGACAAGAGGATGGAAATTACGAAGGTCAGTGGCCAACCACCAGAGCGGCTGCATGGAAAGTGGTGTCCCGAAGTAAATGTTCAGCTTTTAAAACACGCTAGATCTCGGTAGAGCTGTTACTCTGCGCTGCCGCAATTTGTAGGAGGGCAAGGCAGTACTTCGGTAAGCAGTGGTGCACGCGTGACACTGCACGTAGAATTGAATTGGGTTGAAAAATGTTTACTCCAAAATAAAGACATTGGTAAAGCAGTTGGCTAGTCCAGGGTTCCGCTGGCCTCAGCACTCCGGGGCACCTCGTGAAGAGCCACTGGAACTCCCTTTTTGGGGCGAAGCTCCTTAGGGTGTGGGTCCTTCCCTCCTCTGTACTAGTATATCCGTAGTAGTATGTATGTAGCCACCTCGCGCCGCCGGGAGGCTCGCGCTCGCCCTCGGCGCGTGTGTATGTAGCCACCTCGCGCCGCCGAGAGGCTCGCGCTCGCCCTCGGCGCGTGCCTCCCGGCGCGCGAGCTCTCTCACCCTTCCATCTGCTGTCTTGTGAGAGAGAGACAGAGAGAGCGAAAGGCGCGCGTTGACTATGCTTTCGGCCGCGGCGGTCGCATTTTCGATGGAGGCGAAAATGCCAGAGGCCCGTGTACTGTGCGTTGTCAGCGCACGTTAAAGAACCCCAGGTGGTCTAAATTTCCGGAGCCCTCCACTACGGCCTTTCTCTCCTCTCTATCTCTTTCACTCCCTTTCCCCCACCCCCACGGACGCTGAGCCGTGCTCCCTACGTGGGCTGCAGAAATTAGCGTCCTTTCCTAACCGAACCACAATCATCATCATCATCATCATCAAACGCTCTTTCTTCGATGACCGCGCTACCAGCTCGCAAAGAAGGAGAACGCGCCCTCACCCGCGAGAGACAAGCTTGACTTCTAGGTGGTGTTGGCTTGACGCAGGCAGCGTCTTCTAGCGAGTTTCTTGATTGAAAAATACCGACTGCTCGCGCTGGAGAGCCGTTCACCGGCCACCCATGTATACATATATAGGCACTGGATCTTGACTTGCAATGAAGTGCCGGTGGGAGATTTCACTTGTGCTTAGTTGAACCATAAGGATTCGTTGCGTGCGCGTTAACTAAATTAATCCGGAACTCGGCACGATCTACGATGAACCTCCGGAGCTTCGCCCACTCATCATCATTCACTCCGTGGATAGGCTGTGGATGTTTTTCTCATGTAGAAAGGGTGCAGTTTTGATTGATTGATGATGATTGATTGGTTGTGGTTCGGTTAGGAAAGGACGCTAATTTCTGCAACCCATGTAGGGAGCACGGCTAAGCGTCCGTGGGGGTAGGGAGAAAGGGAGTGAAAGAGAGAGGAGAGAAAGGCCGTAGTGGAGGGCTCCGGAAATTTAGACCACCTGGGGTTCTTTAACGTGCACTGACAACGCACAGTACACGGGCCTCTGGCATTTTCGCCTCCATCGAAAATGCGACCGCCGCGGTGCAGTTTTTCCGTGGCATTTCTCCTTGCAGGCACAGGAACTCCTCCTTTCATAGACATCGAGGATGGCTCCGCTCCTTCTTATTATGACGTATCTGTGCAATTTGTGGGAGGGCGAGGCAGTTTACAGGATAGCCAACCGGATATCTCCTCTGGTTAACCTCCCTGTCTTTCCCTT
>CM023483.1:133685274-133707765 GCA_013339685.2 Hyalomma asiaticum | reverse complement strand
CAAGCAGGTAAAATACTACAGGTGTTTTATTACACAAGGTGAAAATGCACAAACATGTGATGAACATGAAAGAATGTACAAATACAAACAATGCAACTCAACAGCTAACACCAATGTCAAATATACGAGGTTATTTTACATGTGCATGTCATGGATGTCGGCTACAAAATCGAGCGATAGGCGCGAACGAGCAGAACCAGGTAATGAATTCCAGTCTTCAATGAAACGGGGAACTGAACTTGGACCGTGTTACTTCGTGCATAGTAAGGCTTCAAGATTAAGTTCTGACGGCTTCTCGTCGTTGACAGAGGTGCAAAGCTTATGTAGTCCCCTATTATTTGATAGCTTAACTGAAGAAGTCACGACGCCGTGCAAAAATTTTAATGACCCTATCCAGCGACGCGAAGACAGCGAAATTAGGCTCAGCGAAGAAAGAGTAGAAATAGGTGAAAAGTCACGGTCATAACGATGACCTATGAATCTTACCGCTTTTCTCTGGATTACTTCTAGCCTGTTAATCTCGCACTGCTTATACGGATTCCAAACGACAGATGCGTAGTCAAGTACTGGACGTGTTAGTGATTTATATAACAGAAGCTTAGTTTCCTTCGGAGATTTAGATAGAGTTCGACGTAGTTAACCCAGTTTTTTTAAACGCTTTGTTAGATATATAGTCAATGTGCTTGGATCATAAAATATTATGAGTGAAAATTACGCCGAGATATTTATACTCAACAGCTGACCGCTGATCCGCATTGCAAATCTGACATGCGCTCATATCAGGTTTTACTGACGGTGTGCCTCAGGATATCGAAATGCGCCTCACTGGATTGACTGTCCCTATGCCAGGCAAGTGATCTGCAGCTGTGCTTAGGCAGTGTTTACAAAGGGATGCTTGACAACGCTCGTCGAAAGGAGAACTGATGCAACGGGGCCTCACCCCACGCGACAGATGAGATCTGCGGCGTCAACGCGTACTTTTCGAAGTGGGTGCCGACAGCGCCCATCTGATCGTTTCCCGCATCTGCTTAACGCTGGCACAACCAGTACCCTCATCACGGGATTGTGCCTGCTGTTGATCACGACCAGGGAAATGAAGAAGGCAACTAAATGTTACATTTTGGTGTATATGCCAATGGACACTTGATGAAGGCGACCTTGGATACAGAAGTAACTATTGCTTCCCTCAGTGAATATGCGTTCAGAGATGTGAACCAACAATAAGTTAGGGATCCATGCCTCGATGTAAAAAAGTCACCTAAAAAAAACAAAAAAAAAACACAGCATATCCAAGGGGTGAATGATGATGAGTGGACGAAGCTCCGGAGGGAATTATCGGTAAACCGTGAACCTTCCGTGTAATTCGCTCAGTCGATCATCATGTAAAAACGTCTTACGCAGCACCTTACACAGGCCGGAACGCGCACCGCGTTTGCCGACGCCATCACATGACTGCTGAGAGAGTACAAGGCGGAGAGGCCACAGCGTCTTACACCAGCTTCTTACACGGGCCGTAACGCGCTAACACAAACGCGTTAGAAACGCGCAGTCTTTCGTTAATGTTGGGTATTTACTCTCATCGTGGTGCATGTGTCCATGTGCGCTTCGTGGCGTAGTGGCTAGCGCCGCGCGTTCGGAAGCGAGGGGTTCCTGGTTCGATTCCGCGCTTCGGACGCAACGTTCGGAATTTTTTTCTCATCGTCCATGGTCCACCAAGCGCGATCCGACACGTACGGCGACGATCCAGGAGAATGAGAGGAGCGCAGCCCGAGCAGCAGCCAATCGGAGAGAAGCTGCACCGCCAACGCCATCTAGCGTACCTTCACCCAACCGCCATATTGTACGCATGTCTATGGGACAGCGCCCTCTCGGAAACGAGACGAGAAATGGAGATGACGACACAGAATGCGTACAGCGCCATCTAGTTTATCGTCACCCAGCTGCAGTTTGCATGCATCTCTATGGGACAGCACCATCTATTGTATGCTAAGGGAGACGCTACTGGCTACGCAGGATGCATCGACAACCGAGAACCGCCCAGGTGATGCCATAAGGAGCTTCGCCCCTAAAATAATGCCAGGCCTGCGCGGAACCGCAGGACAGTGACAGCGTAAGCTGGAGGAGCGACGTTCTTAGCGGCCATTTCAAATGGTTGAGGAAAGTAGTGCAAGTAGAGGTGATAGGTGTCCCCTGCGCCATAACTATTATCATTTTGCCAAGTAGGGAAGTACCCACTACACAATAATTACTGCGGTATTGTAACGTGCAAATCTGTATAACTGCCCGTCTTAGAGTGTCCCTTGGCGTCGTTTTCCCGAGAACGAACCGAACTCTCGGCCCGGCGTCGTCGGCGAGCTGCGGTCTGGGCTTCTCTCTGCACAGCAGTCAGTTGTGGCCGACGTTGCCTTGCTGCAGCCGCGCACGTAGCTCTGCGATTCGCTTCTTCAGCAGCGGTCCGCACCTTACGAGGAGTCGCCATCAGGCATATAGAAGAGCCAAGTGAGGTTGCTGGCGCGGCTGCGTACGTCGCCTGCCGCGTGATGCATGGCACGATGCAACAAAACTGCTTGAAAGGCAGCGCTTCGTAATAAATGACGGAAATGCTGAAGAAGATTGCTTCATAATGATGATGTTGATAATGCCTCTGTAATCGGTTCAGAGCTACAAAGCATGCAGCCCTGTGTTCTTTCAAATGATTCCTCGGTCTCGTTAAGCAATCCACTTTCCCCGACGTGTAGTGGCGTATTTATTATTCTGCCACGTAACATTACCTTGGTCGCGGGATCAAATCCCAGCCGCGGCGGCTGCAATTCCATGGAGGCGAAATGTTGAAGCCCGCCCCGCCACGGTGGTCTAGTGGCTACGGTACTCGGCTGCTGATCCGAGGGTCGCGGGGTCGAATCCCGGCCGCGGCGGCTGCATTTCGATGGAGGCGAAATGTTGAGGCCCGTGTGGTGTGCGATATCAGTGAACGTTAAATAACCCGAAATGGTCGAAATTTCCGGAGCCCTCCACTACGACGTCTCTCATAATCAGAGCTGGTTTTGGGACGTTAAACCCAACAAATCAAAATCATCATCATCAAATGTTGAGGCCCGTGTGCTGTGCGATGTCAGTGCACGTTAAAGAACCCCAAGTGGTCGAAATTTCCGGAGACCTCCACTACAGCGTCTCCCATAATCAGAGCTGGTTTTGGGACGTTAAACCCAACAAATCAAAATCATCAAATGTTGAGGCCCGTGTGCTGTGCGATGTCAGTGCACGTTAAAAAACCCCAGGTGGTCGAAATTTCCGGAGACCTCCACTACAGCGTCTCCCATAATCAGAGCTGGTTTTGGGACGTTAAACCCCACAAATCAATCAATCAACATTACATTTGTTAATGCGATTGCTCGGCGGACGGTGCACCTGTTTAGGTCTCTTAGCGAAGATTTTTCAAGCACAGGCGGGGCTCTGTGGTAGAATGCTCGACTGCCACGAAGAGGGTGTGGGTTCGAATCCACGCAGAGGACGAGGTCGAATACTCCGCTGTCCTGGTAATTTTTTCTGAAATTTGCGCGATAGCGGTTACGGACACCGGTGGCGGCGGACGGCTACGGCGCAAAAACGGCCCTCATTGTGATCTCATAACAGCTTACGCTGTAAAACTTTTGGGAGTGTAGAAATTGAATTGAAAATAGGGAAGTTAAGGAAGGCGGTCTAAGCACAATTTATTCAGGCTATGAAGGCTCAATTCTTGCTCGGTCTGCACTACATTATCACGAAAGTATCTTATGCCGAGGTCCACGAAGAAATAACTGACATACTTTCGTCACAGAACTGGACATCTGAAAAAATGAATGCACATCTGCAATGAAAATATTGCACCCGCTCGGCGCCACAATCACCTGGGACGCGACGATAGGAGCTAGAAGCGCTACCGATCGCTCTACCGACACATAGGATACATAGCTAGGGAACAGGCGGGCCCTATATGTTCACTACACCACTTAATTTGCACCTAACTCATGTCCGATTAAAGCAATGGTGCTTAGCAAGCGCAACCACACCTAAATTAACGTCCCATCTTCTCAGCTGACACGATCCATTGTCGGTGCTCTATAGACGACAATAGTCATCGAGCTATAGACTAATTAAATAACAATCATCATCGTGTTTTTGGTCCCTGGCTGCCTCAAAATTTTGTTGGGCTCGTGCAGAGGCTGGGATGGAGGAAGAGACAAGACGGCAGGCAGATTAAGTTCCCGCAATATATAACAAAATGAAATTGAAGATAAAAGGAAGGGAAGAGGAAGATGCTTTACAACTGCTTGCACACAAATCTCCTGTTATCGCAGAGCAAAATAAATTAATATAAGTCAATTAAACGAAAGTCTTTCGTATTACGTCAGTCGTCAAAGAAACGATCTCAAAGACCAATGAGAATAACACTCATCTATATATCTTCGTGCAGTCTCAGTCGATCGTAGGCGTTGGCGAGGCTGCACGGGCCGGCGTGCTGGCGGGCCCGTCGCCAAGCATCGAGATCGTCGTCGCTACGCCGGACCTGACAGTACGAGCCGGACGTTCGTCACGTCCGAAGAAACGCGTCTCGCTATCTCTTCGGCGCTTCTGCGAAACGTTCGGTCCGCCACACACTGCACTCTTAGTTCATTAACAACGGTGGAACCGCCACCTAGGAACGATGGAGCGAACCATATCACCGTGCTAGTCCGCGCCGGCATTTAGTGCTTCCGCAGCGTCAGCGTTTCGATTGCAGCGGTGGTAGTGACGTGGCGGCGTCCTGCCGGCGCGTTGCTTGTAGCACAACCATGGCCGCTACAAAATTTGTCTTGTGTGGTCAGTTGTGTTTCGATCCGCTCTGCTCTAAGAACGCAAAGAAGGCTGTCGACAAGGAAATGCTGCTACTTTCGCTGAAGCGGACTGTATATTGGCAAAACTATCCCCTGACAAGCCGTTCGGTTTCGCTTGCAAGGTTTCACCGTTTGCGGGCGCTCCCGGTTTATGGAAGCTTTCGCACGGCTACGGGGCGTGCAGTGTCATGCCTCCGCAGAAGTGTGAGCCATTCGAGAACTTTCGCTTGTGTATAACTGTCGAGGGTCTCCTGTGCAGTGCCAGTGATGTGTACTTGTAACGGGTTCAAATGTCCAAAGTACCCAGCTCATTTCCTACCCCTCGATTCGCCAGACTGTCGACTATGCATTCCACAGCTTCGCGAACACAGGTTTCACTTTCGCGTTATACCGATATGTATGATAGATGAACGAACCCCATTTTCTACCAATATTTATGCCCGGACACCATGCTTAAAGGTCAACTCCGGCGATTTTTCAGTGTCCACTGATCTTAATGAAATTTTCGATATGTATTCTCCACGGCACTGTAATAATCCATGCCATACCAGGTGGTTGCAAGTCATTTAGTTTTCCTGGAAACGAATTTTAAAGTTTTTTAGCGGAGTCTCCTGCGGGCTACCCTGTGATTTTGACGTCATCACCTTCAACGCTGCCTACCCGAGCCTGCGGGACATCAAAAGCAAAACGGCGGTACTTCAGAGCTCAAATCGTCGCTGTCAAGTTCAGAAAAGCTTGCAAAACTCAATACATCGTCGGATGACCTCGCCACTGTCATTTTTCTCCATATTTCTGATGGCGGAAAGGCTGTGACGTCATCGCATACGCTGCTAGAAGCATCTACCCGTTTCGGTTTCGGTTTGAACACGCCTTTCGGTCGGTTATTTAAAATTATTGGTGCGTTTCTGAGCAAATTGAACCACCCTGGCTACTACAGGACTATCAGTACTATTCGAAAACATTGATATCAGAAGACGGTGAAAAAACCGCCGGAGTTGCCCTTTAAAGACAATGAAGTTGTTCACTCCTAGTCCACAAATCGAAACTGCGTTTTCAGTGCCGATTACTCCTGGCTACAACTTATCAACGTCACGCACAGTCATGCTTCCCAGTTATGAGGAAACTTGCTCAAAACATCAGATGCATTAGGATATATTACTGCTAAACGATATTCCATTGTTCTCAGCAACAGCGTTCCCATTCGTCAACGACAGTAACGCTGGTCCCCAGCAGACAAAACGGAAGTTGCAAGGCAAGTGAATTCGCTTCTAAACCGTCCCTCTTCCTCGCCATACGCGGCCCCCGTTATCCTAACCCAGAAGAAAAGCGAAGGCTCTGCTCGCTTGCGAATTGATCATCGGGGCTTCTATGTCGCCGGTGTTCCTATCGGCAAGCCTATTCCTCGCATCAAACACGTGCTGGACTACCAGGAGCAGCAAAATGTTTTTCGAGATTGAATGTTACGTCACGCTATTGCCACGTCACGATGGGCCCAACCCTGACGGTATTCTCAAAACAGCTTTTGTGACGTCCGACGGCCATTATGACTGGCTTGTGATGCCTTTTGGTTTGATTAATGCTCCCGCTGCATTCGAAATCGCTGTCAAATTAATGATAAAGAAGCACAACTTATGAAGCGGCAGTGCGATTTCCTGGACCAATATGTACGAAAGAGGCCGCTGCGACTTCCTGGTGCCGTCAATGTCTACCGACAGTGTATTCCTCATTTCAGCGACATAGGTTTATTAATTACAGAATTATTGCAGGAGAACGCAGCATAGGAATGGCATGCTCCTTGCGAGCAAGGTTTGCACGAAATTAAGAATAGCCTGACAGAAGAGCCAATTCTACGAATATTTTCTCCCGAGAGGCCATGTATATGTACAGCGACTCGCCTATCGTCGGCATTGGTGCGGTCCTTCAACGGCCTCTTGAAGGTAAAGAACAGCCCATTTCATATTCATCGGCGTAAACTGTTGAAGCATGAATCAGTTCAAGCTATAGCAGAGCTCGAATGCTTAGACATAGCTGATGCTGTTGACAAGTGTCACCGCTACCGCAATGAGATACCGTTCACTCTCATCACTGATCAAGCTGCTTTACAAAGACTAAAGAAATAACCAACAGGGCCCACTGTTTCGATAGTCCTTGAAACTCTCTACGTATGACATCTTCAGTAGGCAGCAACAGGGCAGCGAGGACATCGAAGCAGGCACCTTTTGCTCGGAGTCCAGTGCTTTAACAACTTTCGATACCAGAATACCAAGGTCGCCAGAACGAACAGCAGCGATGCAAGTACACTACAAACAACGCCGTCACTATTGTCTCACGATAACGAACTCGCAAAGGTCACTTTCCCGAGGAGCTTCGACTAAGCCTTCTGCAGAAAGCATACGACCAGTTTGGACATGTGGGGGCAAAGAAGACCCTGGGATTCCTGACCCCACTATTGCTACTGGCGTATGCCAGCGTTGCAAGAAACCCGAGACAGATTCCGATCGCTGTAGCGTTACCACACGCAGAGCAACCCTTCGATCTCTTGGCAATGGACACTGCAGGTGGTTTTTGAAGATACGGTTCCGCAAATAAATCGATCCACTTGGTTTTAGATCACGCCGCGCGTTATGCGTGGGCCTTTGCGTATAAAAACGAAACGTGTGACGCGAATACTTTTTGCCTCAGCACCATCTTCGCTGCCGGAACGCCGAAAAACTCCTCTCTAATGGTGGACCTGCTTTCATAGCGTGCAAGTTCAAGCAGTTCCTCAAAAGGAACCATGTCCAGAATAATTTACCATGTTACAACACCCTCGTGCAGTTGATATGCATAAATGTATACATTACCGAGAGGGAATCAAAGCGCAAAAGGTGGCGGAGGAATACCACACATCATCCAGCACGCGTTACATCATTTTGCACTTGATTGATTTGTGGGGTTTAACGTCCCAAAGCCAGCTTTGATTATGAGAGACGCCGTAGTGGAGGTCTCCGCAAATTTCGACCAGCTGGGGTTCTTTAACGTGCACTGACATCGCACAGCACACGAGCTTCAACATTTCGGCTCCATCGAAATGCAGCCGCCGCGGCCGGGATTCAATCCCGCGACTCTCGGATCAGCAGCCGAGTACCATAGACACTACACCACCGTGGCGGGGCATCATTTTGCAAATGTCAGCCTACAACCACTGTTACTCTGAAACCCGGGAGGTACCTAACTTCTTTATTTTATAGCGCAGTTGAGGGTGCGCTGATGCAAAAATCGTCCACCTGTTTTATTAAACGCGCGTTGGTAATTTCTTGAATAAACTGATTGCTCAGCTTTGCCGTGATTTTAGATCCCCTGAAATATGGTGTGGATCAAAGGTGCTCAACGTAAAAAAGCGGAATGATATTCAGCGCAAACATTCTGATAAAAGCAAACAGAGAAGATACGACATACAGCGGTACTGTTCTGCGTGAGTGTATGTCGTGTCTCCTTTCTTGGCTTTGTCGTGGATGTTTGAGCCGAATTTCATCGTAATAGAATACCACGTACCACTAGACACAACCAAAATCTTATTGATTTAATTCTGACGTACTGAGGCGTTATGTTTTATTCCCTTTTTTTCTCTTATCTAATGCAATGATTCAGGAATTAACCTTTCTAGGTCTTTTCGAACATAAGAATGTGCCCTTACAACCATGTTGAGATCCACGCAATTTATTATTATTTTATTTTATATGCTGCAGGCCGCAGTCTGGCCCGAGCAGGTGTGGTGAGAGGGAAGAATGAGCAGTAATATGCATGAGTTGTATATAAGAGAGCAAAGCTATCGGAAAAAATAAAGAAGCAAGAAAACTTCAAAATGTACATCACAAATTGTTGCATTCCGAGCACATTACACACCAAAGTTGAGGTGTTCTCACAACGGAGTCCACAGAAGCAGAGGAAACCGCACTCTCGGATAATTTATTCAAATATTCGATCGCTGCCGGACATAAAAAATACTTATGTGAGTTCACGTGACTTACACCTAGCGTTTTATTGTGACAACTACGAAGAGAATGTCTTTTGTGGCAGCGTAAATATGCAGAGTGGTTTAACCTAAAGTGGCCATGATAGAACTCATACATAAATTTTAACTTTGAAATGACTTTACGATGTCCTAGTGTCTACAGATTAGCTTTCATAATTAGATTAACTTTCATAATTAAGGTGCTGGCACTGCTTCTTCTTGAAAAATCTGAAAAGGCGAACCTAACCGCTAATGTTGGTATTCGCTACACTTCATGAATGAGGTATTTCGCGTATCGGCTCCAACTTGAGTCAACCTACTCTAAGGCAGGTCGCACTAAACATGTATATGTTTCGATTTCACAGATGTTCAGTTATGAATTTAAGTGATACTGCCACCCTTTACTAGAACATTTAATGATCTATTACTGGTGCACTAGATCGAAAATCCAAGTATACATTACCAAGAGGAAGGTTTTGGGTGCTTCCGCAATATAATCTTCATATGATGCTTACTTATTTAACGATATTAGCCTCGATTCCGTAAGCTCTAACCTCTACATGTGAGCACCATATCGACACCTCTCTCACACTGTCTCACTATTTCCACTTCATCATTAACAACAATCGCATGCTTGGGTACACATTGGGCAGAATTTCCCCTACTCACACATGTCGCTTACCTCACTCATATGCAAGCTGTAACATGCCACAGCAGTGTGGGATCACTGATAAGGAAACTTAATCAATTCATTTATATTAGAAAAAAATTCTCCTCGCTTCCCTCATCATAACTGCAGCCACTGCGAAGGCATAACTGTCTTAACTGGTAACTTTCTTAGAGGAGTCACTTAAAGTGCCACATATAGCGTCTCGTCGCAGATATCTCTCGCCTATATCTATTTTGCAAACTTTTTTTCTATAACGTTCCTACTCTTCGTGTCACACTTAGGGTTCCCTCTTACGTATTAGGCAGGGTCAATCATTACAATCAAATCATTCTTATGTCATTCATAACCACAGCGTACAGTGATTAACTTATCCCTGGAACATTCGTCGACCGGACCGCAACTGGCTTCCAGGATCTGTGGTTACGACCACCGATCATCCGCATTTCAGCTCTGCACTAAGGAGCACTGTGTAACGAAGATTTTTGCTTTGTTTTTTATCTCTATCTGTATTTTACAAAAACTTAGCTAGCATTGTATAAGAAATATAACAGTGTATCTGCTTTTGGCCTGAAGGGTATTGCTAAAATAAAAAAATTGACGGCAGATCCACGAGGTGAATGATGATGAGGTTGGGTGAAGCTCCTGGAAGTAATCATCGGTTAAACCGTGAAATTTCTTCCGTTAATTCGCCCGATAAAATTGACGTGAAACGATTGATTAAATATTTTATCAAACTTTTATTTTATTTATTTTATTTTTACATACTGCAGCCCCGAAGGGCTATCGCAGGAGTGGGTTAGTAAAATACATCAAAGAGCAACATACGAGTTGGCAAATACATAAAATACATAAAGAACATAACAAAATTCGCTGAACATCATTGGTTAGTAATATACAATAAAAAGTCATCAAGTGATGCGGATTGAACATGCCCAGGTAGAGCATTCCACAATTCTATGGAATGAACAAAAAAACTATATTTAAACGCCACCGTACGATGAGAAAAAGTAGACATGTTTAACTCATGGCAATGTCGGGTGGTTGTTGGTCTAGCGGGTGCGATGTATTTGCTGAGTAGGGGGAATCGGGGGGAGTTTATTAAATTATAGAGAAATTTCAGGCATTCAACGTGACGACGGGAATGCCTGAATGCCTGGTTTCCGTTGTCCTTTCATTATGACCGCTTTGTGGTCGGTGAAATGTAAGCTAAGTGGTTCTTGCACTGGTTGCAGATGAAAGTTGGCAAACACGATGTCGATGCAGGTGCCTCTGAAGGTGGTTGGGTTGGGGTTTTCAAAGGAGATGCCTCGCGGGCTCTCACTTCAGGGTCCTGTCTGCGAGCGCGCGCCGCCGCTGCCCTGCGCGCCCGCCTTTCCGCATCCTTATCCATACGAGCACACACCGACGGCAACGAGCATCGTCAACTACAAACCTGTATCGCGATATGGTTTTGAATATGAAACCATTGCTTTAGAAAACACCTGGCGTCTTTCGTTAAGCAGCTGGCGTCTTTTCGTTTTGCTTTAGAAACATCTGGCGTCTTTTCGTTTTGCTTTTAGAAAACATCTGGCGTCTTTCGTTGGTTTATTTCATCAATCAACGGCGTTCTGAACAAAATTTTTATTGTTTAATCACGCACAGGAGAAATCTCACCAGGCACTACCTTGGAGGTAAACAATGGCTGCTAATGGGAATGAGAGACAGAAGAAGTCGGCTTTTAGCTAACACTTACACTTCTACTTCTACTAACGTTTCCTACTGGAACATGCCAATGGCTGCTAATGGGGAATGAGAGACAGAAGAATTCGGCTTTTAGTTAACGCGCACGCTGCGAATTTTTTAATGTTCAACAACGCACAGGGGAAATCTCCCACCGGCACCACCTTGGAGGTCAAAGCGTAAGACTGGTTACGCACTACGACTACGACGAGGGACGAACGGGTGCCGCCTTAAGGAGCTTCGCCCCTAAAAAAAATAGGATAAACGCTTGAGCACGCTTAGAATTCAGCTGTAAGAGCGGGTTTGATATCCAAACCGTTTTACATTCGCATCGCCACTACGCAACTGAAGTTTGCGTGAGTACTCGCGAGATAGAAGACCACCGTTGCTCTTATTGGTGCTACTGATGATTATGGACCATTTCACTGATTAGAGAGCTGTCTTACATTTTTAATGTTTGGACAGCTTTAAACTTCCAACCCACCGCACAATTTACTTGGCATGAGAGCTGGAGTAACGTTACAATACTACATTCTGTTTGAAAATTCGATGTTGTTGCTCGGAACCACCACTGCTTTGCCCATCCATGGCGCTACCGTCGCACTCGGATCCGAGATTTGTCGGCACCGCTAGGAGAAAGCCTAGAAAAACTACAATCTGTGTGCGTGCGGCGGTCGTGCTCGCGTTTGTCGCGCATATAAAGCGTGAAAAACGGGAATAAGACCTCATTGTGGTTAAAATCATTTGTAATCGCCGTGAACCATGCCGACGTGTTGGGTTTCTGATTTCAGCAATGGTTACAAAAATATTGAGAAAGAATGCAATGCTTCTTAAAACAGCTCGCACACACAAGGACGGATAAGAAGGAAAAGACCACAGGCGCGCTCGTGTCGTTTTTTCCTTCCTATCCGTCCTTGTGTGTGCGCGCTGTTTCACGATGAAGGTGTACCAACTCGCCCAACTTGCTACCTTGCTTCATTTTCGTATTTATGTGGGGTTTAACGTCCCAAAACCATCAGACGCCGTAGTGGAGGGCTCCGAAAATTCTGACCACCTGGTGTTCTTTAACGTGCACTGACATCGCGCAGCACACGCGCCTCAACATTTCACCTCCATCGAAATGCAGCCGCCGCAGTCGAGATTCGATCCCGCGTCCCTCGGATCAGCAGCCGAGTACCATAGTCACTAGACCACCGTCGCGGGACTTGTTTCATTTTCCGACCTTTCATCACTCCTGTCAAAACTTCCAGAAAATAGGCGAAAGAGAAAAGAGAAGGATAATATTGCTGCAGATTCTTCTGAATTTCTGCGCTGCCAAGATAATGGAACGGACACCAAAATCAAGCTTGATAATGGCCGCAGTCCTGAACATGTGCAAAAACTGATGTACTTGTATTGAATTACCAGCGGCCACAGTTTTTTCTGTTTTTTTATTTCCCTGTCTCGCTGAACATTCCGTTAACTCACTTGGCCTCCCGGCTACCACGCACCGAGGGTTGGAAAAGAACAAACTCGATTTAACAAGGAGTTTGGAGACCTCTTTTTGGTCTGTTGCAGAAGAGCTATCCAGAAACTGACTCAGTCGTGTTCAGTTCTTCTTGCATTTTAAAGATGTAAGCGCGTGTACTGAGCCCTCTACTAGCCCTCTACTAGCTCTCTACTACGCCATCTCTCAAAACAACACCGCGGTTTGAGGACGTCGAACCACAGTAATTATTAGAGTGTAAGCGCATGCATAATAAAGTTTCACTCGACAACATTCATGGATTTTTCCACAATGTCACTTGCGTTAAAATAAAGCGAGCAACAAAAAGTACGGAGGTAACTCTCTTATCACTCTGTCCTTTCCACCTATAGTTTAAATAAACTGTGGGCAGCTTGCTCTAGAGGCGCAAGGTTAGATCACAGCGGAGCTGGCGGCCTTCCCCTGCTCCTTCCGCCATCTCTAACCTCACTTCCGTTTCGCACGTCCTTGCTACACCATGCCATACATGGGCATGTTACGATTTACCCTCTCCCCTCCTCATTTCACTTTTCCTCGCTATCACTTCCCTTCCCCACACCCTTGTTATACGCTGGTGGACTCGTTTCTTGCCTCGTTTGCCTCGTTTTTTTTTTTTTTTTCTAGCAAATGAGTTAAGGAAAGCGTATTTGGGGCCGAAGCGCTTTCTCAAGCATTTGTCACATTACCGCAGCATTTATGCCGATTCGGGAAGTACAGTTATTGCGAGACATTTTATTACTGCGCCGAGGATGAAGAAGGCAATTCCTCAACGCTTAAATTGTTGCAATGTATTGTATTCCGCGTCGTGTTTATTAATTCTCTAATTATTTTGCTTTACATAGTTTTATGCCCAATTATGTTGTTTTATTTTTCAGAGGGCGCTCAATGAGCACTTTTTCTTTCGGAGTTCATCTCATTATGTTGGTTCATTTCCATTTTTTTTCACTTTTCTTGTAGCTATTTACCATTAACTATAATGATCGCTGATCATACATATTACAGGATGTAGCCTTAAGAAGGACACGAAATCAACTGTCGTCATAAATATACTCAGACTAAAGGTGCACGAAGTACCTGCCAATTGCTACGTTCAATTTGAAACCTTCTAAACCTTTTTTTCGGAGCGTCCGACCTAAAAATCTACACGAATTGCAGGGTAACTTGGCTATGAAAACAATATCTGCTCACCCATCTTTTCAACTTGTCATGAAGGGCGTATATTGGAAAACCTCCCTTTCCGTTAACTGCATATAAGGGGTACAGGAAGGGCCTATGTTCTTCAAGCAATTGCAGAGTGACATTTCCGATGCACGACGCACGTTGCAGAAAGTTATGTTATTACATGTAATGCAGTAACAATAAGCAAAAGGTACAATACACAGCCCTAATCAGTTACCATTATTTAGTTCAGAGAGCGTCGTAAAAATGCACGACACTGTCGAAGAAGCACCAACGCCGCCTATTTGTTATAAATTCGAGATGCACAAAACACACGGAGAACCTTAAACCGTATTTCTACCCATGAGTAAGGAGGGAAAATTATGATAATGGATATTTGAGGCAGACATGGAAATAAACCATGATACAACTCGTGTGGTGATCATGGTTAAGCACTCGACAACACGCATGTGAAGAACGAGAAAACGTCGTCACTATCATCACACGACTATAACTCCTTATATATACTCAACGGAATACATTTAGTTAACTCCATAATCAAAAGAAGAGGCGTGCAGGACACGGACACAAGGAGAGCAGTGAACAACACGAACGCCGAACTGAAGCACAGCACAGAGGCGAAAAAGAAAGAAGACACACAGCTTATCTGCGCATGCTCGGAATGGAAGCGCCACCTGTCAATCGGTTACACGTGCCGGTCTTCGCGATAGACAACTCCTAAGGCTTTCTATCTCCTCTCTGTTTAAGCTAATCGACGGCTGACTCACGCATGCACTTCCACTAATACTGATATGCCAGGCTTCAACCAATAAACGCGTATCTTCGTTCTTATGCCTGTACAGGATCTCGGTTTTGTCTAACTCGGGCATGCAGCTACAGACCTGGCAGTGCAAGGATAGACTGGACGGCGTCCCACCTGATAGCGACCTTCTGTGTTCAATTAATCTTTGATTAATACATCGCGCAGTTTGCCCTACATAAAAACGTCCGCAGCTAAAAGGAATCTTATAAACTACACCCATGCGACAGTCGGTGAAATTGTTCTTGGCTAGGTGCTTAACCGGACAGATATCCGTTCGCTTCTTACCTTCCATCTGCTCATTTCTTCTATGCGCTGCACCACAAACCCTTCCTAACTTATTGGGAGCCGTAAACACAACATTAACCCCATATTTACTTCCCACTTTCTTACGCCTGTGCGAAACTGCGTGGATATACGGAATACTCACGACCTTTTTCTTGTTAATGTTACTCTCTGCTACAGCTTTTGTTCCGGTCGAAATCGACTTCTTAAGACGCTCAGCTACTGTGGCTATGGCTAGTCTAGGGTAACCTGCATCTAAGAGGCGCTCGACCTGCGCATTAAAGCTAATGGTCAAACGGTGCACGCACGACTTCGATAGGGCTGACTTTAAACAGGACAAGGCTATTCCGTTTTTTACTACTTTCGAATGCTTGGAGTCAAAGTTTAACAACGGCTTAGATGCTCTAGGGGAATACTGCCAACACACGTGATTCTGCTCAAATGACAACGAGATATCTAAAAATTGTATTACGTTTCTCTCCGGTAGTTCTTTCGTAAACCTTAGACCATCCCCATTAAGTTTAAATTGATCGCTTACATAGGTGACGACGGATTCAAAATCATCCTTACTACAAAGTACCAAGTAATCGTCCGCATACCGAAATACCCTAATGATGCGGTCCCCTAAGGCCTCTTTTAAACGGCAGTCAAACTTGCTCAAGTATAGATCACTTAGAATAGGGGCTACCTTTGAACCTATACAAATCCCTGACTTCTGCACAAACACGCCTCCCCTGTATCCAACTAATGTTGACGTTAAGTACATGGAGAGAATTTCTAGAAAGGTACCTGTGGAAACTCCGCATCTATCTATGAAACCGGACTCCTGCCCTTGTTCTCGAATACATTCTTTCACGCAATTTAGTAAACCTTCATGCGGCAACGAGTAGTACAAATCTTCTACATCCATGCTAAACGCTGGCCTCTTCTTTTGATTATGGACTGTTACCAACTCGCTCAACTTTCTGTCCTTTTGAATTTAGTTAACTCTTTCGTCTGGTTTCGAGTACGGTGATAGGCTTACACACTTATAGCAGCACAGAAACGTGCCCAATCAAATAAACTAGCCTTGCTTTTATAGACCAAACGCCAGCACAGTATTTGAAATTAAATGCGCCTGTACGTACATATTGTACGTGAACGCTCTCTTCGCAAATTGGTGAGTAATAGATATCGCTGTTCCTCACGGCTGAATAATTATATTTTTCAAGTTTCATTTAGGAATCAGTCTTGGCTCTGACGTCCTGAAAATAGGCAGCGAAGAAATGCGAAGGTACAATGTCTTTGTAGACACCCCTTCGTCATAGGGCTGGGCAAAGAGAATATATCGATGTCGTCATTGTACCCCTTACGTGGAACATTGAGCGAGAACAATTGTGAAAGTTGAAGTCGTGCATTACAGCAACTAGAGCTAGAACAAATCTCTTCAGCAGTACCGAGCAATACTTGTCCACTCTTAAGTGCATTGGTGTACGCGTGCTGTACTTTTCTCGTCTTGTTTTCTGGTGCCCGTCATTGTAGTGAATTAGGGAAATAATACAGACGATAACCTTGTCTTTTCACTGCAGTAATTCGTTTGCACTAGGAGGTACAGTTGCGATCACCTGCGCCAGTGCACAATGAAGCGCACCACACTGCACATGCAATCTAATACCCAAAATGTAAGATATCGTCTTTGCGGATTTTTTTTACGAGCAGTGACTTGGGTCACGACAGGTGGGCCTAAGGTACGGAGCTAGGGAGAATTGTCCTTCTCCACTCGCGCCGCGTTCTGTTCGTGCACTTCGGCGATGCAGAAAGCAGGTTGTAGCAATGAGAGCGCTGTACGGATGCACAGAGCTCTCATTACTACAGCACTGCGTAAGCAAGCGGCCACTGCTAACCTTACTGTAAGAAATGCACGTCTCCACGATCAATCATTTCGTTGATCAACATTCACTCCTTCAAACGGAAAAACGGAGCGCTAAAAAATTACAGCATATCCACGGAGTGAATGATGATGAGTGGGGAAGCTCGGGAGCTTCATCGTAGATCGTGCCGAGTTCCGGATTAATTTAGTTAACGCGCACGCTACGAATCCTCACGGTTCAACTATGCACAAGTGAAATCTCCCACAGGCACTTCAAGTCAAGATCCAGTGCATATATATATATATATATATATATATATATATATATATATATATATATATATATATATATATATATATATATATGGGTTGCCGGTGAACGCTTCTCCAACGCGAGCAGTCGGTATTTCTCAATCAAGAAACTCGCTAGGAGACGCTGCCTGCGCCAACGTTGTCTCTCGCTGGTGAGGGCGCGTTCTCCTTCCTTGCGAGCTGGTACAGCGTTCCTCTAAGAGCGTTTCCATAGCGACCTTGTTTCAATTAAGCGGCCGTGCCATAGCCAACGCGCGCCTTTCGCTCTCTCTCTGTCTCTCTCTCTCTCTCACACAAGACAGCAGAGGCACGCGCCGGGTGAGAGAGACAGAGAGAGAGAGAGAGAGGCGCGCACCGGGAGGCACGCGCCCAGGCGAACGCCGATGGCGAGCGCGTGCCGGCAGGCACGCGGGTTACGCCTGACGCCTGACGACTCACGCCTGACGCCTGACGCGTGACAAGGTTAGACTAAGTGGAGCTTCGCCCCTAAAACGACAGATGTAGAATCAGGCTAAACGAAGTACCGGCGCTCAAATTTCAACTAACGTTTACTGAGGCCACAGGAAATTTATGCACACAGCCGCCGTAGATAATCTCGGTCGTGATAGAGTCTTCCAATATCAAACCGCTACACCACCCCGTGAATCACCGCATCATGTCCACGTGCAGAAGTGGACACTGTAGCAATGCCACTGAAGGCGAGGGACACAGCCAGAACCTCGCGCAACCACATGCCACATTTTCATTGTTTTGTAGTAGGTAACAAAACTATAGCCCATGCGAACAATCCTGAATCGTCAGAAGAGAAAAATAAGAAACCGCTAATAGCTCTTAAACAACATGGAAGCCGCATCAAAAACGATAATAAAACAAAACAATAAAAACTAATAACAAAGACTAAACAGAAAAGCGCCGCGTCGAAAATCAAGAAACAAATGGTGTGAAAAGAAATAAAACGACCAACCAAACAATAATGGAACACAATGAACGGGGAGCAAAACGCCACATCAGGAAAGGTAAAATTGATTAAAAAGTAAAAACTAAACACGCCAAAAAAACGCTAAGATTGCAATAAGACACTACAATTAACCTCTCCTAAAAGGTGCTTCCTTCTCAGTAAGTGCGACAGAGCGGGCACCGATACACTTGTCTCGAAACTTAAGGATGTGGTACGTTTCAACCAGGGCTGGGCAGTATCGCGATACAAGAGTATACCGCGGTAGTATTTCGGAGATACTTTTGAGTACCTGTATTGCTGTATCGAGACACATTTGAAAAATTTATTTGTATTTCGGTAGTGAAATACTTTTGATGTATTCTCCGTATCGCGATACTATGCAGGACACGGGTATCTCGTTACTTTTTTTTTTTTCGGGAATGAGCTGAGACACTTTTCCAATTACGTGTATCCATGCAAAAATTTGGTGACGTTCCGCTGCTCTTCCGCTCTTTCACCCCCTGCTTGCGGGCAGCAGGTGTCCCGCCATGTGCGGGACGGGTGTGCGGATAGCGCGTGGAATGGCAATTACTGCGAACTCCGCAGAAAACGTTTTTTTTTTTCATTCATTCTAGGCACAACGAGCCTGCCGTACCGTATTTAAGCGGCGTCCCGTTCTACAGTAGGCACGGTTGTCGATTTCGGTGTACAATGTGTGTTACTCTTGCTGTGATACAGTATAATTTTTTATTGTAACATACATCTGTACATATGCCATTAGTGACAATTATGTACAGTGCAAGCCTCCTTTGTATTGCCTTAATGGCACTCAGAGTACTGTGATAAAATAATCAATAAACTGCAACTTCCAATGCGCTGCGACATTTTAAATATTATGCTGCACTTAATAAATGTATTTACAAAGTATAACATCCCCGACCCAGAAAAAGGCATTTCAGTATCAGCATTGCTGTATCTGTATTCTGGAATACTTTTTTTGTCTGCCTGCAAAATTATCTCTGAAATATCCCGCTACGTCAATTACAAATGTATCTCAGTATCTGTATTTTAGACTCCCCAACCGTGTATTTCGATATCTGTATTCCGGAATACTTTTTCTGGTACCTCTGCACAGCCGTGGTTTCAACGATTTCCCCTTCATAGAGGTCAACTGAGCGCTTAAAGAAAGTGGTGCGCGCGAATTCCGGGATGCACCCGCACCCTGTGCAGTGTTCCGCTAGGTTGCCACCACAGATATTCTTGATTGAGAAGGAATGCTCATTCGCCCTTACGTTGAAACATATTCCGGTCTGCCCCATATATACTTACAGTGAATTCCACTGGTGGATCTAGAGCGGTGTGCCGAATCCACGACGGAGCAACAAAATCCGTCGTGGAGCGATCCGATCCCCATAGGCCAGCGGAAAATAAACTCGCTCCGGCAGGGATTACAGCGGACGTTGTCGCACGCATCCGGTTGTCCATGTTGCCAACCTTACGTTGGACTACGTTAGCTCTCGCACAAAAGTATGCATACCTCTTCCTCTGAGTACGCGTGTACTACTTCTTCGACGTAGCCGAGCATTTTGGGGCGTTTGCAAGGACTCTTGAAACAGTTCCTTAAATGACGTTTCGTACAGCACGTACGACTCTTCTTCGCTGCTGCCGCTTTCCGACATAGAACTCTCTGTCGCTCAGAGCGAGGAGCAGTCCCCTGTAGGGTCGAACGACACCATTCCAAAATATGTAAACAAACGCCCATGGTTATCAGACAGCGCCTAAAGAAACGCTGAAAAAAAATCGCCGTGCTCGGCTGATCCGGAAATGACGACACCTGGAGTTCCGGCAGAATCCGGCTCTACGAGACGGATCAACGCGGAGCGCTCCGTCCCGGAGCAAGTTGCCCCAAATCGCCCAGTGGAACATGCGAACTTGCTCGGGATTCGCCAGTGGAATTCAAATTCTCGGCCGCGGAGCAAAAAAACTTGCTCCAGATCCGCCAGTAGAATTCGCTATAAATCGCAACAGAGAGGGATCTTGTACAAGACGTTGTTCACGCTGTCAGTAAAGCCCGACCCACATGCAGCGCTTTTGCCGCCGTTTTCTGGCGTTGCGTCTCTCGCCGTCTTCACAACGTCGCCGAAAGCGAGGGCGACCGACCACACGACGAGCGCACAGACTGGCGTCAGCCCAGCGTCACACAACGTGGGCCGATGAATTTAATGTAGGACCACGGAAAGCAGTGTGCAATGTGCGCCACTGGAACAACAATAAATATTCACGATTACAGCTTATATGCCTTACTTGAAGTTCCGCAGTGCACAAGACTTTCATAGCATTGCAAAAGAAGCACACTGTCCGCAAGTTTTTTTTTTTTTTTGTTGTTGTTGTTGTTGTTGTTGTTGTACTTGTGGCGACACCTATGGAGATCAAAGTTAACCAGCAAACTCAAAATCGATGGCTTCCGAGACTCGCGCTTATCTTTGAAGCCTAGCTGCCGAAGTAATTGAGAATGGTTCTCGAAAACGGTGTAATGTAATCCCGTGTGCGTTGCTGTCGAAGCATCTGTAGACAAACATGAGTCAAATACAAGCGTCAGTTGGGATCTTGAGGTTCACACAGTTCGCGACGATGACTGAATATATTCGAGGCGGGCCGTGCCCGCTTCGGCGAGGACGCCATTTCTCCGGCGGAAGTCGCTTCGAGCCGCGCGCTGATTGGTGTCCGCTCACCCAGCAGTTTCCGGCGTCGGCGCTGCAGCGCGGCGGCGGCGTCAATATCTGGACGGTCTTGATCTCGGCGTTTCGGCTGCCGTCACTCTCAGAGTCAACGCAGAGTGACGCCGGAGAGAGAAACGCCAGAAAACGGCGGAAAAAGCGCTCCATGTGGTTCGGGCTTAACGGTGCTGTCATGTTTCTTATTGCACCGCTTGCGATTCCTTTTTGTAGTGAGGTGACAAACTTTTGATAACTTACATGGGCCAGAAGATACCATATTCCCATTGTATTTGGTTATAACTTTCTTCAGGTTGTCGGAAATGCGGTGAATACAAGAAATTGCTACTGCAGAGCGTCCGCCACATTCCATATTGCCCGAGTCACAGCATTCTTTCGCAGTATTGTTTGATTGCTCGTCTTATTAAAGACGATAGTCTTTCTTGGGTTACTTGAACGCAGAAATTTCGGTCGGTCTGTTTGTCTATCTGTCTCACGATTCAGCCAACCGGCCAAAGTTTAAGCACTTGCGTAATGCCCAGCCATCTTGAACTGGTAGCTGCGTTCATACTTGTGAACATTGTCGATCAAAAAGCAAATATTACGCATATCTGAGGCGCAACATCTATACGTAAGTATTAGGTGGTGTGTTTCTTTACTAGAATATACATTCATTGCTTCGCCGCAAGGGCGAAGCAATGAATGCGATAGCAAGAAACTGTAATGCTATACGATGTGAGGCTCGCAGCTTCAGGAGCAACATTAATCGAAATACCGCAACGCCAAGAGCGTGGAGGCAGCTTGAATTTTACAGCGCGTCCCTCGAGCTCAAAGGAGGCCGCTAAATGAACAAACAGAAGATGAGCGCGACCTATCAAGTGAAGCACGCACGAAACGAACGCACAGATATACACCGAATGAGCGCGAATGAGCTGTCACAGTGGATACTCTCAGTTTGAACAGCGATCCTGTTGCAAAGGCGGCCGACGCAGCGAAGGAAACTAGCGTGCTTCAAGTGTCGAGCTGCGACACCTGATAGTTCGCGATCGTCTTCTGTTTGTTTGTTTAGCGGCGTCCCTTGAGCTCGAGTGACTTTCGTACGCTCCCGTAACATCAGCGCGTACATCACGGTGAAAGCTCGAAACATCCCTCTTTTTCTCACCACGAGACAACCGCGCGAGCAGACAGGGGAGTGGCAAGGTTCTCCCTGCGCAAATATTAGAAGAAGCGAGCGAGCTGGCCGACGACTTTTAAATACGCCCGTTGCGCTCCTCGCGCCATCTTGCTGGTAATGAAGAAACGCTTATAAGCGCCTGCCGTCTCTGAGTCCTGCCAGCGGTAAAGAGTGTGCATATAAGGCTCGCCGTTAGCTCCTGAAGCATCTGCTCTTTGTGGCGTAGTGGTTAGCGCCACGCGCTGCGGAGCGAGAGGTTGCTGGTTCGATTCCGCGCTTCGGAAGCATTTATCTGAATTATTTTTCTTTGGGACTTTATATAAACATACATACTTATCTACAGACGCTGCATGACGGCGGCGGCGACGGGGACGGCAAAAACCAGCCGAGACTGTCCATATAATTGTTATCGGAATAAAATGCGACGCTATGCACGAAAAAGGCCTCTGCCGACGATTTGGAGCTGCCACCTGGCAGTTGCCCAGGGATTCTGCACGAGCTC